>CAMZMU010000128.1:24087589-24656151 GCA_947311845.1 Poa pratensis
AACTTCTAACAACACTTGACACTCCTTCAAAGAAAAACTGCCACCTGCCTACGGAAAAAGACCCTACGCTCCCGCTGCAGGCGCCGCTGCTCTTCTTGCTCGACTTCCAGATCGGCCCTTCCTCTGCCGCAGGACTTCGATGCGCTGCCTGAAATCCAGCTGACGACCAACAACATGCCGCCAAATGGGAGCGTCCCCACGCTCCCGCTGCGGCGCCGCTACTCATCTTGCTCGTCACCGGTACCGGAGCACTCACGAGGCCCACCTGGCCGCAAGGCTTCACTGTGTACCTGGACTGGAGGCGGCCTCCGGCATTCTTCTTGCTCCCTGCCCAGCTTCAACCTTAGGTCCTCCGACTGTTGCTACCACCTACACTGCTCGAGGCCTCACTCGGCCGGTCCAACTCCTGGATCGCAGAATGGGTCGGCCCAGCAGAGACGGCCCTCCCAGGCCCGCATCCACTAACCCGGCCCAACACCAGGGTCAGCCCATCCCGGGCAAACCCTAGGCGCGAGACCACCATCTCCGATCCGGCCGCCGACGGAGGCGGCGGCGACGCACCGGCCGGAGCCACCCGCAGCGGCAGCATCAGCGCGCCCACCAACACGAACCAGCAACAGCGCGCCCACCAACACGGACCACTGGCCAGGCACCCCTGCGCCTTGACCAAACCTCTGCGACTCACCCCCTGGCGAGCTCAGAGGAGGGAACTCCTCCAGCCATGGCGCCGTCGACGCCGACCTCCCCACCCGACAGACACCGCCCCTCGCGGTGCTTGGAGCACGCCTTGGCCGACGTCTTCGACAGAGCACTCCTGACCTTCACCGCTGGCCCGCCCCGCGCCGCCCTCGGCTACGGCAAGCGCCGCCTCGCTCCGGCGCCCCCTGCGCCGGCGAAGACAGCGATCTTCGCGGTGGAACTCGGGCAAACTCACCTAGACGCCACGCGAGACGCCTGTCGCCACAGGCCGAGCAACAAACTGTCTACTAAACAAGTCCTTGGGTCCACGGCGGCGGCGAGATCTGGATGGCCACCGTGCCCACCAGCACGGACGCCGGCCACGACTCGTCGTCAGCCAGTTTGCCGGCAGGCCTCGGAGGCACCCCCGTGGTGCCAACGTGGCTCACCTGCAGCGGCGGGAAGTCGACCATCGCGAAGACCCCAGACATGTCTTGCGACGAGTCAACCACCCTCCGCCCCGGCGACGGCGAGCAGCAGGCGCGGCGGTCCGCCGCCCCACGGCGGCGGAGAGACCCTGGCACCGGAGAGGCACGAGCGACGCCCGCGTCGCTCGCCCAGACGCCAGAGCGCCCACGGCAGTCTCCTTGTTGAAGAAGGAAAAGAATTGACTACTTTTTTTTTCTCCCTAGGCCGCAGGCTGGGCCGAGGCCCAACAGGACCCACAACGAGCTGACTGACCGAAGAGGCGGCCCAAAACGAGGTGCTGGGCCCAGCCCGACTAGGCCCAACAACCACCACCTGGCCCAACACAGCAGGCGTCTCCCCCGACGGAAACCCTAGCTCTCCAGCCTCCTCTGCACGCCGCGGCGATGGCGGCGGCACCCGCGCCGCCGCACCCGACAGAAGCACCCTCAGCTCAGCAGCACCTCAGATTCGACCAGCCCTCTGCTCGGATCCAGTGCGCAAGACCCAGAGCACTTCGCAGGCAGCGGTGGAAAAACCACCGGACGAGGCAGATCTTGGGAGGCGACAATGGCGGCGCCGCCCCTCGCAGCGCCCCATTCACCGGTGCCCCAGGCTCCAGACCGGACCCGACTGGCTGCGGAAACCCTCTTCCCACCCCACGGTCGGCACTGGACGCCAAAGCTTCAGGCATGAAATCCCCGAGCGAGACCACCCCGCGTGATGCTCGCGGCGAGCCCCCCCGGCTGCCAGCAGCTTCCAGCTCCAGATCTTCGCACGACACCGTCACCGCGAGCGCCGCCGTGCTCCGGCGCCCCTTACGCCGGAGCTTTTTCCCTTGCGCCGCCTGGAGACGGGAGAGACGAACCCATCGCCTCCCGAGTCGCCAGTCCATCTTCTGTGGAAGTAACATGGTTCGATGTAACGCAGCCAGGTAAAAAATAGGTCAAAAACCCATTTCTTTGCATTAATGTGGCGGATAATACTATTTTACAACCCAATTTATTTTTATCTTTGAAATGTTGCGTACTATAGACCCAAAGTGGTCGGACCCTTCCCCAGACCCTGCGCAAGCGGGAGCTATTGCACCGGGGCTGCCCCCTTTGAAACACAGATCTTTGTGATTATGAGAGAACTAACTATATATTGGTTCTATTATCGTGCAATTGATGGGAGAAACCAATTAGCAGGTGCTACCCCCGATTTACAATCAAAACATTCATAAAGAAGGCTGAGTTCTTGTCAAAAATTGACCACATAATATATTTAGCTGCAGAAAGATGCCAGTGAAGCAAAAGTTCGACTTCTAACATGGACTTGAAATAGTGACAATTTGATAGTAAATAACTCAAATGGGTGAGCATCAATTTGATTGTCCCTACTAAATTGGTTATTAAGAAAAAATAACTTGCCTCATGTAAATATCATGTTGTTTGGTCATTGAAGTTTACACATACCATTTGTGCCAATCATAGAACAGCGTTTCAATCGCCAATAAGAAAAACACGGGCAGAATCTGTACCTGGACTTGGATTGGCAGATGATGCATCCAAAGATTTGTCCCACTCGTCCAGTTTGATACCAGACAACTCGTCCGCAGACAGAGCGGTATCAGACATCAAATCTCCATTTGGATATACCGAACCCGAATTGTAAGCAGACAGAAAGGGGACCAGGAGATGGAAGAAGGCAGGAGCGAGCAGGAACGAATACTGGAACGGAGCCCATCATTCAGTGAGGAATCACCATTAACAACCTCATCAGGCATAGACGGCCAACCGTTAGGCTCGTCGTCAGAAGAATCCATACGCGGCACTACAAACAGCACGAAAAGAAAGCAAGAAATTATGTTAGCCACAGAGTGTAATAGCAAATAGCAGAACAATCGAAATCGCGAGGCGTCCTAACATGTTATCAGTAAAACAGGGCGACGAAGAGAGAATAAATAAGCCGGAAATGCATGGAACCATGTATACAACAACGGCCTGTGATGTCCGACCAACACATTTATTTAGTTATAAAACAACACAAACATATTATTTGCTAAGAAGATATGATCTAGTGGCCGAAAAGAAAATGATGGACATATGTATCATTTTCAGTTTACTTTCTTTCTGCTGCACATACTTTCCTATACACCAGCACCCACCTTCCACAATTAGATGCAAATGTATTTTTACAACTAAAAATAGAAATACAGACACGGATTATAGCTGCTCTAAAAAAATTGATGCCAACAATAATGCTGGTTATGGCGAAGCGACCTCTAACAGTTTTGGTGCGAGCTCATGAACTCCAGATCAATAGCTCAACGCTCATTAACTATACTTGTACTCATATATGTTTTACCTCGACGAACATGCTGGAACAGCAAAATGTGTAGAACTCCTCTACAGAAGTTCCATATAGCTGAAGAGAAAAGCAAAGGCAGCTATATCATCAATACATGCTGAACTCAGCACATTTCTATAGCTCATGTCACCTGTATGCATTGACAGACTCTGATTATTAGATCTAGGCTGTTAATTTAACATTTGTCATTTTACCAAGCCAGCACCCAGCATGCTCTGACATTCATCACACGCATCTTTTTTCCACAGCGTATTCAATTCATCCTATTCCCAGGAGAAACAATTACGCATAGGCCATGAGCAGTGAATTAGTTATCAGTATTCCGCTCGTTAACTATTAAGAGACGCGTAGACTATTCAAGTAATGTCCATTTTTTGCTCATGCCAAGATGGCTAAGTTTTACTAAGAAAGAACATAGGGCATCTGTAGGTTAAGAAGACTAAGAAAAGTTTTTGTAGAGGCTTTGCTGTGCCTTGAACTAATGTCCATCTTTGCATTTCATCAGGTAGAAGAGACTAAGAAGGAGGAGCCTGATTTGACGTAGGAGAGAGGGACGCGGACTGCCGTCGTGCACCAGTTATTTCTTGTAATGCTGCCCGCGTCGACGGTATAATCTTACAAATTGTAATATCATCTTTGTAATGGTCCAGACTGGAGGAGTAATTGAGTTGGATTTACTGCCTGAATATACCATATTCAGTTTTCCACATGCGTACATATTGTGGATCGTTTTCTGTCACATATAAATACCCCAAAATCAGGGGCGATCATGGCAATTTGTCTGATTAACATTTAGTTTCTTGGTTAGCTTGGATCGTACAGGACATCTCATTATCACTTTGGCATCGTATAAAAAAGCTTGGTACGTGAACTTGGTGGCAGTAGCTGTAGAGGGCTAGGTAAATATGATCAGCTGGCTTAAAAACATACCATCAGTAGAAGAAGATGCACCTAGAAAGGAAGGCAACACAAACCAGTGCATGGAGCATAAGTCGAACAACCAGCAACCACAGTGGAGGCAACACATTATCTGTCAAAGAAAAAGAATAAATACCCAAGCAAAGAATAGAAAAGAGAAGCTACCAAAACAAATCAAGCGTACTGATGAATGCTATTCTGAAGAAAACAAACAGTAAGAATACTGCCGAATCGTCACTGTTCGCTTGCCTAAGCTAATCTCCCGCCTTCGTGCAGCCTGCTGTGCCGATAAGGACACATGACGACCATCATCTACCGTAGAAAAACCAACGGAAGAACGAACAGATAGGCCGTCAGAACCTGAAGGCAGAGCAGGAGGAACAAAATTACCGGCAGGCTGAACAGTAACAGAAGGATGGCCGAAACGTCCACCCGAACCGCGACCGCGAGGACGAACCGACGCGGATGCACCACGGCCGACTGCAGGCTGTACAGCTTGGCCAGTTCATATCGCAAGCCTAGGATCAAGAATCCATTTTAACTCATGTGTCAAATTGATAAAGAACAGCAAGAGTTGGGCACCATCGATCTAGGGAGTGGAAGACCTGGAGAAGATCGCGGATGTTGATGATATTTGAAGAGTTTTCTCGAGCATATCAATCAGAACATCTTACCAGTGCCATCTTTGCGTGGGAGAGATTCTTCAAGGTCCATTCTACGCCAACTCCCAGGAAAAGATGCAGATGATCAACCTTATAAGTTATAATACAACCCAAGAAGACCACCTGTATAAATAAAGAGGACCTTTCGCCCTTTCCACTGGCTGGATTGCTAGACATATCTTTTAGCAGTCCGTATACTCCCTTTCCACTACAAAAAAAGAATTACATGTAGTCAGTAAGAAACATAAATGGTAATCACAATAAAAAAAGATAAACATTAAATCTCATCATGAACTTGCTGGAAGGATCCTTGGTATGCCATACAGAAAGGGAACATTGCACATGTAGACCGGATTAAGCACAATGGCGGTTGTGTTCATGGCATAACCTAAGCCCATAGCATGTGAAGCAGAAGTTGCAGTTGAGCGTCCACAGTATTTACAAACTGTACTAACTTGGATGGATAGGATGAATTCAAATAGAGTTCCAGAATTCCAGCACAAAAAAGTGAATCGGGGAAGGAACAACAAACAGCAGAAAAACCATGTCATGTGCACATACAAACATGGTAGAGAATGTGCTGATATGCTTCAGCACACTGCAAACTTAACTTTTGAAGTGTACTATAAAAAACCTTTTTTACTTAGTTTACAAAGAGTTATTCCTCAATTGTACTCACATCTTCAGTGGTGACAACATCACGTGAATCCAAGCCAGATTGAAGTCCATCAATTAGGCGTTGAACATAGTCATAGAAGTATTCAGAGTCATCACGACAGAGAACGCATGGACCTGTCGTAGAAGTGGATGATTAGCTCCCTCGCCGGCGTGCAGCTGCACGGGGGACTGCTTTTCCGGCCGCTGTCCTGGCCTGTCGCCGCCCGGCCTGCCTCTCCGGCCGCCGCCCCTTGGCCGGCCTGCCCCTCCGGCCGCCGTCTCCGTATCCCGCCGCTCAAGCACGCGGGAGAGCTCGGGCCGGCGACGCGCGGGCGAGCGAGCTCGGGCCTGCTGCCCGTCGCCGCCGCGGGAGGCGTCCCTCCGGCCGCCGTCTCCGTCTCCCGCGGCGCAAGCACGCGGGCGAGCTCGGGCCTGCTGTCCGTCGCCGCTGCGTGACTCGGCCGCCGCCGCTGTCGCTTCTAGCGGAGAGAAAGGGAAAAGGGGATTTGGCTGTTTTTTTTCAGAAAGGGCCTTCGATATTTGTCGAATTGCAAATAGGTCCACCGCAGTTTAAAACCTGGACTCCGGGTTTGTTTCCCGAAGTTTCGGGTTCTTTTTTGTAAAAGTGTTTGCGCCAAAATTCGTGCTCGAGCGCTGATTGGTAGAAATCCCCGAGCTACAGTACCGCTACAGTTACGCACGATTTTTGAAGTGATCTCTACCATCTGTTGATTTGATCGGACGGCCAGAATTAATCAGGTGACGTGGAGGCTGGATTGGGGCTGACTCGCACCAACTTTTATATATACTAGGGAAATTAGCGCGGCTATGCCGCGCGTGTGTAGCATATGAAATTTAAATTTGTAAAAGAGTAGTTACAAAAGTGTATTACCGTAAGGTGAGTAGAAAACTACGGTTAGAAGGTTGTGTCGAAAGTTTAAGAAAAAATACCGTCAAAGTTTATGTTGAAAATTTGGTAAAAAAACCATCGTTAAAAAGTGAAAAGAAAAACATCACTTGGTGGCTGCCTAACATTGATCTGGGAGCATTCATAGAAGGGCAACTCGAGTGATCTCACTGATCAAATTGTACGGCACATCCTTCCAACAGAGAGAAAACTGTTGCTTGCACCCACATGCAAACTATCACACTGTACTTTCAAGCAAAAGATCTTGCATTGTAGAATCCTAGTATATGAGCGTTATTCTCTGGCAAAACACTATACTGTGAATAACACATTTCAAGGATTACAACATTCAGTATAACTGTTCAGCCAATTAAACACCCGTTGGTGGTGTCAGTGTTGCGTGAAAAAAATCAGATGATGGTGCAGTACCAAATGATGGAGATGGCGACACAACAAATTAGGGTCTCGCCTTGTTGAGGCACGAAGGGATTATTGATGTGAGGTTAACCTACGAAACTCGAGAACATCATAATCAGTGGAGTGCACCACAATACCATCACAAGGAAGAGACTGCATATAACGTAGAAGTTCTATTTATAACTGGCATTCACATGCACCCAACAATTAAGTTACATAATATTACCTTCTTACCAAAATCATTGCACTCACACGTCAAAAAAAAACCTTCACACTCATACTCTTGTTCTTTATGGATGAAGCCATTTCTGAAAACTCGAGAGGTGTTAATTCATTATGCGGATATGCAGTAATGTCACACATTATGTAACTTACAGTAAGCTTGCTGAGGAGGATGATTTGAAGGATTTTTCCTAGCTGGCTCCGTTGCTTCTCTTAAAACTGATCTGATGCATTTTTATACTTAACTGTGGGGCTCTTCAATAGACTTTGTCCTGCCGCGGGAAAGCAACTATTAAGTGAGGACTCTGTGTATTAGCTGTGGTTTCTACCGAATTGAAGAACCAAACCAACAACGAATGTCTGCACTAACAAAATAGCTTGTGGATATCAAAACTTTTGTTTAAACTAATACTATACTGGGATTGGGTTTTGGAAGAAACTCACCTTGGCATCTTGAAATTGCTGTACTCTATGTCCCATGATGCTCGAATTTGGAGGACTACTGTTTATCAGTTCCTCTACCAAATAGAAGAAACAAAATCTCAACCATGTGGTGAAAAAATCGGAAGGCAAAGTGTGGACAGAAAATCGAGCTTGTACAATAGTTGATGTCGAGATGGTGGGTGATGGCAATGAGTCATCCAAAACCATTGATTCATAACATTTTGCCTTTTTTAAATGCCGGTTAGCAAAATCCTGAACGGTGGGTGTGTCACCGGTGTGATCCATGTTCTGCAATCACCAGTAAAAATAAATGTTATATGTTGATATTTCAGTTATCCTACTGGTAAAGAATTGGACTTCAGTGCGTGTACACAGCTGGCTTGCTAGGACTATTAGAAAAAGAAATAGCATCCAGTCGTTCTGATATATTACTGCAAATAAGCTAGACAAAGAGAAAATAACGAACTCTTGTTAGCTCGAATAACCTATTCTAGTTAGCTCAAACAACTTGTTCTAGTTAGCTCTAATTCGTGCTACTATTTCTAATCTCCTAATTATTCTGTCAGTTCCTATTAAAAATCATTACTATAATACACCTATATTAGTAGTACAGCACATATGACAGTCCACCAGTACCTAGAAATATTGATGTTCAAAATTAGATTACTTCAAAGTTCAGACTAACATTATGTACTATATTACCCACTGATCTACTCTGAAGAAAATCCACACAGGACATATTATCTTTGCCGCCCAGTTCGGAAAATTATTGCAGATTAGGTTCTTGTGTCGCACCAGTTCAATTGGCATTGCACTGCCCACAAAATACCTGCACATGAATTAACTACTGAAAATCTCCACTGCCCGAAATCAGATTGCACAAAAGAAATATAATGCAGTCATAGGTAAGGGATGTAAAAATTTGTATAAGAAATAAACAGATAAGGGCATGTGTGATTGTATCATCTAAATCTTGTTACCTTAAGTAGAGCACGTAAGTTCCGGTGAGGCGGACCGACTCCGAGCGGCAAGAAAATGTCAATTTTGAGCACCGCGGAGGCGCAGAAACATCGAGGGCTGATCAGTAATTAGCTGGCTGGCCGCCTCAGCAGCTGTTTCCGCCCTTGCTAAGTTGTGATGGAATAGAAGGAAATATACATTAACATCGTATCCAGATTTTCTATAAAAGTTGAATGGTCTATAGTTCAAGAGTTCCACACCTTGGAGTAAGGATTCTAATTCAAAATGAAGCAACATCCTCCTCTGATGAGCCAACATCAGCTATACGAAGACCTTTTGCCCGTAAATCTAAAATAAAGAGAATATTTTATTATTTGCACCAAATAAGCATGCCTGTGCCACTATCATATAGTGCTTATCCAGTGAGCTCACATGAGCTGAAGGTCGTTCCTCATCTCCGACGTATTGAGTTTCTGAAGTTGGTACATTAAACTTAAATCCATCAGCGAATCTTTCTATGGTAGAAAAGTTGAAACAAAGAGTCAGAATCACCTATGTTGCTAACGACATGAAAAGTGTTTGGGCCTGACAACAAATTGGAAAACGGTATTAAGAAGAAAAATTAGACAGACAAATCCTCACATAGACACGCAGTAATGCTTATGTGCTACAGTTGGAGTTATCCCAGATAATACAGGCTCAGTTGCCCAAGCTGTCTAAAAAAACATTGATATATCATATATGTTCATGGTGCAGAAGCTCATGCTTCTTTCGAAAGACTTTCTCTGGCTAATTATACCTATGAACCAGTCATTCTCATCCGGTTCTTTATTTGGTCTTTAACACACTACCCGACTACATATAAACCAAGTTGGAGTATGATGACTACGGGCACTTAAACTACAATGCAATTTCTATCTGGGATTCAGCTACAGTGGTTAAGACGGATGCTTATAAGATCGCTCATGAGCCCACCCAATTTGTGAGGAGAAGCGGGGATTCGTATTTGGGATAATCATGCTCCTGATTGTATTTTCTTCATAAATGCTTGTAAGACCGCTCATGACCTCACCCAAATAAGAATATAATAATGTTTAAAACCACCACAGCTAGGATACAGAAAGACCAATCAAGTTATATAGGGCAAGAATTTAGCTAAACACTCGACGGGACATTCAGGTTTCAGTAAAGATAATATCATTGACTGTACCTTGAGTGGAAACTTCCTTTCTCTGGCAGATGGGTTGATCAAACACTTGGATTTCATAGACTCCAATGTAATGTCCTCACTGTCCTTGAACCCACGCTGCGCTATATATGTCTCTCAAATTGAACGACCCATACTTTGGCAATGCGATTTGCATTCCTGAAAAAGGGAAAAAGCATAGCACAAAGATAGCCGGAGGATGTAACTTGATTAAGCAGATATGCAGAAGCTGCAAATTTGCGTTGTTATGTATTGGAGAATTTAGGGCAATAAAAATAAACATAGTTTACTTGATATTTTCTCAATTTACGCCAGCTTGTTGCCGCATGTACTACTTAACTCTGCTTGATATTTTCTGAATTAGCAGTGTATCTGATTCTTTGTAATCCGTTTATTGTCTGCAAGCACTGCTACGCTAGTAGTATGTGAGTTTGTAATTCTCTATTTTCCAGTCCAAGACCAACAAACAACGACACAACAGCAGATTCCTAAATCTCAATCCCCATCCCAAAGCAGAGTAATTCGGAATCGGTCGCCGTATTAGCATGATTGGAAGGTGTTAAACTCTGAAAACTGTGTGTGTTATATGGCCAGCGAACCTGAGGAGCACGAAGCAAAATCCTTGAATACGAACGATAAAATATAACTGAGATAGGTAGGTACCCGCCTTCCCCTCCCCGTACACATCAGACCACACATAAACAAGCAAGATCCCAGTTTCATTCAGAGAACTATGTACCTAGTTGCTTCAGGTGTCAAACTCCAAATCTGGTTGAGATGTGCTTGGTTCTTCATCTGCTGCTACTTCTGCTCCTCCTTTGAGATGGGACGGTCACCTAATCTTCCATGCCCTCCCTGCTCAGCTGGTGCTTGGTCGCATAGATCACGGCCATGGCAGCCGCAGGAGTACCAGGTATTAGGGAGAACACTACATAGAAAGAAGAAGCCTACAATTTGCTACAGTGAAGAAATGCTCCAATGGAGGGATGTCGACGACCACAGGGACAAAAAACGAAGAGGGGAAGCCAGAAATCGGAGCAGGAGCTCACCGGGAGGGAGCTGATGTAGTCGACGAACACGTGTGGTAGTCGTACACGCTCGAGAGCGACGGTGACCTGCTGCAGACGACGAAGACGTGCAGAGCCGCACGGGCGTAGAGGAGGGCAATCTTGGCGACGACGGACTGGGGCGCTCCCAGCTCGATCTTGATGGCTGAGAGGAGGAGGGAATCGAGGCGCCGCGCCCGCGCGTTGCAGCAGTCGGAGTACGCGTGTACGCGGGCGCGCTTGGCCGCCGCTCGCCGGCGCCCGTGCCTGGCCGGGTGGCCCCGTGCCTGGCCGGGTGGCTCGCCCATGGCGCGTGCATCCGCGCCGCCGTGTCCCGGCGCCGTAGGCACGGCCGCCCCCGCGTGCATCTCACCGCCGCCCGCCGGTCGCCGCCGCGATTTTAGGGTTGGCCTCTATGTGGAGTGGAGAAAATGAGTATTTTGTTGCAGGAAGGTTCCTGGAGTTTGCTTATTTTGCAACTAAGTCCTTTGCGGGCGGTTTTCTGCAAAATGGCGTGCTGGAGGCGACGTGGCGGCGCCCGATTGGTAGAAATCCAGTTGCTACAGTGTTACTGTAGCTAGCGCGGAAATTGGCACGATCTGGACCGTCGGACGCGTCGATCGGACGGCTGGAGGATTTTGGGCGACGTGGACAGCGGGAGAGGCCGAGGTTTCCTCCAACTTTTATATACTAGAGAATAGGGGAATTTTATATATAAAGGATGGATAAGGCAACGGCCTCTCAGGCCACCTGTTACTGTAGCTGTAACAGTAGCTACAGTACCAGATCCAGGCCATCCAAACGCAGATCGACGGCCCACAGCTCCCGCACTTGGTCAACAGACGCGCGTGGCCTGCGCTCGCACGCTTTTTGGCGCGCGGCGCGACCCGGTCGACCGGCCGCAACGGGTTTCCCAGTGCACGCACGAAATTTGGCGCGCACCGCACCCGGTCGCCACGCGCTGCCAACCGGTAGCCCACCGGCCCGCACGGTTCTTGACGCGTGTTTTCCCGGTAACCCCCGCGAAGGACCAATTTGTTATTTTTGGAAACCCCAGGGATATCTGCAATAACATGCACACATTTCCCCTCCTTCTCTCTCCCGCGTCGTCCCGAGCTCGCCGCCGCCGCCGACGCGTCATCCCGCCGCTGCACGCCCTCCCGGACAAATCGAAGAGCACCCGCGGGACGGCCTCGGCCTCCTCTCCATCCTCGCCGAGAATCGCGAGCCGGGAACCTCGGAGACGCCCGCGCCGGGGTCGTCTTCCCCGGGTCCGGCCGCGGCGGCGCCAGCTGCCTTTTTCCTTCTTTCCTTACTTCCTTGCTCGGCTCGCAACAACAAACAGAGTCCGTCGCGCACCGCCGCGGCCAAGGCAGCACACTACCTACCAGTCCAACCTAAGACCTCCTCGCCCGCTCCTGCGTGCCGGCGTCCATGGCGACGCTGCAGGACCTCGGGGTGTCGGCCTTCATCAACATCGTGGGTGCCTTCGTGTTCCTGCTCCTCTTCGCCTTCCTCTGCATCCAGCCCATCAACGACCGCGTCTACTTCCCCAAGCTCTACATCGCCAAGCAGCAGCGCGCCCACGACGCCCACCGAGGCGCGCGCAGGGCCATCAATCTCAACCTCTGCACCTACTTCACCACGCCGGCCTCGACTCCGTCGTCTACCTGCGAATCTTCACCCTCGGGTACACTACACGTCTTCCCAATCTGCATCTCATCTTCTCAATTTTTTCCCTGTTTCGAACCTGTACTGGCCGTATGTTGTTGTGCTCATTTTTCTGCTATGTGCTATGAATCTGTGCTCGCAAGATCGATTTAGTACATGCTTGCTGCTCGATTTGGTAGATGCTTGCTGCTACTTAATCCAAGCACGCAGTAACTTGGGAGTACATTACCTATAGCAAATTTAGCATCCAGAAAAGCTTAAATGTCAGAGAATTATCTTGATGGTACCAATAAGGTCGTGGGCATGTGTGTATCCTTGATTTTGTAACTTCTTCTATAAAAAGAATTGATTGATGTATGAAAATATCATTGTATTAAATCTGCTTCGTACCATTTCAGAGTAGGAACACAAACATATTCAAATGGTTAGCCTTTCTTTTTCTTTTCTAGGAGGAATAAACGTTCGCGCTGTGTTTATTGATCTGAGCCCATAAGAACACTTATTCTGCCATGAGGGAATTTCTGTTCTGGAAAAAAAAGAGTTTATAAGTATATACTTCTTTAGTTTTGTATTCATTCATGCTTTAAGCTATGATGGTATAATAAGCCATCATTGGGTTATCCTTTGCCTCATTTGAACATAATGGATTTAAATTGAATTTTGTTGTTTTTAAAGAAGCGACGTGGGAACTTCCAGTGTATGTGCTAAACATGCAGCCATAGACTGTTAGTTTTTGTGTCAATGAAAATTCTTTGCTGTAATATATTGGTTTCATGAATGGATATACCAATGTTTTTTTTGGTTCAGAAGTCTTTCTTCTTAATTTTGATTCAAATTATGTCCTGCAGGATTGGGGTTGTTGAAGGTTCATGGATGGTAGGAATTATTGATGAAATCCGAATGCCTGTGAATATAATCTCAGTTTATTCAATTCTGATGGATACAAAGACACGTTTCAAAGCAACAATTCTCTCGGAAGCATAGAGATCCAGCTGAAGGGAAGATCCATGGGTCGACATTGGAGCGGCTTCTAGCTTGGGAAAAGAAGCTCTATGAGGATGTCAAGGTAATTTTTCCATTGGTGTCTCTTAGAACATAGTTATCAAGTTAATAGTTGAGTACATTGTTCAAATTGATATGCTATGTTTTTGAAAAATCTAATAGCTCACCGGTTAAAATTAGGGTACTCTTAATTGTGCTTCATGCATTGACGATGGAACATGTTAGCTTATGTTTTCAGTCATCAACATAGCAACCTTTGTGATCTTCCAAATTCTAATATTATAAAGCAACAAAATGACTTAAGTAACACTAGAATGATCAAGGATGAAGTGAAACTAGGTGAAACACTTGCACCAGGAGAGGGCACTATGTGAAATTTATTTGCAGATATATTTAAAGATCTTTGGTTATGTAAGAAATTTGATTATCCAAGGTCAACCAATTTGTAGAGTTGGTGTTTACTTGCCAAAGCCAGTGTTTTTTCATGGTCAGATTTACGTAGCTGTATCACGAGCAGCATCAAAAGAGGGCCTGAAGGTGCTTGCTCTCGACGAGAATGGAGAACCCACTGTACAAACTAGGAATATAATTTATTGTCAGGTGTTTGGCAGTTTATGAACGTTGTTTGTAAAGGTAGTTTCATTTTCATCTACTATTTTGTGACTTAAGGTTTACGACAATGACTTTAGTAAGCTTAACTCTATAATGTTCTCCTAATACAATTTGCGTCTGCATGTTGCATCAATATAACTACACGGGCGCGGCGTGTCGACGTGCCTTCTTACCTAGTAAGAAAGAATGTTCTAACAAAGTTCCTAGGATAAATTAAAAAAAGTGCCTATGAAAACTAAAGTTACCTTATGGTTGGCTTCTAGAAATTGTATCCTCACCATAGACGGCTTGAGTAAAACGTGTTGAAAAGGTCGTAACAAGTGTCTCTGTTATGAATTTGTTAATCATTTCTGTTTCAAGTGTGATATGCAACACACGTTAATTTCGTGTATAGTTAAATATGCACTTGGTGTTGATGTTAATGTTTGCTCAACTGGAGATCTGGATACTCAGTTCCTAGTCGATCTAGAATACCAGAAGCGCATCATGCTTCAAGAATTATAAGGTCATAAATAAGGGGTTAATTATAAGCACTAATATGCTCTAGAACTGACAACGATGTACTACTACTTGAGGCAATTAATCCTCTTGCAGGAGTCATGAATAAGGAGGTTTATAAGCACTAATGGTATCGTCTCTCTTGCAAAGGGGTCCATGTGTCAATTAACTGAACTAGTAGATGTGTTCATCAATTAGTGAGGAATTTCTCGACGGTTGAGATAATCCTACTGGAATAAGTTGTACAAGGCCTGCATGCATTCTAGCTCAAACATGTAATACGACATGTGCAAACCAAAGAGGTAGAGTGTTTGTTCACTGTTGGAATAATGTGTACGATGTTTCTGTCTTTTCTGCAACAAGACAAAAGACCTATCATTTTTATTAGTTAAGAAGAAGAGAATTGGTCGGTTAATTAGTGGAAAACACGTCAAAATCCGGTACACACTCATATTGTAGTGGAACACGACCACATTGAAAACCACTGATTGACCTGGCCACCCACACGAAGCACATAGTCAACGAACTGAATACCACCGCCGAGATTGCCATCTAGGGTCGTTGTCATCACTCCTTCTCGAGCGAGCGAATTGGTTCACGCAGTCCCAAGACTGAAGTGGCAGTTTCACGTGTTTTAGAAACAATATCATATGCTGATGCGGACAAGTCCGCTTTCCACTGAAAAATGATCCAGTTTCGTTAGACAAGCATGACATTAAGGTTTAGTGTAGTCTCGATGATTCGATGATGTCAAAGAGAATGACCGTGGAGAGAAGTTCGACAATGCGAACCGTGTCTGTGTTTGTAGGATTTTTCCATTATAATGCTGGAGGATGATAACCCTACCCAAAAAAATCACCCGGCCTTTGGATATGTAATTTAGTATGATCCATATATGATGCAAGCATAGTCATGGATGAAAAAATCTTCATTTAGGGGAGCCCACGAAAGAAAACTGTGTGCTTCTTCCGATAGCAAGATTCCCAACACAATCTGACATATGTGAAAAGCGAACTCTTCATAGCTAAAAATATACACGATGATGACCCCGCAAAGAAGGGCATAATGATGGACATGTGACTACTCCATGTCTCCATCACATAGTAAATAATCAAAGGTACGGAGACACGGGTACTGACCGATAAAGTTCAATTATGTTGGTTTACACACGTCATTTCTCAGTTCGGATCAGTCCGACAAACTAGGTTTGCTCGTCAGCATGCATCTTGTAAGTACTAGCGACAAATGCTGCCTCTGGTTCTAAATAAATGTTGCTAATATAACCATAGATTTGTACATGATACGTTTATTTTCCACCAGAGGCGAAGCTACAGTGTACGCGCTGGATTCAGCTGACACCAATGCAACTCTCGTAACCATGAAGAAGCCCCCGTACAGATTTCTTATCTGACCCCATCCCAAAAAACAAATCTGACCCCATCTAAGCCCAGCTGCACAAGAGACACGCTTGTGGGCTTACGGAAATGAGAAATAGGCTATCAATTAGGGAGGTACTAGGCATCTCCCGGGGATCCGAGATTCCCATCCTCCGGGGTGAAATTTGACAAAATTAACCCTTTTTTAAAACTTCAACAAAAAATAACCCTTTTTTCGAAAAAATTCTGAAACTAACCCTTTTGTGTGGCTCCCGCACCGGGGGCGCCACACATACATGTGCAACTCCCCAGCCTGGGGCGCCACACCTGTTCACGTGTGGCGCCCCAGCTTGGGGCGTTGCACGTAAGGGTGTGGCGCCTCAGGCTTGGGCGTTGCACATGTATGTGTGGCGCCCCCGGTGCGGGAGCCACACAAAAGGGTTAGTTTCAGATTTTTTTCGAAAAAAGTGTTATTTTTGGTTGAAGTTTCAAAAAAGGGTTATTTTTGTCAAATTTCACTCCTCCGGGTCCCCCACCAACCACGTGTCCCCTCTTTCTGTTCACAATCCCGATTTTGCTATGATAGCAAAAAAATATCCCGATTTTTGCTATATGTAGCAAAAACTTTTTGGTCCAAAAATAGTCCCCCAGAGCCCGTTTTTGCTACGGTATCAAAAAAAAGTCTCATTTTTTGCTACATGTAGCAAAAACTTTTCGGTCCAGAAAAAGCCCAAAAAATCCCGATTTTGCTACGGTAGGAAAAAAATCTCGCCGGAGACCTCGTAGCAAAAAAAATTAACCTATTGTAACAAAAAAAATAATGAGTATGTTGCAAATCGGTACCGCGCTTCGCTCAAGGTAGCACGCCATACACCCATGGTAGCAAAAAAGCACCTGTCGTCGGTAGCAACATCGTAGACCCGTGGTAGCAATGGCGTCTGCCGTCGGTAGCAAAACTCACCCGCCATCAGTACCGCAAATCTCGATGCTCAAGGCCGGCGGCGGGAGAGCTCGAGGCCGGTGTCGGCGCCCCCTGCAGAAGCCGTGTAGCAAATAATCGCCCGTTTTTGCTCCCTATGTAGCAAAAAACGGTTCGCCCAGAAAACAGAAAAAAAAAGACTAACTTCACCGGAGACCTCGCCGGAGATTTCGTAGCAACAAAAAAAAATGCTACTGTAGCAAAATAGACTTCGCCGGAGACATCACCGGAGACATCGACGAAAACCTCGCCGGAGACATCGTAGCAAATGTTTTGTTCTATTGTAGCAGGACCACAAAATAATAATAGCAAAAAAAATGTTATATTGCAGCATCGTAGCAAAATTCTTCCAGCGAGGTTCTCCGATAAGACTTATGATGCAAAACAGCAGGACAAATTGTAGCAAAAAAAATCTTCTTGTAATGCAAATTCATAAAACGTATGGTGCAAAAAATCAGACATGGGCAAAGACCTTGTAGCAAAAACAAGGTGCTATTTTAGCAACATCATGAAACTATTGTAGCAAAAAATAAAAATAAAAATTACAGGCTCGACGTCGCGGGCGGATAGCGCGGCACCGACGAGCTCGGTGCGACGCGACGCGGCTGACGGAGGTGGAGATGAGGTAGCAACGGAGCCCACCTGCAGCACCACGCCGGTGCTCGCCGGCTCCAACGGGAAAACAAGCCGGCTCCGGTGCTCCACGAGGCAACGTGGGGCGACATGTTAGGGCGCGCGGCGGCGGAAGCCTGTGGGAGGAGAGGGACGGCGGGATCCACCTGGAGACGGCCGCAGCCAACCGGGGCGCGGCGGCGCAGGCCAGGCGAAGCGCGGCGGAGGGATCCTGGGGGAGGATACCGGTGGAGGGATCTACGCGCCCCGGTGGGTTTGCTACGCACTTTATGCTCGTCGGAGCAGAGCTCGCCGTAGTTCGGAAAGACGGAGGTGGGGCTGCGGAGCTCGATGCAGAGGAGAGAGACCGATCATGGCGCATGTCGCGCACCTGCTCTGCTGCATCGATTGGGAATTGGGGGGAAAAAGTGATGGCTGAAGCTATGAGGACGAGAGAAGACATCGTGGTGGGCCCCGAGCGACTTTCCTGGTCAAGGATGGGGGACACGCGTCAATCACTGGAGGCGGAGGACGCGACGCGCAGATCCCCGGACGATTACCAACATTTTCCTATCAATTAGCCATAATGGCCCACTTAGGATGACTCCAACGGGCCGACCCAAACGGACACGCGTTCGGTCCGCGTTTTGTCCGTTTGGGTCGGAGAACGGACGCGCTTAGTCCGCCCCTGTCCGCCGTTGGTGGCAATGCGCCCAACGGCCCGACGCATCGAGTCCGCCCTGGTTTTTTTATAGCTAAACATGCCATATATGGGCCTTTTCTATTCATATATAGGGGGGTGGGCCACAAACGGCCTTTTTACATAATATTTTTAAAAACAAAAATATTTAAAAACTACAATATTTGCCCTTCGCGGGCTTCTACTCCTCTTCATCATCCCCATCGAGGATGACGTAGTCCGGCTGCCTCCAGAGCTGCGCCGGTGGTCCGCCGCCTGCCTGCGGTGGGACGACGGCCGGCGGCGTGGGCGGCTGCTCCTCCTCCGCCTGCTCCACCTCCCAGGCGCCGCCATTGAAGACCCAGCGCTGCCCTCGCAGGCCTTCTGGCAGTGGAGGCGCCGGTGGCAGGTCCTCGTCCATGGCCTGCCACCATGGCTGTGGTTCCTCCAGGACCGCCGCCTGCTGCGCCTGCAGGGCCGCCTCCTGCTCCCTGGCGACGTTGGCGAGGACGATGGCCCAGCGCTTGCGCTCGTCCTCCACCATCTGCTTGCGCGAGGCCTCGAAGACGGCCTCGAGCTCGATATCCAGCTCGGGATCCACCTCCGTCTTCACGCGCGGAGGCGGCGGCGACCCAATCCGCAGCGCGCGCGGCACTGGCGGTGCGTCCCGGCGCCGCGTGTGCGGTGGCGGTGTCCAACGCCCAGATGGCGGCGTCGGAGCCCGCGTGTAGAGGGCCTGCCGCCGCAGGTTGTGCTCGTCGCGGAACCACTCCACCCAGTTACGGGATGTGGCCACGAAGGCGGGGTCGTTGCGGAGCTCGGCTGGGAGGCGCCGGCGGCGCCGCTCGATCTCCTCATCCCGTGCCCGCTCGCTCGTGGGCATCGGGGGCACCGGGATGCGCTGCTGGTTCAGGTGCCAATGCTCGGGGAGCTTGACATCTGGCCACGGCAGCGGGGTGGCGTGGTCCCAGTACCACTGGCAGTCTTCTTTCCGCACGTAGACGCGGTCGCGCAACGCGCCGCCGGGCGGCGCGAGCTCGAAGACGGCGGGGACCGGCGCCGGGGGAGAAGGTGGGGAAGGGGGAGAAGGTGGGGAAGGTGGGGAAGGGGGAGGTGAGATGTAGCGGCGGCGGCGGCGGCCAGAGGATGACCCCGCCTCACCGTCATTCTTGGCCTTGCCGAATCCAGGCCACCGGAGCGGCATTGCGACGGTGGCAGTGGGCTAGGGTTTGGCTAGGGTTTGGTCGCCGGAGACGGTGCGGCAGTGGGGCAGTGAAGTCGGGTTGGTGGGGGCTGGCCGTCCCTATCCCCTGGCATTAAAAAGGACTGGGCCAGGGGGAAGCTGACCGGTGCCCTGTCGCTGACATGTGGGCTCGGGGCGGATGCCACGCGTGGACGCGCGGACGCGTTTTCACTCTGCCGCGCGTCCGCCCCGACGCATCGGTGACCCAAATTTGGGCCAGGGATGCGTCGCGGCGGACCAAAAAACGGACCGCGGTCCGTTTGCGTCGCCCCGTTGGGCCGTGTTTTTGGCCCTCGCGGACATGAACGGATGCGCGCGGACTCGATGGGTCGCCCCGTTGGAGTCATCCTTAAGGCTGCGTGTGATCGAGTCCTTCGCCTGATCGCCGCACGTCCTCTCAAAAAAAAAAGCCTGATCGCCGCACGTAGCCACGTACATGAGCCAGGGTTTGTATTGCTGTACGTGACCAGAGGCATGCAGGCGGACGTCCGTGGAGACGAAATTTCGGTCCGCCCCGCTTCCGTATCTCACCAATTTGCGAACAGGTCGCTGATACGTACGATTAGTATAAAAAAAGTGTTTAGACGGACGGTCAGTCCCGTCCGCCGGCCCGTCCGCCTGCATGCCACCAACCGCTGATTGTTCGACTGCGTCACAATTTTCTTCGTTTCTTCTCTCTCGGCGGCGTCTCAGGCTCCCTCCTAGGTCCAGCGGCGGCCGGCCGCTCCAGTCCAGCGACTCCACGACCAGCCGATCTGGTTCCCCGCCGTCCGGAGGCGATAGCTGGAAACGGCGGCAAGACGGAAACTAATCTAAGACGTCTGCATCCAGTAGCAGATTGAAACCAAAAGTTCAGGTAATAAGCAATTCACAAGTCAATTAGAAAGTTAAAATAATGCCCAAGTGCACAACCAATTGCTTCTCTAGTTTTCGCTCTAGGCTCAAGTACTCATGTCGACTGTGTGCAACAAATTCTAAAATTGCTTTGTTTGTTCCTGATTTTGCTAGGTCATTGATCAATTTGTGTTGAGAAGAAAAAGATGTTCATGTAGGAACTTCAAGACAGCCTCGATCTGCAATTGGGCAGGATAATGAATATTGCGAAGAATTTGTCGCGGAATAAATTCATGAGTGATTGTCTCATCTGCTTTGTGGAAAAAGATAGGTTTTCACTATTACTAAAAATGGCGTGACTGATCTAAGTGAAAATTTAAGAAAAGTGACAAATTGAGAAAGGATATTGTAAAATGTGAGTGAGTCCCGCCACTTATAATTACTTCTCTCGTATTTAGTTATTTATTACTTGAATTTTTGTCAGTATAACACATTTTTTTTTTACTGGTTCCATATTCCAGGATTCGAAAAATGAGGCCTTAGAATAAGATTTTTGGGAGTTGCACCTTTATTCCCGTTAATATTTGCAAAGAAGTCGATTAAAGTGTCATCTAAATGGTATGTCATATCTTTTAGCGCCTTAGTTTATAATTGCATATTTTCGATGCTTGTACAGTCTTTTAGCACTGTATTATGGTTGGGAATGACATCATATAATACTCCATTAAATTAGTTTAACGTTCATAGATCTAGTAGCCGACCCCATCGCCAATTTTTTCTAGATTGGCCCCTGTTTTCCACGACACTTTTTAAGGGATCGGAGGGAGACCACTCGCGTGTTGCACGGAATCCATTACGCGCGACCATGTCCTCTCGTAATCTCATTCATTGATGCACATATCTTTCTTCTTCCTTTACCTGTCTCTTATCTTCCAAGCAAATCGCTTTCTAAACCACTGTTACCAGTGACAGACACTTGCCGGCATTACCGTGTGTTTCCTGTACGAAATTTCGCCCAACATAATTGGACGTACAACACAAACCTGCAAATTAACACGCCTAAACTACTACTAGTTGGCCTAGCGGAGAGCAGACATCGTTCGCCTCGACAACACGCTACTCGCATGCCTCTCGCAAAGTTCTCTCACACGCAGACAAAAACGGGTGACGAGATGAGCCACCTCCGGCCAGCCGCGCGCGCGCCGGCCGGTAAGCGCTGACCAGCGGCTCCGGCGACCGGTATGCGCGGCGTGTGTACCGGGGGCGTAGGACTGTAGGAGCCCAGTAATGCTACACCTACGGGCGAAATTGGTTACGGAAACCTTACGGGCTGACGAGTTAAGACACGTGGAGCCAGGGTGGATAATTCCTTGAGGGAAAAATTAGTAAAAAATAATTAACAAAATATCCCCACCTCTCCCAGTCGAGCAAAGTTTCGGCGGCGTTGCGGTTTGTCGTCGACGGCGTCGCCAGTTGTCCATCTTTGGAAGCAGCACGGGCGAGGTTCCCAGCGAGCTCCCCCTCTTCGGCAGCAGGGCGGCAACCTCCCCGTCGTTGGAAACACAGCGGCTAGCTATTGGTCGTCATCGGCGCCGGCGGCGCGGCAAGCTCGTCTCGTCAGAAGCAGCGCGACGACCTTCCACTCTCCGGCGGACACAGACCACAAAGAGGAAATTAGTCGATGTTGATTTGGGCGTGGATGATTATTTACAAAGTTCTTGCAGTCGGATCGATTCGTTAAGTTAAAACATGGTACTTCATGCATTCTGAAAGCAAAAGAAGATGTATAGAGCCATGGCGTTTGTGGAGTCGATCGGCTGTTGTTGCCTTGACATCGTTTCATGCAATACTTCTTTTGCTGGGATATGTCGCGGTGGGCCGGCGCCAAGGGCAAGCAGCTGTGCCGGCGCCACGACGGGCGATCCAGTTGCAGGTTGAGAAAGAAGGTGAACGACCTGCGGTGGCCGGCCATTGACGAAGGCGCGGTGGAGTCAGGAAGGTGCCGTAGTTAATCTGATACAGAGCAGTTCTAGTTTTCCTTGCGGAATTAGCGGCACGGTCCTTCGTTTTCTTTTCTTTCGTTCAGCGGCCGGACACGTCGGATGGATTCCTAGTCAGCGCGTACAAATTCCGTAAGTAGTCCGTAGGTGTAGCATTATTGGTAGGAGCCGGAGCCGTGCACGAAACCTTGGCCCATCATCTCCCTTGGTCTTCAATCCCGCCACCTACTTCCTGCCAGTGTGCAGCAAACTCCAAGTGGGAACCACCATTATGACCATTACGAGTCCGCACGAGGGCCCACATGGCATAGTGTCCCTGCAGTGCCGTACGTGCGACTCAGCTGAACAGATGACCAGCTGATCTGACCCACGGGCCCACCTGCCATAAGCTGCCATTAGACGTTAGGTTTCGGTTATCTGTCGCATGGAGCCGGTCTCGTTCGGCAAGTCACGATGCGATTAGTCATCAACAGTGTGAAAACGTGCACTTGAGACAATTAATCCTCTTGCAGGAGCAGGAGCCATGAATAAGGGGTTTATAAGCACTAAGTGTATCATTAAAGGTATTGTCTGTCCTTTAAGTTCCAGCAAAGTGGTCCATGTGTCAAGTAACTAAACTACTCCGTAGATATGTTCATCAATTAGTGAGGAATTCCTCTACGGTTGAGATAATCCTACTGGAATAGTTTATACGAGGTCTGCATGCAATCCAGCTCAAACATGTAATACGACATGTGCAAACCAAAGAGGTAGAGTGTTTGTTCACTATTGGAATAATTTGTAGTTTTTGTCTTTTCTGAAACAAGACAAAAGACTTATTACTTTATTAATTAAGAATAAGATAATTAGCCGGTTAATTAGTGGAAAACGCGTAAAAACCGCTATAAAATACACCAATATTATCATGAAACACGACCACATTGAGAACCACCGATCGACCTAGCCACCCACACGAAGCACACAATCAACAAATTGAGGACCACCGTCGATATTACCATCGACGGTCATCGTCATCACTCCTCCTCGAGCGAGTGACTCCGACTTCACCCACATTATTTACTACCTCAGATCCAAAAATACTGTTGCGACTAATGCCGTTGAATTGTAGGTGAGCATGTATTTTATAGCGACACTTAATTCGGTTCGGAGGGAGTATAAAGAAGAGTAAAAACCAACAACAAAAAAATAGGAATTGGAAGCCATACGAAATTTTTATACAGTCCACTTCACATGCCATTTTAAAGAAGAAAATTATATTGAGTCCAACCTCGTGGGTATTGTACTTTATTTTCATGACAACCTTATCATACACCTGTCCTTAAAAAAATAGTAGTATTGCATTTCTAGGGTGATTCACAGTCACTATGGCATGGCATCGAAATCTGTATTCTATTATCCGAAGAGGCCTTGGTGTTGCACATAACACATGAGTAGGTGGCAGTTGTTGATCTAAATTTCACGAAAGTCTGAAGCCGGGAATAAATACTGGAATTTCCGGCATCCAGGCTGCCCAACTTTTTTGTTAGCAACATCATTAAGTGCTGAACAGTGGCATCTGGCTGGCTAATTAGCCTAGCCGGGCCCACATGCAGTCCAACCCAGCAGCAACTAATCCCACGCCATAAAGAAGGCCGAGTCCATGTCGCTAGGCCATACTCCTACCACTCTACCAGCCAGAGTCCATAGCAGGAAGCAAGGAAGAGGAACGAAAAAGGAAGAGCCAGAGAGAGCTATCAGACATCAGAGGCAGCAGCAGCGGAGGGAGAGCAAAACTTCACAGGAGGCGCGCGCGCAGGGCACACGCGCTGCTCGTTCTGCCTCGCGAGCGAGGGGAGCTTCGGGAAGGAGGCTCCGATGATGGGGAGGGACGAGCTGCTGCGGCGGAGCCTCGTGGCGCTGGCGGCGTTCGTGGTGGTGACCGGGGTGGCCACGGCGTCGGTGCGGAAGGCCGTGGCCACGTACGTGTTCGGCATCCTGGCCATCGCAGGCGTGCTCCTCCCGGACTGGGAGTTCTTCGACCGCGACTTCAACCAGTGGCTCACCCCCATGCCCGCCTCCCGCCGTACGGCCGCCGCCGCCGCCGCGGAACGCGAGCACGACATCTGGAGGTAAGCTTCCCCCGCCTCCCTCCTCCTCCCATCTTCCGCGATCTATCCGTTTGGTCTTCGCGGAATTGCCTTCCTTGGTGTGTGTGTGTGTCTCGGCCAGCGCAGGAGATCCCCGCGGCTTACTGTTTCTCGAGGCGATTTTGCTTTATCTGTGGGTACTTGAGGGGCAGATATCGCCTGTTTTTGGATACTTTTTCACGGATGGCCCGAAATTTGATGTAGAATTTTGCTACTGTGGAGGTCTGGAGGCAGAATTCGGTTGGGGACTCGGTAGAACGCGCTTTCAGTTTCAGGGCTCCACTATTGCCATGTAGCTTGCGGTTTTGGTATTCCCTTGGACTGGAAAAAGTTTGAGAGGCTACTCTTTTATTTTGGGAGCTCGAATGCCGTATCAGCTGAATACTAAGTAGTAACAGCTTGTCACATGGCCTCGAATTCGATAAGGAATTCGTAAAGAGATATTCATTTTATCATTCAGGAGTGGTTTGATCTGATGTGTTCTTCATCTGGTTGTAGTCTGGGAAAAAACAGAGGTGGAGTGTCCTTTTGATCTCTCCATGGTTTTTAAATTAGATGCTCATCTATCCATAATTCACAGCTATTGATGGGTGCAGAGGATACCGTGTGCTGTGATCCATGATAAGACAAGTGGAAAATCGCTTGAACGCCATTTTCCATGGGGATGCCAGGTCTTACCTCTTAACTGAATTTAATTGTAGAATTATATGGTTGCTGGTGGGTGGTCCGGCTGCTTTACTGCTATCTAAGGTAAAGGCACTCTGGCTTATGACTTCGTTGTGTGCGGCAGCTGGGGGGTGGTTTTCGTTGTGCCTTTGCATGTTCTAGAGGTCCAAATTTGAGTAATGGACCGAGGAAGTATGGTATGGTCCTCGCCACCTTCGTGCTTAGCACAACAGTTGGGCTGTTGATGTTTCCAGTACTGGGTCAGTGGATCAGATATGAACGAGAGTATCACCTTTCAGGATAAATGGACAATGCTGGTCATTACTCTGTCATTGTGCAAGTAAATTCCATTTTGAACCCGTTATTCGTGACACGTGACAGGTCAAACCATAATTTATTGTTTGTGGCACTTTGAACCAGATTTCGCGCGCATAATTCCACTGAGAACCAGAATTTTGCATTTGAAATGGTTCTGACATGATGACCCCACTAGTCGCGGTGATATGGCATTCTCTACTTGACACATTGCAGGCTATCGGGGTGTGTCTTCCGCAAATATGTGTCCGTCGTACCAGATGCTAGCTGGCAAAGTTAGGTTAGGGTTAGCAGAGTGCAGTAGCCAGCGGAGAGCAGCTGTGGGCGCACAATAGATCACCGGGAGCAAAAGTGTGGCCGGATGGAAGATTGCTGGAACCAAGTTGGAGCATCGAGTTGATGGCCTGCTAAGTTGGACATCGACGTCGGTTAGCGTCTATATTTGCACATCCCAGTTAGCCTGCAATATGTCAAGCAATGACTACCATGCCAACCTGAGTCCCTGACCCGTGAAGCCATCATGTCAGAACCACATCAAACGTTAAAATGTTGTTTAAAGATCAATTGTGTAAAATCTGGTTCAAAAACAAAACACAGGAAAAACAAAATGTAGTTCAGCTTATCACTATGTTACAAGTACATAGGTTTTTTTTTTTGAAAATAGCATTTATCAAAACACTCAGCCTATTAAAGATCCAAATTCGCAAATACCTGGTTTTAATTGGATGTTACTTTCATTGTATTGTAAATGTGCAATGGTGGAAGAAATCAGTTTCTTGTAGGAGTCTTTCTTACAAATATCTTTATCTGAATTTTGACATGCCTGAATTCAATGGATTGCTTGTGGATAGCTTAGTTTATCTTTCTATTTTGAGCCCATGTTTTTATATCTCATTCAAACGTGCATGTTCTTATCTCAGTACTTTAGAATTTTTACTACTCATTCAAACCTGCATGTTCTTAAAGTATTTTAGTATTAGTATCCAAGGGGAAATGAGGGAACATGATCGATGCGACGTGGGTTTAGATCGCGGTTGTTATAGTTTTGGCCATGGCATAGTCACTAGCCTCATTCTGCTTTCATGTGTTAATTCTATCTGTCAGCATCTGAAAAGCGATTAAACCAAATGAATCGCTATTGTGCAGTTGTTAACATAAGTTGGTAGGTTTTTTAGTTGGCAAGCACTAATCGAAAGGTCATACCTGCCCTAACATTTATTGCAATGAGAAGCCATTTTCTGAAGGTGGAAGAATCTAGAAGCCGAAATATTTTTACATCTATATAGTGTCCGGTTATTGACAAGAAGCACACCGGCAAATAGCATTTCCAATAGAGTAATAAACGTCTCCTTGGCCCTTGGTTTAATAGATTATAGCTGTGACAAATTTCTTTCCAAGTTTTAATTTGAGATTATACTCTGGTTTATCCATATAGTATACCATTTTATAGTGTCTCGAACCTTGTCAAAATATGATGATAGCCTGTCAAGATTGTTTATGATGTGATTTATTTGGTGGAAAATTGTGAAAGTTTTAGCATGGTTGGCTCTATCATTGTTCTGCTCTGCAATTGTTTTAGAAAAATACTCTGGAATATTACTTTATCGATTAATCGTTGAGGTTTTTATAGTTGTAGGTCATAGTTCCACAGGTAGCCAACTACTACCAATAGCCAACTGAATATTGCTAGCCATTGAGCTGATCGAATATAAATAGGAACTAATACCGTGCCACCTACTTGAATTGGACATAACCTCTAGGTTGCCAGTTCCATTCCAAATTACTAAACGGAAACTTTACCAGTGTAGTGTGGTATTAGGCAACATAGCGACTATGTAATTGTGCAGTTTTATATGCTGATCTGCAACTGCACTGTATGTACAATGCTCGTCCGTTCTTTCCTCATTCGAAAGCTTGCTAGAAAGTAGAAACAACAACAGATATAGCTCTATCTCGTCAAACCCCCAAATTACTGATCTCTTTCTGTTTTGCCTTCATTCCTGCAGATTCAAGCCGTATCCACTTAGGATGGCCGTGCTGACGACGATCTACGGGTTCGGACTTTACAAGTGGTGGATGTACGTATCTCACTAGCTAGACAGCCGGCCTCCTCAGTCCTCCCCCATGTCCCCGCTCTATTGAACCGAAAGATTTTTGGGGAACACCCGTCACACCCATTCTTTGCCTTGTGATCGATCAGCCTAATATATTGTGGTGGAACTATACGCTGCGAACACAAAAAAAATTGTCTAGTGGGGAAAGGAACACCCGGACACAAGTTCTTCATGTCTGTAGCTAATGGGGTTTTGTAATGTGCAAATGTCACTCTTAGATCGAAAGGATTATTACTTGGTTTAGCTTCATCTTTCGTATGTATATACATGCGCTGTCGCTGATTGTTTTGTTTTTCCCCGATAAATTGCGCTTTATTGAACTCAAAAGTTAGCATCAAGCTGAGTTATGGTGGGGAGAAGTGAAACATGTCATGATGTTCCGGTGATTCCTCCTCCTGGTTCGCGTGACCGCCTGGCTGACTGCATTTCTTTTGCGTGTTGGGCGTGATTTTTTTTTTTTTTTGAGAGTACGCGAATGCGTACCATAATTTTATAGAAGGCAGAGTATGTACAAGAAGGGCGTTCACAACAAGTTGAGAACGCCTAAGGTAAAAACTCTCCGGAAAAAAACCTAGGGCTACTCTCTCGCGGCATGGTTGGTGACTCCTTGTCTCTCTCTTCCCAACACACATAGCAGCCTAAACTCATCTAAAACTCGTCGTGCCAATCTGTCAGGCGGGAGCTGTTGCCTTGTGTTGCGGAAGCACCATGCGTTTCTGTTTTTCCAGAGAGCATGGCAGGTCGTGCAGACCAAAGCATCGAACCACTTTCTCTCCTTTTCTCTGAATCTTGCTCTCTCCATTGTCCACCAGGTTTGGAGCGTGCTGTCTTGCAAAGGTGGAGCAAAGTTCAGCGCCAACTCCTGTTTGCAAATGTACCACACCTCTCTCGCCAGGACGCACTGCATCAGGATGTGTTCTGCGTTGTCTTCTTCTTGCAGGCAGACAAAGCATGGAGATGTGGCCAGCTGCAAGCCGTGCCTGACCCGACGATCCGCAGTCCAAATGCGCTTCTGAATAGCCAGCCATAGAAAAAGCTTGCTCTTTGGCGACGCGCCACTCCGCCAGATTGCTCCTGCCATCGGGAACCCCACTTGCCCTTGCATTAACATGCCATAGGTCGAGCTGGCTGTGTAGGCACCAGACCTAGACCACGGCCAGCTGAAAACGTCCAGGCTGTTCACCGCTCTGTCGACGCTCTGAATCGCCGCCCACAGCGCGAGACATTCCTGCGCACCTCGGTAGGCAAGTGTTCCTGGCACATCACGCAGCCAATTGTTATTCGTGATCCCCTCCGCCACTGTTCGTCGATTTTTAACACGCGTGCTGACTGTCATCACCAGCCCAGGCATCTGGGCGTGAATTTTTGCTGGGATCTTGCCCGGAATCGTTGGAGTTGCCGGTGCTACGCATCCCTGCCGGGCTGACGCGAGCACGTACGGGAAGCAACGGCCAGACCGGCGGCGTGGGTCGCGTGAGCCGTGATCGTACGAGATGGTGATCACGACGGGGCGCGCCACGCCGGCGGCACCGGCAGGAGACCCGTGTGATGTTTTGGCTAATTTTTTTTAATAATACATTTTTTAATTAAATTCGAAAAATATTACGTAAAATAACGAAATTGCAAAAATAATACGGCCTCGGCCCAGCTTGGGCCGATTAGGGCCCGTCGGCCTGGCTTGGGCCGATAAGGCCTGTCGGCCGCTCTGTGCGTGTCAGAGCAGCCTGTCGGCCAGAGCTGGGCCGACTGGGATCTATCGGCTTGTACTGGGCCGACAGGATGCAGTCGGCCCAAGTTTTTTTTTCACCTCTCCCTCCTCTTTTTTCAGCCACAAATGCAGACAAATTACAGATGAAATCAAACTCCAAATTTAAATCACTGATCCACACATATTACAGATAAAAATATAATCTACAAACACTGATCCACACATATTACAGATAAAAACATAGTCCAATTTTAAAACATTGATCCTCATTATTACAAATAAAAACACAGTCTAAATTTAAAACATCCTAGTTTCTTCCCCTTCCTCTTGGTCCTCGGCTGCCTCGTCCATGTGGAGCAGCTGCTCTAGTTGTCGAAGCAGCATTCGTAGGTGGGAATGTTGTACAAGCAGTGTGCATGTGACCAAAATCATTGCACAAGAAACATTGCACTGTCGGGCCTCCGGCTTCAGATTCATCCATATCATTTCTGATACGCTTGCACGGTCGTCTACCTCTACCAGGACGCAGTAGTCTTGGGTCGGGGATGTACTGCCTTTCATTAGGGTCAACCGTGTTAAAATTACCCACAGCTCGAAATCCCACCATTTCACCGGTCCAGGTATTAAGAACAGACTCGTTCAAATAGTATGGTGAAACGAACGAGATGGCTGATAGTCCGAGTTGCCCACACGCAGCCAATACATGGGAGCAGGGCAGGTGAAGCAATTTTGTTTTATTGCATGTGCAGTCACATGTTGGTCGTGCTTCATTTCCAATTCTCACCTCATGCGTTCTGAGCTGATTTCCGCAACCAAACTTGTCAGTAGGTAAGCGTACCTCGAACCTCCTTTTTTGATTTCCTATGGCCTGCACAGCGTGAGTACGAGCTTTTGCCATCTTCCTATCCATGTACTCCGTAATCTTCTCACAAAAAGGTGTGTTTGGATTGTTCACGATATGCATTTGAGCTTTCTGGCATCTTTCTCTGAAGTACTTGACTGTGCCCTAAAAAATACCCTCCACAATGGCTGTAAGTGGCAATGCCCTATTTCCTCTAAGAACAAAGTTGTATGTTTCAACAAGGTTGGTAGTCATAACACCGTACCTGGCTCCGTAAGTGTCGTGCAGCAAAGACCACCTCTCAAGAGGCTCGTGCTCTATCCACTGCTGAAAGTTTTTGATAAACCTCCCAGTCTTTCTCCTAACACCAGGCGGATCAAATCCTGGCAAGTCACAAAGCCCAACAGGTACATCCTCAGCTGGTGGAGGTCCGGTTGCTAGCTGTTGCGCCACAAGTTGCACATGTGCTGCTACTGCAACATTTCGTGCAGCTCTCCTCTGCCTAACATGCTGGTTAGTGAAGTCATCAAGCTTACCATGTACAAATGTGTATTTTCAGAATTGGTTCTGCTTGCACAGTTTTTTGAATAGATTCATCAAAGCCTTATCTCGGAAATGTGAGAAAAAATTGGCCCCCAAATGGCGCATGCACCAACGACTCTGCAGGTCTAGCCATGGCGTTTGTTCCGCGGCCACAGGGTGTGTTAGTGCCTTGACGGCGTTCAGTATACCAGCATGGCGATTATGAAGGATGCACACATTCGGCTTATCTTTTACTACTGCTATTTTAAGCTGCCTGAAGAACCAAGTCCAACTTTCAGTGTTCTCGCTCTCCACAAAAGCAAATGCAAGTGGCACGATCTGATTGTTGCCATCCTGACCAATGGCAGTCAAGATATGTCCCCTATACTTCCAGTAAGAAATGTACCATCAACACAGATAACTGGTCGACAGTGAGTGAAAGTTTCAATGCATACACCGAAAGAGAAGAACACACGATGTAGCACATTTACGTTTGGAAACTCTGCCATCCAAAAGTGTTTGACGTCAACATATGTGCCTGGATTGCGGGCCTGCAATGTGTACAGGAGCCGAACAACTGAGTCATATGAGTCTAGGAACGATCCGAATCTTTTCTCAAGTGCCATCTGCTTAGCCCTCCAAGCTTTGCCATAAGATATTTTGTACTTGAACCTGGTGAATACCTTATGTATAATAGCCTTCGCTTCCGTAGAACCTGGTGAATACCTTATGTACTACAACTTCGCCAGGACCATAGAAAAACAAACATTTCACTAAATTACTCATCTCAACAACCTAAAAATGTGACACCAATTTACTGTTACGACCGGGAACAACTATATACTTAATATTACTAGCAAAATAAACGCATACCCTTGAAGCGTGCCGATTCAATGGACCAGCAACGTCACCACCGCCAATGCAACACCGCTGAACCACCACCACGCTGCACCATCCACCACCCTACAGCAACCTCCACCTAAACTCCACCATTGCTCCAACCAAACAACACGAAATCACACAATAATCCAACCCATCTGTAGATCTGAGCTGTCTTAACTCTCTAACAGTTCTAGGGAAAAGATTTGGTGGCTGGATGGACAGATCGCCGCTGAAACGCAGCAAGGAGCTGCTGGTTTCGAGAGGAAGAAAAAATGAGAGAGAGGACGCGAGGAGGAAGATGTGGCCAGGGCTGGCCTTATCCAGCGCCCTGTCGGCCTAGCCCTGGCCGACAGGCCTGTCGGCCCAGTTAGGGCCGATTAGTGCCCGACTGTGACGCGTCACGGCCTGTCGGGTGCAGGCCTGGCCCACCATCCGAGCTGATCGGCCTAAACTAAGCCGATAAGGCCTTATCGGCCCAAGCCAGGCCGACGGGCCCTAATCGGCCCAAGCTGGACCGAGGCCGTATTATTTTTGCAATTTCGTTATTTTACGTAATATTTTTCGAATTTAATTAAAAAATGTATTATTAAAAAAAATTAGCGATGTTTTGGGGGTGGGAGAAAGGCATATGCACCCACGCAGGATTCGAGAAAGGCATCTCCACCAACACGCATCGCGCCGGGCAGGACAGGGCAGAAACGGCCCGTAACAGTCAGGCCGGTGTGCCGACATCCCCACTATTGGGAGTGTCAGACTCGCGGTTCTTTCTGGTGACGCCGGTGTCCTTTCACTAAGTTTATAACAAAGCAAAGATGGGTTATCTCTCATACAGGTTTACTACTGTACAACCGTCGAGAGCTGCATACCCAGAACAAATTCAGAAGATGTGCAGCATTTTCTTACTTGGGTTAACTACTTGGTATTTTTGGGTTAACAACTTGGTATTTTTTTACTAAGGGGATCAGGATTTCCGGTTACCGACAAACCCCGGCCAATTACCGGACAAATTTGCAAACCAAAATATGATTTCAAATTCTTTGATACCACCATTTAACGAGGGTGGCGACGTATCCTGTGAATCCAGCCTAACCGTGCATCCCTGCATCCCAGCGATTTGGATCATCCGATTGAAATCGTACGCTCACGCTGAGTCCCCTGTAATTTTTGCATTACACGCCCGCTTCCATACTAATCCAGTCAACTCTTTTTGCACGAACACCCTCGCCTCCTCTAGTGCAGCTAGCAAGCCCTTGTGCACATGCCTCCAGGTTCCGGAAACAGCTTCGTCAATTCGTCCGGCCAGGTCCCGATTCTATATCGATTCAACAGGGTAATTTGGGGCTTCGTATGGACGCATCCTGCCCCTCCAGGGTGCTTCATGTGGGTCGCCGTCAAGGTCATCGTTCAACTACTGTTTGCCGATGGCCTTCGAGATTGATCTGAGTTGCGAGATATACTAGTGTTTCCGGCCGGGGTGCAAGCACATGCGCGCGGAGGTGCAGCGTCATCGGGCATGCCTATCTATACGAGTCCCTGCCGAGCGCATCTTGACGAGCACCTAGCAGATGCTCACCAAGGTCTGCGCCATGGCGGCCAGGTGCTTCGAGAGACACTCCCGGCTCCGTCGCTTCCTGAGATTCAACCCCGTCTCCGGCTTCCTGCGCACCCTCGCGCTGCTCGAAACCGCTATCAATGAAGTCGCCCGGTCATCCGCATCCCGTCCCCCGCGCGCCGACGGTGAAGACCATGACGGCGACCTGTGATGAACGCGCCATGTCGACGAGATTGTGGGTCTATTTGCAAAAGAGATGATACTTTATTTAGGAAGCGGGCGGGTAATTGTAAATTATGATTGCATAGAACGTGAGCCGCAGGATTATAATCCTTTGGCTGTTACGAGACGGATACAGGGATGCACGGGTGGGCTGGATTCACAGGATATGTCGCCTTATTTAAATTATTTTTTATAAAAATATTAAATATTTTATGTCTGAAACCTATTTACCATGGGTGCTCGGGAAACTCGATTGTCGGGAGGTAACCGGTTTTACTGCCCAAAAAACCACAACCCTGCTTCAGACAATATTGAACGGACGTCGTCGGATATGCTCTCGATCTCACAGAAACTCCAAACGGAGGCCGAGCTATATGTAGCTCGGTTCTAAAAAAAATTGAATCTGCATTTTTTGTTTCAAAAAATTTCAAAAAAAATCTTAGGTGTAGATAATATCCAGATCTACCATCGTGTAAGATGTTAAAGGAAAACTCATTGTATTTTGACCCCCAAAAAAAGACAAATACGCAGAACTGGATTCAGAAAAAAAAAATCCAAATTTTGCAATATTTGTCATTTTCGTGTAGCCCAGAACTTTCCCGTGAAACTTTACACAGTGATAGATCTCAACTTTATCTACATCTACGATTTCTTTTAGAATTTTCCGAAACACAATATTTAGATTCAATTTTCTTTCGAAAACCGAGCTACATATAGCTCGGCCACCAAAACAGTGCTCTCCTCAGTCTCACGGTTCTTTCAGGTGAGAAGTGAGTGACGTTAATTAGCCGGTGCCCTCTCGCTCAGCTCAACAAACGATCATGCGTTCATTTACTACACAACCGTCGACCGTTGCACGCCCGGAACAAATTCAGAACAAAACCAATAGACGAGATCAATAGAACCAAAAGAATCGCTGCCGGCACAAGTCTGAATCGGCTACCTCCCTTGTTTGTTCCACTGATGTTGTTGCCTACAGAATCAAGGAGGTTGCCTCGCTCGTGGACTCGCTAGCTCTCAATGCGCTGGGCCCCTGCAGATCGAGGCTCTAGCCACAAACGATGCCTCTGCCGTTGGGATAATGCTATCGCAGCTGCCGTGGATCTCCGTAAATATCGTTCGTTAACCATAACTTCACAGATCTGAAAACAGCGGGGGCCTCATTCCCACATTCCCAGGGGATTCCAGAGTCTTCCAACACATCTTCTCAATACTGTTTGTACTCCTTATCAGAATCAAAGAAATTTTGCGGTCTTCAGTAGTTACCGGGGCGTAATGTAGATTCCGGCCACCAATCAAAGTAGCAATAATAGCGAAAACATACCACATTTGTAGCAAAATTTACCGATTGGTACCAGTCGGTGCCGCAATCACATTTGGGTACCACATTTTTTCGAAATTTTCTTAGAAAACCCAAATCACTCGCGGACTTGATTTAGACAGCCGTTCTGACATGTCTGACCCACATGTAAGGTGACGAGGCAAAGTGGGGTGACGGAGAGGAAAACGGTCGTTAGCTACACTGTGAGGCCCACCTGTCAGGGCGCTGTCTTAACGCCACTAGGTTTCAGACACATCTGAATCGTGCGCTCTCTCCGCTGTCTGTCCCCCTCCCTCGGCATGGCGGCGGCGACTCCCAGCGGCGCTGGCGCTCATTCCTCCGGCGACGGCGACGCTGATTCGTCTGCAGGCGGCGGCGACGCTTCTCTGTCCGCAGGCGGCGAGAGAGGACCAGACCCCGCAGCTGGAAGCGGCGCTGATTGCTCCACGGGCGGCGGTGGTAGGCCGTAGTCGCCGGTGTCGCTTACGGCCGAGGCGAGGTCAGCGGAAGCTTTCGCGACGGCGGTGCTGGCCTCAACTTCGAAGACCAGCCACCAGTGGAGTAGCTCCTTCGGGGGAGTGGTGTAAGTGTCATTCTTGCTTACAGATTTGATGTTTAGGTAGTTAGTAGTGACAATTTAGCTAAGCAAAGGAGCTCGACATTTAGCAGTAGCTATACTTTCTTATAGAAATTTAGGTAGTTGTATTTGCTAGTTGTATTTAGCATTTTAGTTAGTTGTATTTGCTATTCTTCTAAATAATTAGTTGTCACTCGTAGGATTGATGATGAAGTTTGGGCAATCAGATTTAATTCCCCCGGTGAAGATAACTTAGAAATAACTCTTTGCAAGAGTGACATCACAGTTCTGAATTTGCTAGAACTGATAAGAGGGCATGGCTATGGAATTAGAGATGGCATGTTCTATGTTAAAGAAGTGGGGAAAGGCTACCAGGGGATGGAAGTTATTGACAGCATGGGAAAGGTAGAAGAGATGCTAGCTCTGTATGAAACTGACAAGATTCTGAACATTACAGTTCTGAAAAAGAATGCTTCATGGCCAGTAGGATTCAACATGACAGAAGGTTTACCTATGCAAATTAGTGAGCCAGTAGTTCTTTCAGTTGACAGAGGGTGTGACCTACATATCAGATGATGATGGAGGTTTGTTTCCAGTGGCTATGGATTGCTCTGATGTCATGTATGCTGGCACTCAACAGAGCTACAATTTTCATGCAGTCAAAGTTGTACTTCCTATTGATGTGGAGGTTATATCTGATGATGACAACATAGTAGTAGAAGAGGAATTGCAAACAGTTAGTGAATTGAAGAGGAAGAAGAAAGAGAACTAGATTCAGAAGAAGAAGAAGAAATATTGGAGATGCTTAGTGAAGAGAAAAGAAAGAGGCAGGACATTTTACTGCGCTATGAAGGGGACACTGATGTTGAAGAGTATTTCGAAGAGGTAATGGAATCTAAATCTGATGCGGAAGTTACTGAAGCTGATTATTTTGCTGACAAGAAGAAAGGCACAACACTCAGGTCTCACTATGTGTCAGTAGAAGAAGAGTTCTCTGATTTTGCACCCTCATGTGATGAGGACCTGAGGCCTGCTGAAGTGGGATCCAGTGATGATGATGGTTTTGTCAGAAAATTTCAAATCCCTAGTGGAAGGAAGAGAAAGCTCAAGAAGTTAAAGAAAAGGATGTGGTATGATGCCAACAGGGCTAACCCACAAGAACAATTTTGTAAGAAGCTATGCTTCACAGATGTGGTGCAATTCAGGCATGCTCTCAGAGGTTTCCATGTTTCTCAGCTTAGAAATTTTAAATATAGGAGAAATGAGGCACACATGATAATTGTGTGCTGCACATATGAAGGAGTAAAGGCAGGGTGCAAATTCAAAGTGACAGCCAGCACCATTGCAAATGAGAAGACATTTTGCATTAGGAAATTCATTCCCAAGCACACCTGTCAACCTCTTGGAGAGAACACAAGAGTTACCATTGACTGGTTGGCTCAACAATCTGTGGAGGCAATCAGAACAGATCCCAAAACTACAGTTGATACACTCATTGAGAATACAAGGATTGGCTTTGGAGTGGCAGTGCCAAGAAGCAAGGCTTATAGGGCTAGGAGGAAGGCATTTTGTACTGTGATTGGTGATCGGTAGGCACAGTACACCAGATTGAGGGACTATCTGCAGGCTATTATTGATAAAAATCTAGGCAGCAGGTGTATAGTGCCTACTAAGCAGTTGGTGGGTAATCCAAGCAGAAATCCCAGATTTCATGGGTTATTCATCTGCCTAAATGCTTCGAAAAAGGCTTTCTTAATGGAATAAATAATTTTTTAAAGTTGGTCTTTTATTGATTTCAAACACTGGCCACTATTCATATTTCACCTTACAACTGCTTTTTTTGGTGCTGGAACATAGGTGTAGATGGTTGTTTTATCAAATTGAGCACTGGACAACAAATTCATGCTGCTAATGGTAGGGGTGGGAACAACAACATCTTTCTCATTGCTTTTGGTGTTGTTGATAAGGAAGATACTGCTAGCTGGTGCTGGTTTCTAACACAGCTCAAGTACTCCATTGGAGAAAATGGCAAATTTGGAAATTACACCATAATACCAGACAGGCAGAAAGTTTGTTTCAATGCACTGCCAATTTTTATTTGCTCTAGTTTCCATGCAATGCATTTCTAATTTGCTATGTTTTCAATTTTGTACAGGGCCTACTTAAGGCAATTTCTGTAGTTTTTCTCAATTAACCTCAAAGATTTTGTCTTAGGCATATTTATGCCAATTTCCAAAGGGCAGGATTTAGAGGCCCAGAACTGAAGAAGCACATGGATGCAGCTAGCCACTCCTACACAAAGAATGGTTTCAATCTTGCTATGGAAGCAATGAAAGCAGACCGTGAAGAAGCTTACAACTGACTGGCTTTGATCCCCCCTAAAACCTGGGCTAGGCATTTGTTTGACACCAACTGCAAGACTGATCTTGTTGTTAACAACATTAGTGAAGTATTCAACAGGATGATTTTGGATGTGAGGAACAAGCCAATCTGGACAATGCTTGAAGCATTAGAAACAAGTTGATGGTGAAATATAGCGGGACTAGGGAAAAGCTAGAAACATCTAGGTGGGAAATTGCACCTTTCTACACTAAGAAATTAGAAGAGACAAAGAAGTGGTCCAGACAATGCAGTGCTAAGAACTCTGAAGTTGGACTTTGGCAAGTTACCAGCATGAGTGGTAGGATTGTGGCTGTTGACCTCAGGACAAAAACTTGTGGGTGTAGGAAATTGGATGTGACTAGAATTCCATGCAACCATGCAGTGGCTGCAATCATGAAACTAAAACAACATCCAGAAGACTACGTACATGATTTTTTCAAAAAACCAATGTACAAACAAGCTTTCAACTACACAGTTTACCCTGTTCCTGGACCTTCTGACTGGAGGAGGACATACACACTTGACATTGATCCTCCTGTGTTTGATATTGCACCTGGCAGAGCACAAACAAAAAGAAGGAAGGGTCAGTTTGAAGTACCAGCACCTAGAGATACTTCTAGGATGGGGTCTATCACTTGCAGCAACTGCAAGTTGGTGGGACATAGGTACACATCATGCACTGTCCAACTGAATCCACAGCTTCATTCAAGAAAAGAGAGCCACAAGGTAATTGCATAAACTGAACACATTTGCAGCCTTATTTGTTGCTTCTTTTATATATCATGCAAATTGTGTGCAGGCAAACAGAGCAGACTACTCCTCAGCTTCTGGCACTACAAGTGCAGCACAAGCCCCTCCAACTGCAAGGGCAACTCCAACTTCAAGGACAACAGCACCTCCAAGGGCAGCAGCTGCACCTACTCCATCCACTGCTCCAACTACAAGTGCTACAACCCCAAGAGCATTCGTTGCACCAAGACCACTCCAACCCCTTCTCCATCAAATGTTGCACAACATTGGGGTGCAAGAGCTGCAGGAAAAAGGCAACCTAAGTTCACATCAAGGATCCAAGGCTATCTTAATTGTGGGAGGCATGATAGCCACAAGTGAGAATGTGTCCATTAAGACAATGTTATACATTTGAAACTATGCGCATGAAAACTATGTTCTTGTAATATATAGTCAAACCATTTTGGGTGCTCCAAACTATGTTATTTGATGTGGTCGTAAATTATGTATGACATATTAAGACATATTGTGTGTTTGAAACTATGTTATGTGACATATTAAGACATTTTGTGTGCTTCAACCTTGAAACTATGTTATTTGATATATATGAAGACATGTTGTGTGCTTGAACCTTGAAATTATGCTTCTCAAACACTCTAAAAAGGTCGTCGAGACCTCTCGGGGTCTCGACGACCCTTCTCGACACTTCTCAAACACTCTAAAAAGGTCGTCGAGACCCCCGAGAGGTCTCGACAACCCTTTTCGACACTTCTCAAACACTCTAAAAAGGTCGTCGAGAACTCTTTGGGGGTCTCGACGACCCTTCTCGACACTTCTCAGACACTCTAAAAAGTCGTCGAGACCTTTCGGGGGTCTCGACGACCCTTTTCGACACTTCTCAGACAATCTAAAAAGGTCGTCGAGACCTCTCGGGGTCTCGACGACCCTTTTAGACACTTCTAAAACACTCTAAAAAGGTCGTCGAGAACTCTTTGGGGGTCTCGACGACCCTTTTCGACACTTCTAAAACACTCTAAAAAGGTCGTCGAGAACTCTTTGGGGTCTCGACGACCCTTCTCGACACTTCTCAGACACTCTAAAAAGGTCGTCGAGACCTCTCGGGGGGTCTCGACGACCCTTTTCAACACTTCTAAAACTCTCTACAAAGGTCGTCGAGACCTCTCGGGGGTCTCGACGGCCCTTTTCGACACTTCTAAAACACTCTAAAAAGGTCGTTGAGAACTCTTTGGGGGTCTCGACGACTCTTTTCGACACTTCTAAAACACTCCAAAAAGGTCGTCGAAAACTCTTTGGGGGTCTCGACGACCCTTCTCGACACTTCTCAGACACTCTAAAAAGGTCGTCAAGACCTCTCGGGGGGGTCTCGACGACCCTTTTCGACACTTCTCAAACAATTTAAAAAGGTCATCGAGACCTCTCAGGGGGTCTCGATGACCCTTTTCGACACTTCTAAAACACTCTACAAAGGTCGTCGAGACCTCTTTGGGGGTCTCGACAACCCTTCTCGACATTTCTCATATAGTATCAGTGCAATCACTGCACATCTACAAATTAAGAGGTCTCAACACAATCAGTGCAATCTACAATTGTGCTACCGTTCTTTCTCACCAAAGTCAGTGCAATCTGGACTTAATGTATGGTACACACAGAACACAATGATTGGAGGTCTGAATATTAAACAACCAACACAAATAGTAGCTAAAACATTACAAACCACTAGCACAATAGTTTGGTGCACAGACATTACATTACAAGGTTACTTAACACAGTTCACACCTTGCATCGCTAAACAGAAACATTACAACTCTGAGCATATCACTCAGCACATACTGGCTCATCACATATTGCCTGGATCCTCTTCAGCTTACCATTGTTAGCATCATTGACCTTGAACAAATCAAACAAAGAGTACTCAAGCTTTTTCTTTTCCTCCTTAAGCACATGTTTTTCTTCATCCCACTGCTGCTGCTTGTTCTTCGTTACCTCAGCTTGGCTTCTCTGCACCTGTTTCAGCTCACCAACCTGTTTCTCTAACAGGTCAATTGTTATCCTCATCTGCCTCATCATATCACCATCTCTCCCCTCCTTCTGAATCCTGGAATAGTTCTCCTGCATGCGAGCTTTGCTACTCTGCTTGATGAATCTGTTCACATCATCTACCATTTCAGTGTACTTCTTGTCAATCTTGTTCTTCTCATCAAACAACTCCTTCATCAACCTTGCATTCTCAATCCTCTCCTCAATTCTTGCTTTACTGCTCTCTAGATGCATTCCCCAGAGCCTTCTCAGAGCATTGTGGGTGGTTTCTGACCATTTTGGATCTATCCATTTGACAAATCCACAGTTCTCTATTTCCTGACAATAAAAAACTACTAGTTAGCACACATGCACTTAATTCATTTGTTTATTAATACAACAACTAAAACAGTGCACTTCTACAATTTCTGTACCACACAGTTGTACATTTATGCAGCTAAACAGAGAGAAACATCAAGGTAGATACTTAATATAATCATGAAAGAACTAACAGAGAGAAACATCTAGTTACTTCATTCAATTGCGCACACACAGCTTCAACAGAACACTGAGATGGAGAAAACATCTGAGAGGGAGAAACCGAACACTTACATCTTCAACAGAACAAATGTAGAAGCGGCGGCCAGTGTTGGTTCCTTCAAATGCGACAACCTTCCGAGGCGCCCGCTTGTGCTCGACGCAACGCGTACCATCAGACGCTATACCGAAGAATGTTGGGTCGTCGCAGGTATCAGGCCCATACTCACGGTCGATGAACATCTAATCGGCACAAGAAATCAATTCAAATCGACGAAATGAATTCAAAATCGAAACCCTAGATCCGGCGACCAGATATTGCTTACCGGGAGAGACTCTCCCTGGCTTGAACCAGAGCCGTCGTGCCAGTTGGGCATGGCGACACGAGGCGGCGGCGATGGTGGCAGCATCTTGAAAAAAATATGGTCTCAAATCTATTTTTCTGAGAAAAAAATATGGTCTCAAATCTATTTTTTCTCTCTTGAGAGTATGGTCTCAGATCTTCTTGAACGATGCTACTTTAGGCGTGCCGATGCATAAACATTTCGCCAAAGCCATCGGGCGAGTTTTCTAGGCGACGACTCGCCTCTCGCTCTCATATATCCATTTTATTCCTCTTTGCTGCACCACCGCCAAGCAAACCAAAACCCCAAACTTAGCAAAAGCCCCCAAAATTAACCACACCTCCTGTCTCTCTCGCCTCGACAGGCCCCACCGCCAGCCTCTCACCACCGTCCGAATCCCGCACCGCTGCCGGCGATCGCCGGAGGACCCCGCGCCGGCGATCGCCAGCCGAGCAGCAAGCAATGCCTCCCCCGCCTCCGTCGATCGCCGGCAAGGCCGCCTGCTTCCTCAGCTTCGCGGCGGCGCGGGACCGCTGCTTCAGCCGCCGCTTCCTCGCCGCGGGCCTCCGCCCGCTCGCCGTGCACCTCCCCGACGCGGCCGACCCCGTCACCACCGTCCACATGTGGGTCCCCGCCAGCCCGCCCCGCAACCCGCTGGTCCTCCTCCACGGGTTCGGCGCGTCCGCCACGTGGCAGTGGTACCCCTACCTGCGCCCCCTTATCGCCGCCGGGTTCGACCCCATCGTCCCCGACCTCGTCTTCTTCGGCAACTCCTGCACCCGCCTCCCCGACCGCTCCGACATGTTCCAGGTCCGTCTCTCGCCCGACCCCTGGGCCCGATCCGTCAGCCAGTCAGTCCCTGCGTCCTTGACATTCCTCCTGCGCTTGTATGTCAGGCCTGGTCGATCAAGGCGGCGCTGGACGCCATCGGGGTGAGCAAGTTCGGGCTCGTCGGGGTGAGATACGGAGGGTTCGTGGGGTACAGGATGGCGGCGATGTACCCGGACGCGGTGGAGAGGGTGGCCATGGTCTGCGCTGGCGTCTGCCTCGAGGAGAAGGACCTCGCCGAGGGTCTCTTCCCGGTAGCCGGCGTCGACGAAGCGGCAGCGCTGCTGGTGCCGCGGCGGCCGGACGAGGTGCGGCGCCTGGTCAGGCTCACTTTCGTGCGACCGCCACCCATCATGCCGTCGTGCTTCCTCTGGGACTACATTAAGGTCAGCTGCCGCTTCATATTGATTTTTACGAGTTGTACTAAATTCGTGTTGAATCGGTTTGAAACCAATTATGTCCATTGAACTGCGTGAATACGGGCCGTCAGGTGAGATTATAAAATCGTAGGAGGGGGATATTGAGGTGCCTCTAGGCAAGAGAATTGTGATATGGTCATATAGGGAGCAGCGGCGTCCTGTGCACGTGGTGTTGCAGGGAACCGAGTTGCCCATTCAAATGTCTTAAAATTGAAACGTTTGGCACATCTTAATCACTTGAAGCATTGTCAATTTGGTCTACAATTGAAACGCAGGATCCTAAATAGGCACATACTATCCATGTTACTAGTTTAATTGGCTGATTTGACTTCTGACTGTGAGCATCCATCTTTTTTTCTCGAGCTAATTTTATTTCCAAATCACACACTCTGACAAAATTGAGCACCTAAGTTAAGTGATAGCATTTGTGTAGTTGTCTGCCATCCAGTTCTTGCACCTGATTTGTCAGGATGCTTCGAGGGAAAGGTATGTTTAGGTGATATAGGAGTGGAGGAGATTTTCGTTGCACTGCTGTCTGTTTGTTGTGGTTGAAAACATCACCCAATATCTTATTGCAGTCCTTTAGTGGTCACCAACTCACTGAACCCACTATAGTACGTGGTTGTTGTAATGCTCCTGTGGATGAGGATGGAGCTGACAAAGCCTCACAATATTCACACGTGTCAGTAGGTTACAAGCAGATCACCATTCTTGCTTTGTTCCCGTGAATATGTTTACCTGTGGCTGTGGAGGCAGTGCCATCTGCCATGGCCACATAAACACTTGCAAGTGGAGGGCCCAGAGTAAGTTAGTGACAACATGCTTGATTAATGGAGTAGTACATTGTAGTTGTAGGCAGAGAGGTTGTAGGTCCATCATTTATCTGCTCACTTCTGAACTCCTATGCTGAAATTCACATTTCTGATAAATAGTTAGCAACTTAGCACGGTGAATTACTTAACACAGTACGCTCATTTAGTGTTTTACGTTCTGCAACTAAATTTACAAATTCCAGCGCATAAATGCCAATGACTATGGATCTCCCGAACTGCTGGAAATTGCTTGGAGTTGCAATTCAGTTGACTCTGCAATCGGTTGCTTCTTATGATTGTGGACCGTTCTCCTTCAAAGAAAGAACATCGGTTAATCTTGACACAAAAGTATGTTGTCGAAAGTAGAGTACTATGTGGGCAAGTAACAACTTTGATATAATAATATATCCTTTCCCAAAGGTTAATTTAATTGGTTTATCTTGGTCGAAATCATTTGCTTCTAAAGAGTGTTGGCTAATACAAAGCTTGAAATGAACAAAATAAAGATTATTTTCCGGTTGTCGTGGGGAGTAAATACATGGTTGTTACATTGTTTTTTCATAGCTAGCTGAGGACAGTCGTGGACTACATTGTTTGAGTTACAAATATCTCAATTGTTAGAAAAGGCTCTAACCTTAGCAGACACTCACTTAAAATATGTTTTAAGGTGCATATATACAGTTTGTGAAGTACATGCCTACTGGATCGAAAGGGAAGTGGAAAAGTGACTTTGTAGAAAAGTACTGTACCAAATTATGGAGATGACCTTTTAGCTTTTGATATAGCGACCCACTTACTCACAAAACAATACAATCTTTCTCTCGGTAATACCTTTGGAATACAATAACTGAAAATTCAGATCAGAGTATCTGGCTATTTGGTCTAGGAGGTGAAGGCTCTTTTTTAACACAGGTCAAGGTTGTACATCTTGGAAAACATTAGCAAGGCAACTGTTAAAATAATGTCAACTTGATTTTTCACAAGACTCTTCTCTACCTCAATAGGGCTTTTGAAATTCAATAGCTGGTGCTTGCAATGCTTTATACATCATGGGGGTTAGAGCATGTGACAGAAGCTGAGCAATTTTGAAATAGTCCATCAGCGCTGTCGAAATCACGTATTGCTTCAGCTCTTGTTTAGTTTCATCCATGGAATGATCTGTGCTTTAAGTGTTTTCTTCCTCTTATATTAGCTCAGAACAATGTTCTGGATTATTTCCAAAAGGGATTTGCTTTTCCCGAGCATTTACTATGGCACGTAGCAGAATTTGAATCTCCCATCTAAGCTTATATACATTTCCGTTGTCTAATATGCCAGGTGATGGGCTCGGATCATATCCAGGAAAAGACTGAGCTACTACATGCTTTGATTAGTGGACGGAAACTTTCAACTCTTCCCAAACTAAGACAGGTAACTTCTTCCTAAAATTTTGCACTTATAGTTGAATACTATAAAAGGCATACTGTGAAAATATATACCTACAACCTACAACAACAACAACAAAGCCTTTTTTTCCCCAAACAAGTTGGGGTCTATACCTACAACCTACTATAAGTATATTGAACTGTGAAAAATAACTATTATATTGTGAAAATATATACCTATATTATATACACGTACTATAAAAGGGACGGTAAATAGACAGGAGTATATTAAACTGTGTGAGTTTAGCGACAGTTTTACCGTTCCGCTTGGCACTGCCTTTTTACCATACCTTTGAATCACACATCTCGCTCTGTTGCCATCTGAGGAAGCCAAACATTGCCACGTTCATCAGTTTATAGGCTTGCAGAGGACCGCGCAAAGGCCCTGCGGAACTCATTTTGCTTTCAGACCGACGAGTGGAATCTCCCAGTAACCAGTCTTTTCATCCGGCCACCTCTCCCTTGCCTTCTTTTTGGCTAAGGCCATCGGTGCTTCTTGTGAGAGAAGCGATGCAGCAGGCCTTGCAAGGTAGAACAGGTAAATGGTGGAAAATTCATTGACAAACCACGGGCAACACACTGGCAGGCTGAGAACTTGAGGTGATCACTTTAACATTTTTTTCTGTTTGATTTACGATGAAGCAGGGCTGATAGCCCGATGCGCCAGATGCTACAGTGGCGTTGGGAGTGGCAATGAGAGCTGATGCCGATGATAGCCGTATAAGTGGAGATTTTGGGCTATGCCGCCATGTCGAAGATAGGGCAGCGGCGCAGACAGTTGCGACTATACAGGAAATGAGCAGACAGTCCTTCAGTAAAGGCGTCGGGTGTCAACAAAGATCGTTGGTCATGTAGATCGACAAAGTCGTTCGTGCTACATGCCCCTGTCGGTCGATGACGTGTCCACACCATCTGCAAGTTACAACCTTGAAAACGGACTCTAGCCCCATCTGCAGTCGCGACCATCCTGAGGATGCCGATGGAAATGGCGCCTGTCCAGGTTAGTGCCATCGACACAGGTTCAACGACTCAAGTTCACTCAAGATGGCCATGTCCATCGAGTGTGGAGACGGAGGAACAAGAAAAGCAGGGCGAGGGAGCATGGTTGTCTGGTCACTAGCTAGCGTCGTTCTGCTATGGCATGGCCAAAAACAAGCTAGGAGGCGGCACGATTTTTGCATTCAACCAACGGGAGGTTAAGGGATTTGGCATGCGGTGGCATAAAGTTACCGGATCGCAACAAGGAAACAGAGAGGTGTTTCGCGTCGATTGGAACAGCGGCGGCAGTAATCGACCGCCGTATTAGTTTTTCTCTGGAGAAAACAGTTCTAAGATATAAGTTTTGTCACAATAAGAATTTAATTAAAATTCCACATACAATTGAAATCAACGTTGCAGTATAGAAGTAACATAACATGTGAAATTTTAAAGAGTGACCTTTTTTGAAACTTTTAACACAAAATAAAAAATTCATAATCTGACCCTTTTTCATGACGCCCGGCCCAGGAGCGTCATGATACATTTCATGGCGCCCCGATTAGGGTGCCATGGGACTTTACCTGGCGCTTTGACCTACGGCGATTGCGGCTTTGACCTACGGCGATTGGCGACGTTATTGCAGCATGAGGCCCTAACCCGGGGCCCTAACCCGGGGCGTCGTGCATTGTAGCATGGCACACTACCCCAAGGCCTCATGCAAAATTAGGGTTAGATTATGATTTTTTTTTTGCAGATTTGGTTTATTTTGTGCTCAATGTTAGACATATAAATCACGTGCACGAAAGCCTCGTAGGGTGTAAGTCACGTGCACGACTAAGCCTCGTAGGGTTACGATGTTCTAGGATTTTGGTGGAGTGAAGATTGAAGAGGAAGGTGGCTGTGTGAAGAGTTTCAACTCAATAGGTCGATGGCATGTTTGCTTGGAAAAGAAGGGAACGCATCATGTTATTAGTAGAACGAATGACACATTCGGCTTTGCCGTTTTTGGGAGATGTGTATGGGCATGACATGTGAAGGGTGGCACCATGGGAAATGAGAAATAGGTGTTGTCGCATTGAACTACTGAACTGGTTTGACGGTAGAGACATAGGCAAAAAAGTGTTCAGTGTACCAAATGTGTCGGATTTGGCACGCAAAGGAAAAGCCCAGAGATAATGGGCGAAATCATTTGACACAACTAGGTATTATTTATAACCAGACACACTAGAAAGAGGCAAAATCCATAAATCACAATGGATGAGTTTAAAAAGAACGAGCTATTTGAGTTGATGATATATCAAAAGGTAATCGAACATGTTTTACTAATTGACAACTTCACAAGCATGGCATAAATGATCATTGACAACATTTTTATTACAAGGAAAAGAAAATGCACTTGCTAGGTGCGACAAAGCTTGACTACTGAGATGTCCTAGGCGGCGATGCCACAATGTAGACAGAGTGGTGGTGGAGAGCGTGCGTAGAGGAAGTCGGCCATCGGAAGGGGTAGAGGTCGTCAGTACTATTGCACCTGATGATCTCGTTCTTGATGTTGAAACCATTCACAGAAAGATCAATAGGATCAAATTCGATAGAAACAAGATTATGAGTGGTTAGATTACGTACGGAAATAATATTTTTTGACAAGGCCAGGTGTAACTAGGCATCGTTAAGATGTAATGAATGAGTAGGAGTAAAGAGGGTGGTGTGGCCGATGCGGGTGATAGGAGGGGCATGCCCATTGTCGACGATGTGATATTTGGGAAGGGAGTTAGAGGGAAGGATGTACGCGAGGTTATCCTGATTTCCGGTCATGTGAGCAAATGTGCCTGAACCACTCGTTCAAAGATGGTGATGTGAGAGACGTGGTGTTGAAAGCCTACATGAGGGTCCTTAATCGAAAGACGGAGGACAGGCAGCATATGTTGGCGCAGGCAATGGAGCGGACGACGATGCTCCTGGCATCCAAGGAACATGTGGTGGATGTGCTCCTGGTAGCCATGCCGGTGAGGGAGCACCGTAGGGCCAAGGAGGCGGGAGCGATAGTGTGGCATGATGGGCATATGGCGGGCCAAGAAGAGGTGGACACTGTGGCAGACTAGGCCACATCTGGATGGACCCAGCCCAAGGGTTTTGCATTGATGGCCAGGGCGCTGTGAGCCCTTCCTTGGTGTATTGGAGTTATCGCCTCGTTGCTGGGAGGCCCGGAGTGGAGATAGCGGCATCGCGTGCCAAATCAGCAACCACCACGCTGGAAGTTGCGGCAAGCATCAGGGCGACGCCTCCGCAACTACCACGCTTGAAGTCGCGGCAGCCACCATGGCAACATGGAGGCGTCATGATCTCTGCGGGGTCTCACAGTGGTGGAGGCGTTGCGACACCTCGGGCGATGAAGGTCGTTGAAGCCGAAGATGATGACTTAGACTGCTGTAGTGTGAGCTCCTTGAGTAGAAGCGACGAGCGCACGTCGAGAAACGACGGTGGTGGATGATGTTTGAGTATCAACGTGCACATGTAGGCAAGCCGGGACCCTAGACAACGGAACGTGTTCGGAACAAGGCCCTTGTTAGTGATGGTCATGCCTAGCGTATTGAGCTCGTCGGCGAGAACAATCTGCTTCCAGTAGAAGTCGACCACGGCCGTGGAGCCCTGTTGGAGGCCATGGAACTCTTGCTCGAGGTAGGAGGAGCGGGTCTCGGAGTTGTCATAGTAGATCTTGGAGAGACGTGTCCATAGTGGGTGAGCAGGTAGCGGCGTGGTGGTGTCGATGACCATGGCGAGATGCTCGGGCGCGACAACGCTGTTAGGCCACGATCGGATGATGGTGTCGTTCCGACTCCACCGTGGCTTGGGATCGGTGGGGCACTCCTCCTCGAGTAGATGATCCTCAAAGTGTGTACTTCTCCACGGCATCGAAGAAGATGCCACACCATTGGAGGTAGTTGGAGGCAGAGAACTCGAGGGTGACCAGAACGACGACGCAGGTGCTTGGGAGCGTGACTGCAAGCGTCCAGAGGGCAGCATTGGTAGCAGACTCGGTCGCGAGATCATCGGTGATGGGTTGTGGCAGCGCCCTAGGGAGAAAGGATAGAACCCTTGTAATACCATGTAGGTAATTGCAATGTTGCAATTAGATTGATTGGATCCTCCATGAGATTGATTATATACTGTGGAGGTGGCTTGTTTGACGAGTAAAAAGATTACAATTTAGAAATTAATCTAAGCTAATTGATGAAATAGGCCGTAGCCCCGCTATATAAATATAGCAAACACCCGATACAATCAACAGACTTGCAATGCTGGGGCAGCAGTAAACATACACCCAAAGAAAAAAAAATGGAGACATAGACGGATCGACTAAACGATGGTGACCCGCAACCGCTGCGTCCTCTCCGACAAAGTACCACCACGCTCCTAGCACCGATCGACGAGTACCAGGCAACACCTTCAAGAAGGAACGCCACGCTGCTGCCCGGACCAGGGCACTGCCCGACCAGGACACTGGTCCTAGGGTTTCCCCCGTCACGGAGGGAGGCGGAGGGTAGCCCCGACACCCTTCATGGAAGGAAAGATGCCACCCGGAATCGGCACCGCGTCGGCGTCGGACAAACCGACAAGGATTTCTCCCAAATCCCCATCCACAACCCCGGACAATCAGTAGCATAGGAGCCCCACGAGGGATTTGTGTAGTCGAATTGATCAAAGGATGCAAGTGGGACGGGCCTGCCACCAAACCCGCCTCCCGTCTCGTCAGAGAAAGCCCACGTATCCTGTATCCCGTTTATGAATCCCGCTTAGCGCCGGCGGATTAGGGCTACCCTCCCAAGAATCCCGTCAGCTACCCACAACGTACAAAAACGTGTCTGGGAAGAGCTCGCCTGTGGACTTGCAGGTAATCCGGCCGACGTGTCGAAATAGTTAAATCCTGCTTATACGGGTTGATTGTCGGGTCCAGCCTGACGCATTTATCCCACTTCCTAAAATACCTCTAATCCCGTTGAGCCCCGACGGGCAGAATAGTCGGGAGGTGGGATATCCTGTATATGCGCCACTTGCATGAAACGTCTCATTGTAGCACAGGCTACATGTAGCCCGATTTTGTTACCCTAACAAAACAAAGAAAATAAGTTTTTACGAACCTGAGAGCTTGGACCTCTTCCCCTTTCCCCATCTACATTAGAAAAGGGCGATTTCTTGGGCGACACCGCGTGCGCCAGCTCGCCGCCGGCGATTCGTCGGATCCCTCGCCCTCCGGCGGCCGCTTCGGCGGCGGAAGGACGGGAATCCACGGACTCCGGTGTGTACATAGCCTAGGTGTGCGTGGTGGTGTGCTAGCCGGCGTTGCTGGGGAGGTAGCGGTGGTGCCGGAGTGGCTTTTGGTGGCGGTGGTCTTCTCCTCCGTTGGTGCGGCTCTGGTGGAGCTCCGCCGCTGATCTGCCGTCCCGCCCTTGTTCGCGGCTCTACGGAGTGCTCGAGAGGGTTTCCCCTTCGCCGGAGTCCGAGAGGTGGCGGATCCGGCGATTGATGACTTTGAAGGTGCGGTTGCAGTTGGCCAGGATGGTGTTGCCGTCTGTCGCGCAGGGTGGAGGTGCTCAGGTACCGAGGAGCGTCGCCTTCCTAGTCGCGATGGGGAGCCTCCCAGTCCAAGGTTTCGGAGGTGGTGCGGCAGGTTTCGCCGGCGCAGCGGTCTGCTCGACGACGCCGAAGCTCAGAAGGACTTCGTTGTAATTTTTATGTTTTCTGGGCTTTTCTGTAAGAGTTCTGGCTGATGTAATTGCGACTTCCTCGCAAAAAAAATTTATTTTAAAGTTTCAAAAAAATTCGCAAAAAATCCTAGATATTGACAATGACATGTTCTACGCTGCTGTAGATTTTCAACTCGAAATAGTTTGTATTTTGGCCTATACAAAAATGACAAATCCTGGCAATTTTAAGAGATTTCGAATTAGTCACGGTTCACCACCCAGATCCAAAAAATTGTCATTTTTATACAGCCTGAAATATAGAATGTTTTGATTCAATATTTTGCAGACTTGTAGAAATCATCATTAACTACGTCCAGAATTAGTTTTGAAATTTTGGAAACTTAAAACTATAGGTTTATATTTTTGAAATACAGGGCTACATTCCTAGTTAATTTCTAAGTAGTCGTGCACGTCATGTACAGGCAGTAATTGGCTTTGTATCCCACAGAGTTACCTAACTTTGAGTCATGACATGTGGGTCCCACCAGGGGTCCACATCTCACCAAAGTCATCCAAGGTAAAGTCAGCCAATATTAATCGGTGACGGCTAACACTGAAGTTTTAGAAAAGGTCAAATAGTCAAATATGTCAAATTTGTGTACAGTACATAATTCCTTGTAGATAATATACTTAGAATAGGTTGGAAAATGCGAAAGTTTGTCTTCAACCGAGCTAAGGCCCGCACACGTGATCAGAAGCCAGTGGCACTAGATATTTAAATCAAGATATTTTCTGCACGTTGCCTATAGAAAAAGGTATTTTAATACGTGGCAAATTGTTCACATGGCTGTCTTGAATCTGGGTTGACAAGGACCTATTTTCTCTAGAAAGTTCTTTCCTCCGGCGGGGCCCAGCCATCGCACCCCACGCAGCCACCGACATCTGCCGACCTGTTCGATCCTCCTTCCCCTTCTCCTTGACCCCGCTTTGACCCTTTCAACGGACACTCATCTCTATCCCACCCCGATCCCATTATTCCACTAACGTCATGGCCAGCGTCATCTCTTTTTTGGTTGCTGGGTGGCCAGCGTCACTTGCTCACGTGACCCACCGCATCCCCTTTTTTTTTTTTTTGATACAACGTCTCTGGATACATTATACAAGAAAGCACCGGACTACACTGGAAATATTTCCAGACACGCCACAGCTGTCCCTTTTTTACAGAAACCACCCCACAGACCGGAAAAAGAAACCCAAGGCGAGGAAACGCGCACGTTTCTCACGCGGAACCCGTTCAGCTAAACAGCTGTTGATTAGCAAGCCCCGATCGAAAAAAAAGTGCACGCTCTGTTCTGTCCGTATGCGCCGCGTGCACTGCGACGTCAACGTCGTATATAAACTCTTCCCCCCGCCTCGGTTCCCGCTCACTTCAAACAACACCTGAGAGACACAGAAGAACACAGGAGCTCCACACACACACACGACCTTCAGCATCTCGGCGACAATGGGGCGAGCCAGGAGTACATGATCCGATTCGACGGCCACTTCGAGGATCCCTCGCCGAGCTCAGCGGTCGCCGAGCCACCAGGCCCTCCACCATTCGCGGGCAGACCGATCTCCCCCGAGCAGGAGCACAACGCCATGGTTGCCGCGCTGCTGCACGTCATCTCCGGGTACACTACGCCGGCCCCGGAAATCATCCCCGGCGGCGGCGCGCGCGGAGGTGTGCGTGGTCTGCGGGGTCGACGGGTGCCTCGGGTGCGAGTTCTTCGGCACACAGACCGAGGAGGCGGTCGCATTGGACAGTGGCGCGCCGAAGATGGCCGCTGCGGCTGCGGCGAAAGCAGTGGGGCCGCACAGGAGGCGGAGGAACAAGAAGAACAAGTACCGCGGTGTCAGGCAGCGGCCGTGGGGGAAGTGGGCGGCCGAGATCCGTGACCCGCGCCGCGCGGTGCGCAAGTGGCTCGGGACATTCGACACCGCGGAGGAGGCCGCGAGGGCCTATGACCGTGCGGCCATCGAGTTCCGCGGTCCGCGCGCCAAGCTCAACTTCCCATTCCCCGAACAGCTAGGCGCCAGCCAACACGACGACAGCAATGCCACACCTAAGTCAGACACATATTCTCCCTCGCCTCGAAGCGCGGTTGTCGAGGTCCAAGCGCCGCAGGGCTGGCAGCATGCCAGTGAGGAAACAGGGGACCAGCTCTGGGATGGGTTGCAGGACTTGATGAAGATAGACGACAGTGACCTCTGGTTCCCGCGGTCTTCGAATTCTTGGAATTGAACCAGCATGATTAGATCCCAGCCGTTGGAGTAGAGTGGAAAAGACCATTTCACTGGCTGTTTTTTTTTTTCCTTTTAGCTCTGTTGTATTATTTCAACGAAACAGAGCGTGTGAATTATCTCTAGGGTTGTATCAAGTGTACGTATTGATGGGGCAATTTTGGGTTTGTGCTTCACTGTTCTAGTGAATCACACAGTGCCTGGTAGTCATGATTCAAAAAAATAACATTTGGATCACCATGTTACCATGTTACCTAGTCATCATCACTGTTTTTTTTTTCCCCTTTTAGCTCTGTAGTATTATTTGAACGAAGCAGAGTTTGTGAATTATCTCTAGGGTTGTATCAAGTGTACGTATTGATGGGGCAATTTTGGGTTTGTGCTTCACTTTTCTAGTGAATCACACAGTGCCTTGTAGTCATGATTCAAATAAAAACTCATTTGGATCTCTTCAATCTTCTCAATGCTGATCTTATAGTTTTCTTCTTGAATTTCTACAATCACCGGTCAGACCTAATTGGCGTGAACACTGCCTTCATCACGTTGTTACGAAAAGTTGATACTCCTCTGGAAATTAAACATTTCCTTCGTGCATAGTGTGCTAAAGTTGCTCACTAGAGTGCTTGCAATGAGATTGGAAAACCAGATACCCAATTTGATTCATAACATGCAATCAGGGTTCATAAGAGGAAGGGCAATTGTTGAGCACTTTTCCCTGGCTTCAGAACTTGTGCAATGTGCAAAGAAGAGGAAGCTGCTGATGTTTGTCCTCAAGTTAGACTTCCAAAAAGCCTTCGACTGTGTGAATTGGGACTGTTTGCTGCAAGTTCTTGAGGCTCGGGGTTTTGACCAGAAATGGATCGAGTGAATCAGAACTATCCTTGATTCTGCCTCTGCTCAGATTCATATCATGGTCACACAGGTGAATGGATCAGCTTCAAGTGTGGAGTTCGTCAAGGCGAACATACACTAATATTACAAAAGGGAGAGCTATCACAGGCCTTGGCCATCAAACAGATTCTTCAAGCTTTCTCCAGCTTCAAAGGACTGCAGATCAACTATCATAGAAGTACATTTGTACCTATCAATGTTGAGGTACTAATAGCAACTGAAGCGGCTCTCACCTCGGCTGCCCAATCAGTGCCCTGCCTTGCACCTGTTTGGGCTTGCCTCTGTTTTTGCCAAAAATCACTACGGCTGACCTATGTCAGTGATCCAAAAGATAGACAAGCGATTAGCCGGTTGGATGACAACATACTTATCCTGGGGAGGACGGCTAATCATGCTCAATGCAGTGCTATCTGCCATCCCTAGCCACTTCATCTTCATGGCTTGCATCCTTTTCCCTCCAAAAGGGATTAATTTGGTTGATAAGTTCAGAAGAGCTGGTGGGCATTGCCTTGTTGCTTGGGAACATGTTCTTCAAAGTATAGAAAGTGGTGGGCTGGGATTGGATATCTGGTGGCTCATAACAAGGCACTGCTGTGCAAGTTCCTGACTAAGTTGCTGCAAGACAATGACATTACATGTTATAAATAGCTAGCTTATTGGTACCTCCAAGGCAGCATACCACATTCTAGCAGTGTTGCTGACTCTGCAACATGGAAGTACCTTGTCCAGCTCATGCCTCTGGTTCAGCCATCAACTAAATGCAATCTTGGGGCAGGACATAAAATCTCCTTCTGGTTCAGTGACTGCGGTCATGTTGGCAGGTTATACGTACGATATCCAGTGCTTTTCGCCTTTGCCAAGAACAGCTTCTGCTCGATCGCATCTCGGTTTCATGGCAGTTGGCAGCTGGATCCTCACCCCAACTTGGCAACTTGTCTCCAACGGCTGATCTCGAGCTTCTTGACCTCCTGGAGCAGGTCCTCCGAATGCACCCAAATGCAACTGAAGCGGATAGTAGAAACAGCTATTTTTGCTAAGACTGTAGCCACATCATATTTCTATCGCCTGTGCACTTTTGGTGGGGTTGGCTGGGTGCCAAGCTCATATGTGTGGTCGCCAATAATCACCAGGAAACACTCTGTTTTCCTGCCTTTCTTTCAAGGATAGGTTGAACACAAGATTAAATATGACTAGGAAGCACTGGAATCACATCACTCATGCTGGCTGTGAAATCTGCCCTGCTGTCGAAACTGTCAATCATATCTTATTTCACTGTAAAGAGGCGCAGCAGATTTGGAAACACTTGAACCTAGAGTGCATCGCTTGTACCAGCACTGACATCCTCTGCTTCGTGAATCTTGCTGAAATGTCTGCTGGACAGCTATGGAATGTTGCCTTTGCAGCGTATGTGGTAACCTTATGGAACATCAGAAAAGCCAGAGTTTTTGAAGGAAAAACTTTTGATTCCGGTTTTCGGCCAATTTTCCTTATAAACTGGCCAATTCACTTCTTCTATATCAATGGAACGGCAAGCCTCTTGCCCGGTTTCAAAAAAAAAAGAAGCTTTTGATTGGAACTCGATCAAAGTGCAAATCCTTGAGTTGCTTCAGTTTTGGATACTCGAGCGAAAACAGAACAATCCAAACTAGAAGTTCGTGCTTGGCGCCACAAGTTCCTACAGCCCTGTTTGGTTTTTCTATTTTATTGCTGCTCCTTGTTGCTCTGTTTGCTTTACCTGTTGCTCTGTTTGATGTTTACACTGTTTAATATTTACACTGTTTCCCGACCTGAACTTTATGCAGAAAACTCTGATAGTTTGGGGAGAGCAAGATAAGGTGTTCCCAATGGAGTTGGCTCATCGATTGAAGAGGTTAGTTTGGATATGCTACCCTTCGACAAGCTTTTAACCTCACACAAGACTACACTACCAGCATCCCTTGCTGAAACTAACTATTGGTACCGGCATCTGAACAAAACGGCAGGCATCTGGAGGGGAACTCCCGGCTAGCTGTGATACACAACGCTGGGCACGCTGTCAATCTCGAGAAGCCCACCGAGGTGTGCAAGAGCATCATCGAGTTTTTCCAAGAGCCCATGGCCGAAGCTTCTGACGGGGAAATGGTACGGGAACCTCCTGTTGCAGGACATTTTGAGATATGTTCAGTTGAGAGACAAATTACCCATCGTTGGAACACAGACTGCACATTTGCACCGTGTTGCTTCGTCGTCTCATCTTCCTTTGCTTCCTCTTGTGCAGGTGTAGCTCTCGTCGAGGTGACGGATGAGTCTTTGTTCGCTGAACATCGGCAGCGCGGCGTCTCCTCGTCGTTGCACAGACTGGGGAAGAGGGCTCTGTAGCGTTCCCTCCGTTCTCCATGAAATGCCCGATGTGATGTGTCGAGTTCGGTGTAAATCGCCATTATGTGAACTGGCACGCCAGTGAGATCACGTTGTGCTATCGTCGAGGTGAAACGCTGAGCTGTCCCGTGTCCCATTGTTTTGTCCTGTGGCTTTTGTGATTTTCCGTGTCGGCTGGTCACACTTGCACGACGTCAGGGACGAACCAGCAAACAACTGAAAGGTGAAGAGAAACGCAAGTACAGCACTAAGCTTTTTTTGAACTCGTAGTACCTAAGCTGGTAGCGAGCTGAGTACAGTAGTAAGCTGGCAGCGAACGAATACAATGCTAGTAAGCTGGAGCTGAGTACAGAGCTAGTGAGCCGGTAGTGAACTAAGTACACTGACAGTAAGCTGGTACTGAACTATAGTAATTTGGTGAATGGTGATGCACACTAGCAGTTATCTTGCCTTCTCAATGGGCCTCGTGCCCACGGCAGCCCAGTCCCCGTAGCGTCTCATACAAAAGGGCCTTCTCTCGAGATAGAATTGACACGAAATTCCTGTTAAAATGACGGCATAATTCTGACGGCCGAATAGAAAAAAATATGGGGTGAGAGAGGCTCGACGAAATTCCTGTTAAAATGACGGCATAATTCTGACGACCGAATAGAAAAAAAAATATATGGGGTGAGAGAGGCTCGAACTCTCGACCTCAGGATCACTCACGTTTAGCTATGAGACCTACGCGCTAGCCAACTGCGCCACCACCCCTTGTTGACAAAACAGAAATATTGTCCCTAATAATTTTATCTTTTGGGTGTCGTTGACATTGACTCCAAACTTCGGTGTGCGGCAGCCTAGAAAGTATACTTTGTGTGGGTGTTTTTGACACAATCAGTTCGCTCTATGCACGGTTTTGAAAGTTTGTTTGAGTATATTTTACAAAACCACACATTTCAGAGTTACAACGATGGCCCTCTTGCTCCTAGCATTGCATATTCTGCAGTTACAGACTGTGAGATTGAGATGCACTCTTAGGAAATTTAATTTGAACCATGGTAGTGCGTATAATATATGTGTGTGCACAGAGTACAACAACAACAACAACAACAACAACAACAACAAAGACTTTTTTCCCAAACTAGTTGGGGTAGGCTTGTGCACAGAGTAACGAAATAAAATTTAATTGTCCGCCATTTCTCTTAAACTCTTCAGTTTGTGTGATGCATTGTGATGTACACTCTGCTAACTCTTCAGAGATGTGGTTACATAACCGCACAAAGGATTGGGCAACACCCGCGGCAAAGAGCGACAACACCCAGCAAAGAAACTACGCGACTATCTCCAGAGAGTGCCCAGCCCTACAGGCTACAGCACCATCCAATCTCGACCTCTTCAGCGATCCTGCGACAGATTACGGGAGTCGTCTCCTTAACTCGTTGAAATACCCTGGCGTTCCTCTCCTTCCAAAGGAGCCACACCATGAGAAGCATAAGAGAGTCAAAGCCCTTCCTACTCTGCCGCGGCACCCGGAGGCGTTCATGAGCCCCTTATCTTCAAGATCTACAAGCCACTCTATGAAAAGCAGCCATGTAGAACTTCAGAATCATTCTATACAAGAGTGATAACAAGCACCCATTTTGTACTTCAAATCGAAAGAATCTTGTCACATGTTTACTTACTCAGAAAGGCTTGAGGTGTGATATCAATTGGTTTGCCAAGTTGGTCCGTGCCAGCTTGACGAATAGCCAACCTAGTGAGGTAACTAGGACTATTTGAAGTCGAAAAGGCGTTGATGTACGACGTTGCTCTCCCTTGATCTCCTTTGCGCCTATCAAAGAGAAAGATAATTAGACGAAATTTTCTATCACCAGCCAAGTTTAGGTAAACCACCTTTTTATCACCTGGCATCATTGATGGCATCAACAGTTATAACCAATCTTGACACAAAAAAGGGAAAAAAGCAACTATCGGCTTGATCAACTTGAGCTCCACTGAGGACTGAATAATCCATCAAGATCAGAGCATCGTAAAGGACATCTCTCACCAAGATTTCATCATCAGCACTCTGAGTTATGCACCGAAGTTCAAAATAAAACATCAATGAGATGTCAGAAAACACTAATAACGTCATCATCAAAACTAAAACTGCATGAGGGTGAACAAGTAGTTCATTTCTTCTGAATGTTATTGGCACAATAAATGCAAGAAACTGAACATGGAGTCATTATTCAAATATAAACAAGAATTACAATGTACTTAATTTAGTAAATCTGAAATATAAATGAAAAATGCTGGTGAACTTAATTCATTAGCAAGGAACTAGCATGGCCTGCATAACACAGTTTAAGGTCTAAGAGATGTAAACCCGATAATAATTGGGCATTAGGTCGGAATGAAGCTTGCAAGTTTCACAGTTCACGCTACAGAACATACTCATAGATAGTGATTATATTTCAAAATAGATGGACATATGAAGATCACCACAAATCAGACTTCAAACTGTTTGTACATCGCAAAGATGATCTATAATTCCATCCCACTTTAGGCGCCATGTCGTAGATACATTAACAGCAAAAATGGCATAGTAACACCGTCTTTCTGAAATATATTAGTCCTAGTATTGTTCTCCTCTCTGGTTTCCACAAGATAAGGAAGGACCCCTGAGTCCAAGCACAATCAGAGTACAGGGGAACAAGTTGCACCATTCTTATCTCATAAAGGTAATGTATGGCAATTAACTAACTCGTACAATAGATAATGGCAACGCCCATGCAGCCCTCACATTCCTTAATTAAGGGATCGATGAGCTAATGAAGTTAATGGTTATGCCTAGATATTATGATCTCTGCTACTAGTACTAGACAAGTAGACATACTCTGAAAATACTAAGTTACACTCAGAATGGTTTATGGTGGAGTAAACAGCTGATGTATATTGTATACTACTCCCGGGTTGCACCTTAATTGCAAGTCTAATGATGTATGCATAACAACCAATGTATCCCCAAATAGCTCTTGGATAAAGGAACACATACCAATGGTGAATAGACAGGCAGTGGAGGGTTTACGAGCATGTTCAGCAGCACTCCTGTAAAAGCAATAAGCAAAATGCAATGGAATCAGAAAACGTGAAGCTACGAGAAACAATTAGGACATTGCCAGGCAGCATTATCAGCTCACCGAAGAATTGCTGGTTCTGGAAGACCGGGATAGAGCTAACCGCCCAGATCCTTAGCTCGTTCTGCAGCTCGGAACGTGGTACCCCTGCCGCGCCCTGCACCTTGAGGCAAAGCCTGAGCAGGAAAGCCTCGGCCAGCACCACCCCGGCGAGAAAACTGACGCTGCAGCCTTCCTTCATGAGCTCCCGCCTGGAATCATCCCGACAAGCGGGAAAAGCACCTGGAACGGGCACCTGTCCCTCGAGATGCGCACGCTCCACACCTTGACCAGCTCCCCGAACACTGGCAACAGCTTCCCCTCCTCGTCGTTGACCTCCTCTCCGGCGGGGAGGCTGCTGCAGTTGCTGATGTATCTGAAGACAGCCTCGATGAGTGCCTCAATCTTCCTGCGGGGCTTGGCGGAGTGAAAGAGCTCGGAGATGACGGGAGCGAGGAGCGCAAGGGGCTTTGCGGCGGTGGGGGAGGAGGCAGTGAAGTCGGAGAGGAGGTGGAGGATGGAGCGGGGGTCGTCGGGGTTGTTGTGGAAGACAACCACGGAGAAGAACCAGACCGCCTCGAGGGGAGGGTCCTGGTAGGCGTTGAGGACGCGGGCGAAGATGGAGTGGAATTTGGAGAGGGGGTCGGCGTCGGCGTCGGCGGAGACGGCGGCGAGAAAGCGGGAGGTGGAGTCGCGGAGGAGGGACTCGAGAGTGGGGAAGCAGCAGGCGTACCTCATGGAGGGGTAGTCCACGATGATGCGTTCAGCCATGGCGGGCGAGCGGGGGACGGGAGCGGGAGAGCAGCCGGCAGAGTTGTAAAACCCTAGGTGTATCTCCACATACCACAGGCGCTTCCGATAAATGGTTCGGCAAATGTGTTGGATGATCGCTATTGAAATCGGGTGCCCGAGCAGCCATCCCAATATAGGTTTCTTCAAACAAAATATATGTTCGGTCCATACAAATTCCGTTCAACTTTAAGTGATGAATTAAAATTGGACATAGTTCACACCATACTTGAAAAAAATGAATCTAAATCTAAAAACATAAATAAATAAAACTAGGGTTTCTAAACCCTAGTCTTCATGTGACTCGGTGTTGCACCCCGCAGCCGACACAGTGGGTAGAGGTGGCGGCGCCAAGGACGTCTCGATGCCGCATGCATGCCCAGCCACTGGTCCCCGAGAAATCCTGATCCTCCTCCTCCTCCTCTGCTACCAGGGCGAGCCGCCCAAATCGCGCGGCTGTCGCTGGTACAACTCGCAGAAGTTCTGTGCTGTGTCAGAGTTGTCGCCGCTCCCGATGTCAACCACCCCTCAGGCGCCCCGCAATCGGAGGTGGTGGGGAAGAGGCTATACAGGCGGTTGTCGTACTCCTCCTTCACTTCGTCGAACGACACCGGTGAAGCCCTGCTTGACGTCGTCTGCTCATGTCTACTACACAATTCTATTGTTGTAAACTTTATTAGGCTTCCAAATGTAGAGAATTGTAGGATAACAATAATTTCCCAAAAATGGATGGCCTAAGATTTATCAATCCGCGGGAGCTGTAGGTTGAAATTAAATTCTCTCAAACAACTTTGTGATTAAGATATAAGAAGTCTCATGTGTCCCAACACACATAATACAATAGTTACTTGTATATATATGTGTGTAGTTGTTCGGAGAAGAGACGATAAAATAAGTACAATATGGATGATAGAAGAAGCTTTTTTTAATATAACTAAACAATGACACCAAGGTACACTAGTAGAAAAAGGAGTATTACAGTCGCTTGCTAGCGGTGGTTATAGCAATTAAAAAAAAAAGAGGCTGCCATACGCTACACCTCATCCGGTTTTCATAGATTAGCCGACTCTAAAGAAACAGCCGGCTCCAATAACATCGCTTCCGCGAACAAATGGCAAAATTCTTGTTCATACGGTGCTGCCGAATAAGCCCCTGGACGGCAGTGACAAGATGCCGCCATTTGTGGTTAGAGACGCATGATTTGTGTCGTCCCATTTGAAACATTTAGAGTTCAGCTAGCTATGTATGATATTCAGAAGTCCTTTATTTGTTATTAGTCCCATGTAATGGAATTCTGCTTTATTAGCAATATATGTGCTAATTAACTGTTCAGCATCAATATTAATTATTTCGCTCGATTCTGAAATAGTGGGCATGATAAGTTCCGGAAAAGAACGTCCCTTCCGGATATATGATTTTCCGGGTAAACGCAGACACTCCGACTGATCCTATCCCGAACGACAAATACGGAACGCATGGGCTCTGTTGGAACCTCCGGGTAAATCGGAGCCGCCTAAAAAATGGAACCGACGCCTACAACCCCAGCCTATTTTTTTCCTAGCCGCTTCCAACCACTGCTGGGACGTCTGGGTAAAATCCGGATGTTCCGACGCGGTGGAGCCGGTCGAGAAACCTGTCCGCCTCCAGCGCGCGCGTCGGTTCTTATCGCGCCCGCCTCAGGTTGCAGAGGCAGGTTGTTTTAAAAACCGTCTGCGGGGACTAGTTTCCCAGCCGCGCGTCCGAACCGGCTCTGGTAATCTGGATTATCCTCAACTGTTGCTCCGAGTCGGATGGAAAAACCGGCTGAGACCCATGGCCGGGATGCGGCTGTAGTACTCGGATCTATAGTAGTGGTAACAAGTAGTAAGCGTGAATAAAAACTACAACAATAATAGTAAAAGGAGGACCAGATGCCATAAGCTCACTAGAGTGATCTCTCCAAAAAATATAGCAAGTGTTGGATGAACAAATTGCAATTGGGGAAATATTAAAATATACTTATCTTTAATCTTATGATTATGAATATTGATGGCATGATTCATATACTCATTACTTTCAAAGTAAATAGACCGTACAACTACACTGCATCTATATATAATACTCATTTTGAGACGCTATCCAGCATGCATCTCTAAAAAGTTAAGTTAAAAAACAAAGTATTAGCTTAAGTATGACATAATGTAAATAGTAAATTCATTGAGAGTGGTGTTTTGGCTCCCGGGTGCATATGCACCCTTTATTTAAAATGCATTTTGCACATATTTTGAAATGTCAAAAAAAGTGGAAAAAAAGTTTGCGCAGGATCTTAACATGTTATGTGTTCACAAAGTCGTTTCACGAAAAACCGACATTTTTTGGCTTCTATAAAAAAGAAAAAATTGGTGCTAAATAAAGCTTTTCACGACATTTTTTTGTTGTCTTTTTTACACAAGGCACAAAATTTATCGGTTTTTGGTGAAACGACTTCGTGAACACATATAATATGAAAATGTATCCGCAAAATTTAGTTCAGATATTTTTGACATTTTGAAATATGTTTTTCAAATACCGGGTGCATATGCACCCGGTGTCAAATTGAATTTCCGAAATTCATCATCAAATATGATAAAGAAATCATTATTTTATCTTAAGTGGCAACAACACCTCACACATTTTGCCCGTATTGTGTCACTCAGCTATAGAAATTTGCATGGTTGAACCCACTATCATACATAAAACTCTTTGAGATCTAAATAAAATATGACAGCGACATAACAATATATGTGGGAAAGGCCACGACTGACATGCTTGCAAATCCTGTTACTCGCATGCACTTTATGATTGAATTCTCTAGCAAGCAATACGCAAATCCTAGAAGATTAATAAATGTAAAACGCAACCATACCATTAAGATATAAAAGGCCCCCCTTCATTCCCATGTGTATCAATTGCATAAACAAGAAAGGTTTTTTTGTCACTCTAGCTTCCAATAATATAGTTTTCTCAACATAGTACTAGGATGGACCAGTGCCATAAGCTCACTAGAGTGATCTCTCCAAACAATATAGCAAGTGTTGGATAAACAAATTGCAATTGGGGAATATTAAATTATACTTATCTTTACTATTATGATTATGAATATTGATGGCATGATTCATATAGTCATTACGTTGAAGGTAAATAGACCGTACAACTACACTGCATCTATATCTAATACTCGTTTTGAGACGCTATCCAGCATGCATCTCTAAAAAATTAAGTTAAAAACAGAGCATTACCTTAAGTATGACATAATGTAAACAGTAAATTCATCATCCAAATGTGATAAAGAAATCATTGATTTATCCTTAGTGGCAACAACACCTTGCACATTTTACCCGTATGGTGTCACTCAGCTATCAAAATTTGCATGGTTGAACCCACTATCATACACAAAACTCTCTCTTGGAAATCTAAATAAAATATGACATCAAATGACAGCAACATAACAATATATGTGGGAAAGACCACGGCTAACATGCTTGCAAATGATGTTACTCGTATGCACTTTATGATTGAAATATCTAGCAAGCAATCCGCAAATACCAGAAGATTAATAAAGGTAAAACCCAACCATAACATTAAGATATAAAAGGCCCCCTTTTATTCCCATGTGTATCAATTACCATAAACAAGAAAGTATTTTGTCACTCTAGCTTCCAATAATATAGATTTTCGACATACTACTAACTCTCAGATGCAATCCATAGATAAATAGGTCGGAGAGCGCATATAAGACTACAAATCATGCGGTAAGATATATAAAGAATCTTAATATAACTCATGAATAAATCTGATCAGAAAGTGACAGTTCATCATATCCCAACACCGGTTATAGCAGATAGATTTCAATCATGTAACATGTAGCGCGGCTCATGAGATTATTGTATTGAAAATAGAGAGAGATTGAGAGAGAGAGAGGATTTGCAACTCAATTATGTTGGATTGTGTATGGCTACCCTTTCACCGTCACCCCTTTCACGTTTCTAATTCAAAGCTATTTTCTAGGGCGAGTCAACAATTCGTGGAAGTGTCCAAACATCCTATTGAAGTTGCCGTTAGGCACCGACCGCCATTTATCTGGAGACGGTGTCCGAACACCGTACAGACGTGTACTCCCTCCGTTCGGTATTATAAGACGTTTTAGATATATAACAGGTTGTCTAATTACATATTACAATGAATGAACATACACATTAAAATGTGTCTACATACATGTACATTTTTTTTAGAAATGGGGGGTGTCCCGGCCTCTGCATCGAGTGATGCACGCAGCCATTTATTACCAAACTTATGTCAAGTATAGTCTTACATCACAAATGATCACAAAAAGATTGAGACAAGCCTCAACCGGGTAACGAAGCAACGGTTGTAGTGCACTAAGAAAGTCGACTAATATGCTGCCACGTATGCCGGGAGAAAAAATCCTGTGCCACCAACAGGAGTCGTGTGCATCCAGCCACCATAAGATCTCGCTGGTCCGAAGAAAGCAAGAAGGCCCATAGCTGGATCCAGTGCACCGCCGTATGGATAACCTGTAAGACATGAAAAGTTTATTTCCTGTTAAAAACAAGATTCTTCCTACAATTCCAAATAGACCAACAAATAGCTGAAACGCCAATACGAATCCTATCTTTGGTCTTTTTATCTACCCCATTCAACCAATTCCCAAACATATTAGTAATATTGGTGGGGGAGGAATATTGTTCTCATTAGACCTTTCCAAAAAGGCGAATCAGACGGTTGTGCCTCTACCTGAGCTAACGTTTTACTATGAAGATACTTGTTTTGCAGCAACTCCTGAAGAAACCCCTTCTTCATTTAAAAGTTTAAACAGTCACTTACTGGGTAAACATTTATTTTTTAGTTCAAGCACCTCAACCCCTAAACCACCCTGATCTTTCGGTCTACATATGATGTTCCATCTTGTCAATCTATATTTCCGCTTATTTTCGTCACTCTGCCAAAAAAATCTTGATCTATAAAAGTCCAATCTTTTACGTACCCCTTTTGGTATTTCAAAGAAAGACAACATAAACATCGGTAAACTTGTTAGGACCGAATTGACAAGGACAAGGCGATCCCCATAGGATAGCATCTTACCCTTCCAACACCCCAACTTGCCTTCGAAACGGCTTTCCATTGGGTACCACTCGGAATTTCGAAGCTTCCTATAGTGGATCGGAACCCCTAGATATTTAAAGGGTAGAGAACCAGACTCACATCTGAAGATTTGTTTGTATTGATCTTCTACTTCTTTTGCCTTTCCAAAACAGAAAATTTCACTCTTGTGAAAATGGATTTTAAGCCCCGATAGTTGTTCAAATATGCATAATATAAGTTTCATATTCACTGCCTTATCCAAATCATGTTCCATAAATAATATAGTGTCATCAGCATACTGTAAGATGGATAGGCCCCCGTATACTAAATGAGGGATCAGCCCACCTATTTGGCCATCTTCCTTCGCCCGTGCGATAAGAATAGCTAACATATCCGCAGCGATATTAAACAGCATAGGTGACAAAGGATCACCCTGTCGGAGGCCTTTTTTTGTTTGGAAGTAATGACCGATGTCATCATTCACCCGTATCCCGACACTTCCTCCCTGAACAAATTGCGTAATCCAGTTACACCATTCCTGTGCAAATCCTTTCATACGCAAAGCTTGTTGAAGAAATGGTCATTTAACTTTATCATATGCTTTCTCAAAGTCAATTTTAAATATAACACCATCCATCTTCTTCCTTTGAAGTTCATGGATAGTTTCATGCAAGACCACCACACCCTCTAAAATATGGCGTCCTGGCATAAAAGCCGACTGTGTCGGCCTAATGATTTTTTGAGCAATTTCGGTAATTCGATTAGTACCTACTTTTGTGAATATTTTAAAACTTACATTGAGAAGACATATTGGCCTATATTGTTGAATCTGAACCACATTATGTTTCTTAGGAAGCAGAGTAATGACTCCAAAGTTTAGTTTAAACAACGACAAATCCCCTTGTTTTAACTGAACAAATAAAGCCATTAGATCGTTTCTAATAACCTCCCAAAAGGTTTTATAGAACTCGGCCGGGAAACCATCAGGTCCGGGCGCCTTGTTCAGCTTCATTTGAGAAATAGCATCATACACTTCTTTCACTAAGAAATCAGCTGTAAGAATGATAATTGCGGTATATCATGGGTATTATTTTCGTCCATATTAACATCACTTGGCAGAGAGGGGCCGAATAGCTTCTTGTAATATTCCGAAATGTAGTTTTTAAAATTTTCCTGCCCAATAATCGTTCCTTCATCTTGTTCTAGTTGAAAGATTTTCTTTTTCCTATGTTTACCAGTAGCAATAAGGTGAAAATATTTTGTATTATTTCCACCTTCCTGAATGTGTTTCACTTTCGCCCGTTGTGCCCATTTAGTTTCCTCATCTCTCCGGAGGCAACAAAGCCTATCGTTCACTTCCCTCAAAGTATCTCGCTCAGATACCAAAAGCGGGTTATTTTCAGCTTTAATATCAAGGTCGTCGATAATCTTTAACAATCTTTCTTTCTCTTTCTTATATTTTCCACTTTGATTTTTAGCCCACCCTTTAAGAAAATGTCTTAAATGTCTTATTTTATTTTGCCACACCTCAATAGGTGTATTGCCTTTAGCCGGCTTAGCCCACTCGGCTGCCACCATCTCATAAAAACCTTCCAATCTCAGCCAGGAAAGTTCAAAAGAGAAACGTGCTGTATTTCCTACATGAGCGTGATCCCCCGAATCGACGAACAGCGGGGTATGATCCGAACCCACCCTAGTTAAAGCCTGAACCGTAACTAGGGGATATTTTTGTTCCCACTCGGTAGTAGTGAGAATTCTATCCAGCTTCTCAAAAGTAGGATTATCTCGCCTACTAGCCCAAGTATATTGCCTGCCCGAGAGCTCGAGCTCTCTTAGCTCTAAACTCTGAATTATCGCATTAAACATGATTGCCCATCTCGGATTATAATTATCGTTGTTCTTTTCTTCAGGTTTTCGAATTATATTAAAATCCCCACCCACCATCATTGGTAGCGGTTCATTTTCACATAATCGAACTAACTCTGATAAGAATTGGGGTTTGTGTTCATCTTGGGCAGCCCCATACACCGACACTAAGTCCCACTGGAAACCATCACTTTTAGACTTGAGAAAGAGTTTAACGCAAAAATCTCCGACCTCAACATTTGTAACTTGAAGTGTACTAACGTTTACCCCTAAAAGCATCCCACCCGATCTGCCCATAGGCGGTAAACAGAACCAACTAAAATCTTGCCCAACAGCTAAATGACTCAAAAAAGGAGTAGCAAAATTAGATCTCCTAGTCTCCGATAACGCTAAGAAATCCAATTTTCTCTCCCGAATTGATTCTTGAACAAACAAGTGTTTTCCAGGGTCACGAAAACCCTCACTGTTCCAAAATAGCCCTCTTAAACTATGCATTCTTATACTTGTTTTGTATTTTAATTCTAGCACTCCTCCGCTTTTTCGAACCGGAGTAAACCTTCCTTTTCCTGGTCTTCTTGACCGTTTCTGAGAAAGCTGGAAAATCCGAGTGATCTTCCTGCGTTCTATCTAATTCGTCATGCTCTAAATCTTCTGTTAAAGCCGAAGCCCTATTAACGACTGATCACTCCCAAGTGCAGGAGATCAATTGTAGTACCTTTCAATTAGAAAAGGTTGTCGAACCCACGAGGAGCTGAAGGTATTGGTTAGTAAGATTGATAAATAAAACAATAAAAGATGCAAGTGTTTTTGGTATTTTTGGTTGTATAGTTGCAATGCAGAAAATAAACAGTAGCAAGTCAAAACTCTCAGAGAGAGAAAGCCCAATCCTCTTATGTGCAAGAGGACAAGCTCAAGTGATGTGTAACTTATATGTGGAAAACGTTCTCGAGGGTGGCATGGATATTGCTAGGCATAGAGATTTATTAAACAACATGTTGAATATCTTGTCAAGTTTTAATCTTCTTTGGACGGAGCCATTATTAGGTATAGCTAAATAAATAAACTACAACCCCTTATGATGGATCATGTGGCCAAGTAAATGACTGCGCAAGAATTATTAAGACATAAAGTCCCACCATAGCATTACACTCTAAGGTCCCCGATACTAATACCCTCATAATATAACTTCATGATTCGGTCCCAGATTTACATGTCCTCCCAAGTCTCCCTTAATTCATTATACTACGGTGTTCTCCTATGAGCCCATATAGGTGAAGTGTTGTGCAGTCGACGTTCGCACAACACCATCATAGAATCACATAAAAGATAAACTCTTGACAAAATACCAACACATGTTATATATAAATCATTGCCAATTTATCCTATGCCCTCAGGAACATATGGGAACTACTCACAACGTGCAAACATGATAATATTCAGTGGCATAAGTGGTACAACACAATCTGAAAATATAACTTCACCACCAAATAATGACAAGTACTCAATCACAAACATGAATAGTAGCACAAGACAAGTATCTAGGGTATAGCAACTCTCAAACTACGAGGGGAACGGAGTGGATCACGGAGATGATGATGGAGATGGTGCTGGTCTTGGTGATGGTGATGATGTAGAGGCCTCCTCCCACGCCAAGGAGGAGAGGTGATGACGATGACGATGATTTCCCCCTTCTCCGGAGCTCCGGAGCAGCAGGATCTGATCCCCCACGGAGGGAATCAGGAGTTTCGCCGCCGCCGCGGCCTCGGATGGTTTCGGGAAAATTAGGGCGTGACTTTTCGGGGAGGACGAAGGCGTCGATAAAAAGCCCCAGGCGAGGAGGTGCCCGAGGCGCCGTTTAGTGGGTCCCACGCTGCCCAAGATTCTGGCCACGTGGGCCCACCTCTTTTGAGCCTCGTGGCTCTCCTCTCTTCGGTCTTCTTCCCTCTGCCCTTCTCTCGACGAAAAACCAGCTGTGTAATTTTCCTTTTATTATTTGGGTCCCTGTAGCTCCTGAAACATTAAAAACAAGAAAAAGGAGGTTTTTTGCCTCCCAGAAATTAAATACCAAAAATAGGGACTTTGTAAGAAAGTCCCATAAATCATCTAAAACATGTAAAAATAATGATATAACAATGCAAATAACATTATAATATGATACTAAAAGTTGTATAAATGATGATACAAAATGCACGTATCAACGACCAAACTGTACGGTTGTTCAAACTCCTTATATTTCACATTTTTATTCAAAGTACTAATCGAACGATCTAGTTCTGATTGTTTAATTGTCCTAGCCGACTCAATAAATTGTTTTTCTGTTACCCCCAAAGAAACCCCCAAACTCGCCGCCCTATCCTTAATTTGCTTATCCGAAAAAGCCAAAATAGAGTGGGTATGTTTTGCAGTACCTTGTATGTAGTCCCGCTGTTCCGCCAAAGCCATGGCGCGCCCCATTTGAGTGTCATCGGCGTTGTGATGCACCCTAATGCGCCCACTCGACCGAACACCCAACTCCTCGACGTCCGGGACACCACCAAACTCGACGATACTCTGCCTCGACACCGTCTTTCTGGCGTCGCCGAAGTGTGGAAAAGGTGGCGTCGAGGGCGAGTACACCGGCGCCCTTGCTCGTGCCGGCTCAGCCCCACTCGATCCAGCACCCCCTCCCGGGGTACACGGAGAGTCCAGGGCCACCTGCATGGAGCTCGATCCAGCCCCACCTCCCGTGGTGCATGGAGAGCTCCTCGTGGGGTACGAAACCCCACCTCCGGTAGAACGAGGAGAACTCGCCACCGGGCTCGATCCCGCCCCAGCTCCTGTGGTGCGTGGAGAACCCGACGAGAAGCACGAAGTTCCGGCCAGCATCCCTGGCGAAGTGGGCAGCGGCGTCCCCTCCTGCTGCCCCGAAGCGACCGAAGGAGGCAGCTCCTCCGCAGCCGGCTCGGCGATAGACACAAGAGCATCAACACCGGTCGGCATGGCTGTTGGTGGCCTGATGATGCATGTAAAATGCATACATGAACTTTGCATTATATTACTTATATTTCAATCATATTTGCATCATATAAGGGTTATATCATTGTTTTATATTGATTTTTGGAATATTTCACAATTTCCCCTTTTTTCTGGAATTAACCCTGCACTGTCAGAAACCCTATTTTTCAATGTTTTTACCTTTCAGGGACCCAAACGACGTCCAAATGACCTAATATTTTGCGGGGATCATTTTTTGGAAGGAACGAAGCGTAGGAGCGAAGGAAGCGAACAAACGGAGACCCGAGGGCCAAAAGAGGTGGGCCCTGATGCATGTAAAATGCATACATGAACTTTGCACTTTAATTGCTTATATTCCAATCATATTTGCATCATATAAGGGTTATATCAATGTTTTATAATGATTTTTGGGAATATTCATTTATTTCCTATTTTTATGGAATTAACCCTGCACAGGCAGAAAACCCCGTTTTCTTATTTTAATGTTTCAGGGACCCAAACGTCAACGAAAGCACTGGAAATTTACGGGCATCAATATTTGGAAGGAAGAAGACCTGTGGGCGAAGGAAGCGAGCAAACGGAGGCTCGAGGGCCAAACGAGGGGGGCCCACACGGCCTGGTACTATAGCCGCGTGGGACCCACCCATTTGGGCCTCGTGGCTCCGTTGCCTTCGATCTTTTCTCCACCGACATCGTCTTGACCTAAAAACGTCTATATAAAAGGTCCCCCGACGTTCTCTGAAAGGAGCGCCGCAAAAACACAGAAACACCGAAACGGAGATCAGGAGCTGCAGATTGGAGGGGGGAAACTCCGGCGGGGCGCTGCCGGCGTGGTCTCCATCGACTTCTCCACCGTCTCCATGATGAAGAGGGAGTAGTCCACCTCTTGAGAGACCACCACATTATCAATTATATATGAGAGAGCTACTGTAAATATGGGTTGAAATATGTTGGATGCTTTTATAAGATTGGGAAAAGGGATGTTTGACTTGATTTTTAATGATACATATAGTTGCATGATTCATGAGCTTGTTTATGAGTAATAGTTTGCAAATTCTTTTTGTAGAGCTATCACTTATTCATGTTTTGGTGCTGATTGTTATTTCACTTGGTTTAACATGGATTAGTTAGTTCTATGGACACTCATGCATGCATCTAGATGGTCAACTTTCTCCCTTTTGCTAGCCCAAAAACTCCAACAAGCAAAAACTTGTTTCCAACACCTTCAACCAAAGTTATTCCAGTGAGTCCACCATATCTACCTATTGGCTTTATGCTATTCCGAGTATGTTTAACATGTTGTTTGTGTTATCTTACCTCTGAATGAAAATGTTTATGTTATTGATTGCAATGGAAAAAAATTGGTTATATAGCTCTCACGAACTTGATGCACAATGTTCTTTTATTTGCATAATAAAACTTGACCCATTGTGATTAAGATTATGATGTTTGTGGCTTGATGAATGTTTTGGGTTGGAAGTTAGCCCATATGTGCTGTCACATGGCAAGCTTTCAACACGCTCTTCATCTCATTTAGTTGATATCATGTGCTTTTGTCTATGGATGCTTATCATGTTGAAATAAATGTGGAAATAGAGTGAGTTTAAATGAGTTTGTGTAAATGGTTAGAGAGACGCCTGGGCCGCTAATCTAAGCCATGCATCATTCATGGTGGAAATTTACTTACATACTATGGTGAACCTTCTGTGATACACCTTGCAATAAAAAACTATTCCAAATGGTAAATAAAAAGGGTGTTGAGATTGTTCATTTTGTTTGTTTGTCTTGTCATTTTGATATGGGCTTGTTCCATATCTTGGGACAAGAGGTACCCCAGTTGACGCTCTTGATGATACTATTATGCTTACAATGATATTTAATTGAACTTGCTTTGTTTCCCAAGTTGAGTAACACATGGTGTAAGTACTTGTATTCAAGGGGCATGAGACATTCAACCCATTCTTTATCAAGCACACTACTCATATTTGCTTTCACTTTAACCTTAATCATTCAAGATGCTATGATAGGGGCAATGAGAGCTTGACACCAATGAATACCTTATTGCAATCATTAACTTAAGTAGAAGAGTTTGGAAGTTGGATGAAACTTATGCATGCTTTACCTCTACTCACATATACATCTTTCCAAAGTGTACACCTATCATATTCAGATTTTCATCTACACTCTATGACCATTGTAGGATGTTCTACTTATCATTATGCATACATGTGTTCCATATTACTTGCTACCATGTTACACTTTGTGAACTATCAATGAACATCCTTGTCTTGAATACTTGATATCACTTCATAAACTATTTGCATATTGCTACTCCTTTGAAGAATGAATCATTTGACTATATGTAGCAATAGTAATCATCTTTGATATTCATTGTTAAGTATTAAATTGCAAAGTCCATGTTAGTTTTATCATCTTCATACTCGAGGACGAGCATGGATTAAGCTTGGGGATGTTGATGCATGTAAAATGCATACATGAACTTTGCACTTTAATTGCTTATATTCCAATCATATTTGCATCATATAAGGGTTATATCAATGTTTTATAATGATTTTGGGAATATTCATTTATTTCCTATTTTTATGGAATTAACCCTGCACAGGCAGAAAACCCGTTTTCTTATTTTAATGTTTCAGGGACCCAAACGTCAACGAAATCACCTGGAAATTTACGGGCGTCAATATTTGGAAGGAAGAAGACCTGTGGGCGAAGGAAGCGAGCAAACGGAGGCCCGAGGGCCAAACGAGGGGGCCCACGCGGCCAGGTACTGTAGCCGCGTGGGACCCACCCTTTGGGCCTCGTGGCTCCGTTGCCTCGATCTTCTCCACCGACATCGTCTTGACCTAAAAACGCCTATAAAAAAGGTCCCCCGACGTTCTCTGGAAGGAGCGCCGCACAAACACAGAAACACCGAAACGGAGATCAGGAGCTGCAGATTGGAGGGGGAAAACTCCGGCGGGGCGCTGCCGGCGTGGTCTCCATCTTCTCCATCGACTTCTCCACCGTCTCCATGATGAAGAGGGAGTAGTCCACCTCTGGACTATGGGTTTGTGGAAGTAACTTATGTATCTCTCCTCTCTTGAGCTTCACTAATTAGCACCGTATGAGCTGCTGAACATGATTACGGTCACCGTTGTAATACCTTTGTGGTGGATCTTTATGAGTTAATATATGTTTGAGATTGCAATGTTTGTTTCAGTTATGAGTATAGATGCATATTATGTACCCCGTTCTTGTCTACTTGTTTTGATCAAGCATGTTTATGAGAGCGTGTGTGGGGGAACGTGTGCATTAGTTGGAGTAACGGGGGTGGCTAGTGCAGTGAACGTGAGAGAAAGTTCTGCGATCCACTTTGGTATCTTTACCTTACTTTGTTACCTCACTAGGGATAAACTAAAATACCATGCTACCGGGGATGTGGGCGTGACCATTGCCACTACTCCATGACTAGATCTAGCATGTTCTTATTTTCACTTCATGTCATGATACTTAATGCTATACTCTGAGTTATCTTAATTACTGAGGTGTTATGATTTAGTTCGCATCTTGGTGGAGTATAAGAGAGGTTAATAACCAAAAGATCTCTATGTTAGGACGTGATGCCCATATATCTAAGTAACTTGTTATCAAACCCTGTGTTGCAATCTCATATGTTAACTGTGTGTTCCATTGTCTACCACTTTATAAAGAGAGAGTGCATTTGTGAAACCATGAACCCCAGTCCATTTTTAATCATAAGAAACACCTTTCCAACACCATATACCACTTTTCTATTTTCAGCCATCATTAAATCCGAAAATACAAAAATACTTTTCATCTTGCATACATCATTCAAAAACCCAAAAATATCATTTATCATTGCATCCACCATCATTGCATATTTATTTCTTGTTTGCATTGCATAACTATCCTGATATCATTCTTACACCTTGTGCTTGACAACCACAGGTGAGGTTGAGGACCAAAACATCTAACCTTGTTTTGTAGGTAACCAAAAGAAGGATAAGAAGATAAATCTACCACTTCAGATTCCCCGAGAGTTCGATATTAAACCCTCGAGTCACCCCTCGTGGGGAAAACTGTCTTCCACTTACTATACACTCTGCACTTGGAGTCTCAACCTAATCCCGTTTACTTTTGCAGGTATCAAAGCCTTGCTCTTCGGGACCATCAAGACGTTTTCTGGCGCCGTTGCCGGGGAATCGTAGCTGAGAGATTTATCCAAGGGTGTGCATCATCGCATTCATCTCACAACAAAGTCAACGTCACCAACTTGTGCTAACACCTAAGCTTGGGGAGGTTGCACCTACGTGAGCACCATCTTATCCATCTTTACTTACAAAGCAATTTATTTGTTTTGTTAGTGTCATTGCATATCATATCATATTTATTTCAGTTTTGCATAAAAAATTAAAAATACCAAAAAAACTTGCTAAAATGGGAGAAAGAACTAAGTTGTGTGACTACACAAACACTCCTAATGATCAATTTATCACGAGAGCTATTGCCACACCTAAGATAAATGCTGAGAGTTATGAAGTAAGTCCTAGTTTGTTGAACTTGATAACTAGGGAACAATTTGGTGGTAGTGCTATGGAGGATGCCTCTATGCATCTTCATGACTTTGTTGAAATATGTGACATGCAAAAGTTTAAAAATGTGGAAAGTGATATCCTAAAACTGAAGTTATTTCCTTTTTCACTTAGAGGAAAAGCTAAAGAGTGGTTGCATTCCTTGCCATCTGGTAGTATTAATTCTTGGGATGATCTAAAAGAAGCTTTCATTAAGAAATATTATCCCCCTGTTAAAATTTTGCAAAATAGAAACAACATCCTTTCTTTTAGGCAAAATGAAAATGAACATGTTGCTATGGCTTGGGATAGGATAAAACTTATGCTTAGAACTTGTCCCTCACATGGAGTTAATGAATGGACCATATTACACTCTTTCTACAATGGTTTAAACTACATGTCTAGAAACATACTTGATTCTGCTGCTGGAGGTGTTTTTATGAGTAAGACTATAGTAGAAGCTAAAAATATATTGGAAAGCATTTTGCAAAACTATAGTCAGAGAGTCAGAGAGGCTAGACTGATGTTCTAGCAATTGTTATTTCATTCGTGTGGTTGTCACAATTAGTGAAGCACATGTTTCAGTCTTAATTGTTTCTTCTAGGAATGAGCCATAAATAGGTGTAGCCAAGTAAATGAACTAAAACCCCTTATGATGGATCTCATGGCCAAGTAAATGAGCACACAAGAATTATTAAGACATAAAAGTCCCACCATAGCCTTAAGTTCTAAGGTCCCCTATATATATCCCCCAATAAAGTAACTTCATGACTCGGTCTCAGGTTTACATGTCCTCCCAAGTCTCTCTCACTCCATTACATTACCGGTGATCACCTTACATGCATTTCCCAACATATGTGTGCACTCATATATTGTACATAAAGACAATCATAAAAGATAACAAAACTTGTATGCAACCAATCAACGAACTATTTCACTATTGCCATGAACAAATCACTTCTCAAACATAGATGGGGAGACACAATAGATCAAGAGAATAGTATATTGCATCATATATCATGTTTGCCAAGAGTTTAAAGTGGAGAGATGGAGATGATCTTGCTATAGATGTTGATGATGAACACGCCGGAGGGGGGTGGAGCCCTCCGGAGGTGATTCCGGCGGCGTTTCCCCCCTCTGATCTTCTCCAGCGGCAGCCTTCTGACTCTCTGTTTCGTGGTTTTGTGTTTCTCCGCCGGCTCCTCACGAAACTCCTCGGGAGACTATTTTTATAGTCGGTTTTAGGTCAAGACGAAGCCACGGAGACGAAAACGGACGACATCGGAGCCACGAGGCCCAAGATGGGGGTCCCACACGGCCAAGGAATCTGGCCGCGTGGGCCCACCTCTTTTGGCCCTCGGGTTTTCGTTTGTTCGCTTCCTTCGCTCCTACGCTTCGTTTCTTCCAAAAAATGATCCCCGCAAAATATTAGGTCATTTGGACGTCGTTTGGATCCCTGAAAGGTAAAAAATTGAAAAATAGGGTTTCTGAGAGTGCAGGGTTAATTCCAGAAAAATGGGGAAATTGTGAAATATTCTCAAAATCAATATAAAATAATGATATAACCCTTTATGATGCAAATATGATTGAAATATAAGTAATATAATGCAAAGTTCATGTATGCATTTTACATGCATCACGCCCATCATAGTAGCGCCGTCCACGTCCTCCTCCAGCGTGTACATATATGTGTATGTGGATAGATGCTAAAACATCTTATATAAAAAAACGGAGGAGTAGAATTTAGGGCCATCCGGACATAGTTTGGTGCCGTTGGAGATCCTCCGAGTGGCAAGAAGAATACTCGGCTTATACATGTCACCGATACCATAGTAGTTCGAGGCACGTGAAGGAGTAAATTACAGAAACATACCACAATTGGCGGCCAAACCACGAGTCAGTACCAACTTTGGTGATTTTTGCGTGTCAGTACCATTCTTGAGGCGAGGAGCAACAGATCGCACAAATTCGTCTCTAAGCGCATTTTGACAGCCACACTGACTGATGGGACTCATTTGTCAGGCTGACGTGGCGGCACACATGCAAAAGGGAAGCTGACATGGCGCCCCCTGCATGCTCCGCTCCGACTCGGCGTCCAGCGCGCTCGTCGCCTCGTCCAGCAGCATGATCGGCGCCTGCTTCACCAGTGCCCGCGCGATGGCGATCCGCTGCCTCTGCCCGCCCGAGAGCTGCACGCCGCGCTCCCCGACGCACGTCTTGTACCCTTCCGGCAGCGCCGACACAAACTTGTGCGCGTTCGCATGCGTCGCCGCCTCGACCACCTCCGCCTCCGTCGCGCCCTCGCGCCCGTACGCGATGTTGTCGTGGATCGTGCCGCCGAAAAGGAACGGCTCCTGCGGCACCATTGCCACCGCTCGCCGCAGCGCCTTGAGGTTGTACTTGCGGATGTCCTTGCCGTCCAGCAGCACGCGCCGGAGCTTGGCTCGTAGAAACGCTGGATGAGCGCCAGCACGGAGCTCTTGCCGCAACCGCTTGGCCCGATAAGCGCCAGCGTCCTGCCGGCGCGGGCGCGGAGGCTCAGGTCTCGGAACACCTGGATGTCCGGCCACGACGGGTACGAGAAGTCGATGTGTTTAAGCTCCACGTCGCCCCTAGGCCGGTCCTGGACGGGGGCGGCGTCCACGTCGTCTGGCTCGATCTCCGTCTGTCGGTCGATGGTCTCGAACACCGAGTGCATGGCGCGGCCACCCTTGATGAAGTCAGGCGCCAGCGTTAGCGTCTCAGCGGCGCCGTTGGCGGAGACCATGAGAACCATGAAGACGCAGATGGTCTTGGAGAAGTCGGAGATGCCGTGCTTCACGAGCCACGCGGCGTACCACAAGCCCAGGGCGTAGGACGCGTACAGCAGGAACTGCGCCACGCCGTAGCCGATCCCAGCGATCTGCCCCTTCCAGAAGCAGTGCCTCACGGCCTCTGCAGGTTGGCCTCGAAGAGCCTCGTGATCTTGTCTCCGAATTGAAAGCCGCCACGGTGCGCACGTTGGCCACCGCCTCGCCAGCAATCTGCGTCGCCCTCACGTGCGCGCCTTCCAGGTCCCCGAAGAATCCCTTCATGAACATCTTCTGCAGCACGGTGGCACCGACGACGAGCGGGAACACGGCGAGGAGCACGAGAGCGAGGCGCCACTGCAGGACGAACCCGGCCGTGAACGCGACGAGCATCAGCGCCGAGTTCTGGACGATGACAGAGATGCGGTCCCCTATGGCGGAGCGCACGTTCTAGGCATCGAGCGCGAGCCTGGCTCCGATGTGCGCGCTGGCGTTGGCCTCCATGTCAAACCAGGCCATCTCGTTGCGGAGCACCGCGGCGAGCATCTTCTCCCGCACGCGCTTGGTGAGGTTCTTGCCAACGGTGTCCCAGAAAAGGTGCTGCACCGTGTTGAAGAGCAGCGCGGCGGAGGACATGCCGATGAGGAGGTAGCAGTACTTGGCGATCTCGCGGTCCATGTACTCGGGTCCGGCGTGTAGTAGATGCTGAGCACCGCGCTGAGGATGTAGGCGAAGATGGCGCTAAAGGGGCGGGAGCAGGTGAGCGCGGCGCACGGCTAGGGGCGTGCGGGAAGAGAGAGAGAGAGAGTTGGAGGACGGAGAAGGAGAAGAGAGTGGAAAGAAAATGAGGGGCTGACAGGCGGGCCCCATGGCCACGTCAGCTCCCCTTTTGCATGTGTGCCGCCACGTCAGCCTGACAAATGGGTCCCATCAGTCAGTGTAGCTGTCAAAATGCGCTTAGAGACGAATTTGTGCGATCTGTTGCTCCTCGCCTCAAGAATGGTACTGACACGCAAAAATCACCAAAGTTGGTACTGACTCGTGGTTTGGCCGCCAATTGTGGTTTGTTTCTGTAATTTACTCCACGTGAAGGCCAGATAAGCAGGCTTTATTTTACTTCTACCCGATTTCGCAACGTGGTCCTAAGTGCACGCAATAGATTACTGAAGTTGGAGTGTTTGTGTGTAGGAATCTCGATAATTAATTTGCTATAATCTTGTTGCAGATGGCTAGATAAGACGTGTGACCTTAATTAATCCGATTGATTGCTTAGTTACTTTGCAAGTTCGCCACCTAAAAATATATCGTGAGCGCTGAGATCAGACGTCGCCATCTTTGCTTGACCAACGCCGTTAGCATTGACAAACCTATCCTCCCATGTTGAGAAAGGTTGGAGACGACAGTAGTGGGGAAGGTGGCTAATGCAGCCACGGCGACAAAGCCTCGACGTCGACGGCATATTCTAGCAGCGGAAATCACAGAGAGATGCATTTGGACTGGACATGTGCTCAAGTCGTACCAATTCAGTTCAACGATGAGGGCTGTGGCGTGAGTGCAATCTAAACGCACTTTCCTCGCACTCGCAGTCTCATCTGTTTTCTTGCTTAACTACACCGTCGTAGATCGGCAGCCCTGCCGTAAAATGACCGGAGTTGGTCTAGTTTGACTTTACGTGATCTGGGTGACAGTTTGAGAAGTTTACTATGCTTGCGGCGAGAAGAAGCCGCCGGGTTGGGGGACCTATTACAGCTTGCCGTCTTGGACTGAAAGATCCGTAAGAAATATCGTACAGTTAGCAGGCGTAATTTTCCTTGATCTGGTAGTAATCTTTTTTTTTTTCAAGAAAATGGCAGGAGCACTGCCTTTCTAAGAGAATTGTACAAACAGGTTGGGGTGTTTACGGGAGAACCCGCAATAAAAACCCCTCGCACGGCATGCGGATTGCTCGCGCGCGGATTAGGAATATATTCGGTTCCCCGGGCCGGAGCGGCCATGACACTTTCTGGCCAAAACAACACAATTTTGACTATGATTTTTCACTTTAATATGTCTAAAAATAGTATAATTTGAAAAGGTATTTCGCATGCCAAAAAACCCAAACGATGTCATTTATACAAACTCAACCCATAGGCTTCATAATCATTAACTGTCAAAGACATGAATTAAAGATGATGTAAAAATAATGCACACGTTACATTTTAGACCATAGTGAGTACATGGATAGATTTTAACATAATAAAATGATTATTTTGCCAAAAAAATACCATCACGGGACTCTCGTGACGTAAGAACAAAACAATGTGACCGGCCACAACAAGTTTAGTTACCATGTTACCCTCTTTCCGGTGAGTGATGCAGGTTTTACAGAAAAAATATGTAAATAGATTTTCATATTTAATTTCGTGCAACAAATTTTTATTTCATAGACTGTCATGGGACTTGTGTGCACCAGATGATAACAAGCACATTGCATAAGAGCATATCAAATAATAAATTTTTCATATGGATTTATACTATAATCTAAACTATTTTTCCAATGGTGATTACTCTAAACAATATTGTTCCAATACGAAGTACAAAACATGCACACTTTGTTAATTTTTTGACTTGCCAGATAATTTTGAGCACGAAAAGTAGGATCTCTACAAGTTTCCATAAATATGCTTACTTTCATACAATAGAAACTGATATTAAGACATTTCTTAGATCATACTATTTACGAATGTTTACCATAAATATTTATAAAGTATATAGGTTACACATTGTAGAAAATATAGTTCTATAACAAACTTTCTTATAAAATAAATCAGTATATTTTGGTGAATTCACTATAAATGAAAAACACACCAACTAATATTCATTGATATTGCTAGTTATGTGGTAAAACTATGTGAACAAAGAAAAAATTATAGTTATAATATTATAAGATGCTAAAAATTAAACGCACACAAGTATAAAAGTTTGGTAAAAATTATATTTATCTGCCCGGTACAAGATAAAATGCACACAAGTACAAAATGCACCATACTGACCTCCGACGCCACCGCGGGATAGGAGAAGTGAGGAAGCCGATTGATGGTCGTGGTCCTTGAGCAAACCAACAATGTCATCGTGTAGCGTGTGATAGAGATCTTCATCGACACTGCAGCGAAGGATGTGACCCGCACGGCTCTCGCCTGGCGACGGAGGAGACGCTACACACACACCTGAGGCAAGGAGGGGGGGCACACTAATTAGGGCTCCAACCAGTGGTGAATAACAAAGAGAGTATCTCAACACGATCTCTCCCATCACCGACCTAGAGCTCGATTAGGTTTATTAAATTTAGTTTATTTTTTAAATAATATCCTTAAGTGTGAGTAAAAATTGAGTTGTTTGTTTAAATTTGTAGCATTATTTTTTTATTGGGATGCGGCTTGGCAGCGTCCCGAGGGGCGGACAATTGTCCACCTGCCGAAGTTTTTTGGACGTACTCAACACATTATTATGGGTGCCGGCAGACAAGGTCATGGGACGACTAAACACATTTTTATGGAGGCCAGTCGCCAGTAGAGATGGTCACGCGATGAGAATTGCATTTCGCTTTCTCAATACTACCGCTGTTCCAAAAGATAGTCAAAAGTCAACATAGTATACCAATCTTATAGAGAAAAGTATGTATATTTAGGAAGTTACATTAACGTACAATTAAAATAGATCCTACGGCGAGTCAATAGATACTGATTTGGTATTAGAAATGTTCATATTTTTATCAACATAACTGGTCAACTTTCGGACATGTTTTAGTTTCCAAGTTTGCCCATCATCCGCGAATTAATCGAATCGAGGATGCGAATCTGCACTGCTCACTGTGACCGTGTGGCTTGTGATCGAGCACGTGGCACGATCCTTCCCTGTCCCCACGCGTTCCGCGTGCTGGCTGGCCAAAGCGAGACGCCAAGAGCCGGGAGGGACGCATACCCTGCGCCGGGGTGCTCGGCCGCCGTGGCCGTGACGTGACTTGTGGTGGTGGCCAAGAACATAGCCATTACGTGCCACCAACCAGCACCACGTCCGCGCTCTTGCGTCGTGGCACAGGTGACGTGGGCGGAGGTGAGCGCCACGTCGACGCCATCGGCCATCGATGCCGGGTGGGACACACCGCCGTTGGTGTCACAGCTAGCTAGGTGGGGTCGCTTCTCCGACAGGCACAGGTTAACCGCTAACGTGTGTGTGTCTTTTGGTTCTTCGATCGAACTGTTGCTGGCATTTCAGCATTCCCCCTGAGAGAAACCCGGCCATGTTGAGATGACCATGTTGCTTGTCCGTGAGGCCCGCCATTTTTTTTAATGAAATGCTACGAGATCCTTCTCCTATATTCTTAAAAGTATGATACTTCTCGACAAATAACCCAAGTTTATATATACGATGATTGAACAAAGTTCTTACATAAAAGGCCTTCAAAAATTGTTGCCTCTAACTCCATCTTTTGCAAATTGTCTTTTCACCAAGCCTTCAATGAACCAACTCAGACGATCAAAGCCACACAAGCTCAATTAACTTCATAAGTTTTGGAAACCCCTATGAGCCGCTCACCATGATAGGCGAGACTTAAGATCGTTGAAAGTATTATGGTTTGGGCCACATCTCTTGCAAGGAGGACGGATGAGCGGCTTGTTCCTTCATGTACGGGAAGAGGAGTGGTAGCATAGAAAAGTAAAATGGTGAACGGTTCACTCAACCGAAATTAACATAACACGTGGCGCAATCATCGCCATGACAGACCGAAGCACCGGTCATCACCCAGCTGGATCTACAGCCAACAACCTGGTGGAAGAAAACGCCACAAGATCTTAGACCATGGTTGTTATATCTACCATGACGGCACACCAGGGCATGGATAGAGTTGTGAGATATTTATTCCGTATGACGCCGTCTTCCTTGTTGATAGGGCACCATCGTGGGCACACAAAGCTAAATTGAAAAATTAGGCTTTACTCCAACATTGATATGTCCCCCCCCCCCCCCCCCCCCCCCCCCACACACACACACTCATGGTGCTGACGAAACCGGGAACACAATGCGGACAAATGAAAACACTAGCGAGGAAACAAATACCCTCCTGGGACCATGTTTTTTGGTCGCATCGCCAATGACAGATACAACTGGTTGCTCTAAGAGGTCCAGTTTGCTCCCAGAGTGACCCCCCCCCCCCCCACCCACCCGGTAGGATATCCCTGAAAGTAAACAATACTGCAATTTTGGTAGTAGGCTATTGATGGAACAAGTAGAAGATGATGATAGTTTGATTTTGTCAAAGTTGACATTTACAATATTGACATCCTAGGTATGACATATATGACAATTACTCGCTCGGAAGAGAGATAATTAAAAGAAGTTTTCTTGTCTTTGTAAGAGATGGTCTCTTCAAAAAAAAAGACAAGAAAATTTTCTCCATTGTACATGTTGTCATATTTTCATCACACCTTATACTAACTCATTTAAATCATCATATATTTACATATGCCTGCAAGCATGAACGAAGAGAGATGAGACTAATGTATTGTATAACATCATATTTTTATCTTCTTTAGATGGTGTGTCACACATATTCTTTTTATCTAATCGACAATTATACATTTCCTAAATAAGTCCTTTAAATATCAGAGAACTTACAATGCATAATCACCTTTTTGAAGATAATTCTCTAAAGTTTGTTAAAGATGTATTAATATTATCAATTCTTCTTCAAAGATATGGTGAGCCCCAAAGATTCACAAACAGTGACGGAAATTCTAATCTAGTTCTAGGGAGACCTAGATTAAAAACATGGAGAACCATTTCAACCTCCGTAATGTTTGCGGCACAAGAGAAAGCTTTCGATGCACGCTCTTTTTTTTTATCTTAGAAATAACACATTTAGAAAGCTTGTAAAATCTTGATAAATAACACGCACATAGTTATTGAGCTGAGACTTACTACGTAAACTTACGTTAAATATTGTTACTGTTCACTGAGTATTTTGAAAATCTGTTTTAGTTTTAAAATCTATGCTCGTTTTCAAAAATTTAAGCGAGCATGCATTAGTAACAGGGCATGGTGTATTTGCCAATTGTTGGACGTAAAAGAGGTGTTGAAAACGTAGGCGCCGTGCGAACGAGCTCTTGCCGTTTCCTTCCGGGTACTTGCCTCGCGCATTCGTGCCGTGCGTGCACACACGTGACACGGCCAGCTCACGCGATCTGCTCGAGAAAATTGACCAGATCCAGCGTGTACGTATCAACCAGTCCCCACCAACCCTCGCCACCCCTCGCCGGGCGCCTGTATATAAACCCCGCGACCGCCACCCCAATCCCCCAGACCACACGGCTCCCCCGCACCCGCCCCACCTACCATCCCCTCCCCAGCTACCACCACATCTCGCCCCACAATGGCGCTCGCCACCAACTCCGCCGCCGCAGCGGCCGCCGCGCTCTCCGGCGGCTCAGCCCAGCCCCGCCGCGCGGGCTTCCTCCCGCTCAAGCGCCGCGCCATCTCCGCGGTGCACGCCGCCGACCCCTCCAGGAGCTCCGGGTCCGTCCCGGCGGCCGCCAAGACCTCGTCCCCCACGGTGGCGCCTGAGGTCTCGGCGGCCCCCGCGAGCTGGGCGGTCGACAGCTGGAAGTCGAAGAAGGCGCTGCAGCTGCCCGAGTACCCGGACAAGGCGCAGCTCGACACCGTGCTCCAGACCGTCGAGACCTTCCCGCCCATCGTCTTCGCCGGGGAGGCGCGCCACCTCGAGGAGCGCCTCGCCGAGGCCGCCATGGGCCGCGCCTTCGTCCTCCAGGGCGGAGACTGCGCCGAGAGCTTCAAGGAGTTCAACGCCAACAACATCCGGGACACCTTCCGCGTGCTGCTCCAGATGGGCGCCGTCCTCATGTTCGGCGGCCAGGTCCCCGTCGTCAAGGTACCACACAATTAATTACCCAATCCATCCTCGAACTAAACCCGTTATGTTACGACCAATCAATTAAATCTGTGAGATCTGATCGGATCTGCTCCATTGTGGTAGGTGGGGAGGATGGCTGGCCAGTTCGCCAAGCCTAGGTCCGGCAACATGGAGGAGAAGGACGGGGTCTCGCTGCCCAGTTACAGGGGTGACAACATTAACGGCGACGCCTTCGACTGAAGAGCCGCACCCCGGACCCGGAGAGGATGATCAGGGCGTACGCCCAGTCGGTGGCGACCCTCAACTTGCTCCGTGCCTTTGCGACCGGAGGCTACGCGGCTATGCAGAGGGTCATCCAATGGAACCTCGATTTCATGGATCACAACGAGCAGGGAGACAGGTGAGAACATTTTCGCTGCAACTTTTAGCACTTTTTTTTGGTTGGGAACGTGTATAGTCGCTGTCACTGTTAAAAGATCACCGTGTTGAATTTCTTCCACATATCTCCTTATCACGATAAGGCAACTGATAAGTTGCTGCTGCAAGTATTAACCTCTTCTAGTATATATCCTAGTTTATATGTTGCCATGCCAGTAACGAGTGGTGAACATGTTCTTGAAAGAATGACACTAGCAGCCCTGTTCTTGAAATGTGTAGATATTTTAATTTGTAGCCTGAATAAGTAAAAAAAAACATTTTAGGTGGTTCTTCGCTGCTTATCGATGTATAATAAATCACGTGGTAGTTCTGGGTTCATCAATCTGTAGTTTGTATAGGAGTGGTCGTATCAGAGTATGCGGAAACTTTCGCTTTCGATGTCCCTTTCTTTCGAGCGGTCCTCCTCTGCACCTAACTTTATGAATATTCATCAGAAAGTTGCTCATTTTGAGCTGTATAAATAAAAATGGGATACCATGAAAGATATGCTATTGTCGGTTACGAAATCATGCAACTATCTGGACGTTCCTAGTTGTTGTTGTGCTGGAGTATATACTTAGAATATGTCACCCACCCATGCAATTGTTGTGCATTCAGATAAAAATTGAAATCCTTGTTTGGAATCAAGTTTTGGTCAAGTAGTTTTGATATAGTCTTTTTTTCTTCAGGCTTGTCTAGGTAAGTCAAATAATATGTATTGATGTAGTCTTCTTACTTCTCTGAATGATGGTGCTCTAACAAAGTTCTTAGTGAGTCATCGTCAGAATAAGCCATAATAGAATTACATGCTGTTGATACCATTCGCTAATAAGAATAGATGCTGATAAACTGCACACATGTTATTAGCGTATTTTGCTGAGTGCTCCAATGGAATGTTGTTTATAGGTACCGCGAGCTGGCACATCGGGTGGACGAGGCTCTTGGCTTCATGAGTGCAGCTGGATTGGGGATAGACCATCCGATAATGACAACTACTGACTTCTGGACATCCCATGAGTGTCTCCTCTTGCCCTATGAGCAGGCTCTTACCGTGAAGACTCCACAAGTGGCCTTTTCTATGACTGCTCAGCTCACATGCTGTGGGTTGGTGAGCGCACTCGTCAACTCGACGGGGCTCATGTTGAATTCCTCCGTGGTATTGCCAACCCCCTTGGCATAAAGGTAGGCATTGAATTCATTCGAGGATTGACGAAGTGAAGTCTAGATGCTGTTTTGAGTGTGCTATGGATGATTGTATTCAATAACATGAACTTGTGGAATGTAGGTGAGCGATAAAATGGACCCCGCTGAATTGGTGAAGCTCATTGACATTCTGAACCCATCAAACAAGCCGGGAAGGATCACCATAATTACAAGGATGGGAGCTGAGAACATGAGGGTGAAGTTGCCTCATCTCATCCGTGCTGTCCGCAATTCTGGACAGATTGTTACATGGATTACCGATCCCATGCACGGGAACACAATCAAGGCCCCATGTGGTCTGAAGACTCGTCCATTCGACTCTATTATGGTGAGTATCTTTCAACTCTGGAGTCTACTGCATTCCTGAACATCTAGGATGAACTCATGATATGATGTAGTAGGGAGTAGAAATATGTTCCTTGCCAAGTCACATGTTTTCAGACGATCCAAAATCCATATGATTTATTGAAGTAAAATTCATTCGTAACTTGCTCATTTTGACCAACTTGCCGTGGAAGTGGCAATGAAAGATGAAACGTTTGCCAGTCGACATACTTGGCTACACGGTCTATTTGTTATAATATTTAAATAAGTCTACTGATGATTAGGTAGTAGAGGATCTTGCAAGAACTATATTGCTTTGATTCTTTTGTGCGTTCTAGGGATCTGCATAGTGGGTGTAACTATATACCTGACTTTATACATTCTCTCTGGGTGCATATACTTGTCTTCAGTCCTCACTGCTCCATTTGTTAGATAGTTTGCCTCTTGCTTTTTCTGTTGCATAAATCACCCATAATATTTCACTATAATAAATCGACAAAGTATAAAACTTGACTCTAAATAGAATGGCTGCAACCATGAGTTTGTATGTGTTGAACGTTGTTTGCAGCAATTTTCTCTTTGTGCTAACATGAATTTTGTGTTGATCAACAGAATGAGGTACGAGCATTCTTCGATGTGCATGATCAAGAAGGAAGCCACCCAGGAGGTATCCACCTTGAAATGACTGGACAAAACGTAACCGAGTGCATCGGTGGCTCACGGACTGTGACCTTCGACGACCTAGGTGACCGCTACCACACCCACTGCGACCCAAGGCTGAATGCGTCGCAGTCTCTGGAGCTCGCCTTCATCATCGCGGAGAGACTCAGGAAGAGGAGGATGCAGTCAGGGCTCACAAACAACCTGCCACTGCCTCCACTGGCCTTCTAAACACCCTAAGCAGGGGAGTAACAGGGAGGAGGGGTTAGATAGTTTCAATCCGCAAGCGGTGGCCGGATGCGCATTCAATTGAGTTTGTATGGTGGGTGCTCTTTTGCACAAGCTGTAAGCTTATGAGATACCTGTACTTGTCGAGTTCAGTAGCATACTCGTGTGGTACTATACTATGTTTTACTTCTTTTTTTGTTCTTTTTTGAATTTTTGTTCTGCTTGAGCCTTTGGTGACTGGAGAAATAAAGATGAGTTCCCTTGGTAAATATATGCACTGTTCTATCGCTGTAATGATATCAGACGTGTCTTGCTGGTACTATGGCCTAGTTCTTTTGGGGCTTCTCTAGGCTTTATCCTACCTAAATCGATCAAAGCGGTGAGACTGCAAAATTAACTTGGGATTGAGATCGAGAACTCAATGGGGGATTGTGACTGAGAAAACTGGGTCAGAGACAAAAAAAAAAATTTGATCGTCAGAGTTAGCGTTCGGGAGAACAACGGAAATCTAAACCTCTTTTATATAAGACAAATCACATTGACAGAGGTGAACTGTGTGAAGGTTTTGCTTATAAGAGATACAACTAAGTTGCTAGATGGCTCCATGTAGGTTTAGAAAAAGAGGCATTGTAGCTTTTATGGTCGCATATTATCTTTGTATTGAGTTCAGTTTTGATCAAAGAAAGACCTGCATTGTCGCCTTTATGGAGACATATTTCCCAACCATGCCATTCTTATTACTTATCAGAAAGTAAAAACTAATTTACACCCAGGAATGGAGAAACAACATCGCAACATAACCACTTGATTGAAGTTTAGACCGAGTTCCACCAAAGCCAAAACTGAAACTAAAAAAACTAAAACATAACTATTTCAAACAACACATGTTGCATGACAATTTTGCGTGAGTGAGACTTCGTTGTGAGAGAGTACAAATGCAACCTGTCATGAAACCACACGTACTGCACTTATTTGAGCATCCACTCTTCTTTAGACATCGTTCAACACATACACAATAGTGAATTATTTCATCGCCCCTCTATGTCTGTAAGAGTTAAAGTATTTTTCGAGTTTTGAATATCGTTTCCAATTTGCTCCAAGTCGGTGCTCCTCAACCCAAGATAGGCTGGCCGGTTGGGGGGTGGAAGTGTGGTGATTCCATTCTCTAGGGCCAACACAATATATGGCATCAATGGTCTATCATTTGCGTTTTCCTGAACGCACAAGAGTGCTACATGGATGCAAAGAAAAACTTCATCTAGTGAACATGTATCCATGATATTTGAGTCGGCCAAATCCTCTAGCTGCCCTTCGTTCCACATATTCCACGACTGAAACAATCAGAAGAATCATTTATTTTATTTCCAAAACTCTATGCCCAACTTTTCGAATTTGGAACTTAAAAGAAAGCATGTATGTACTCACATATGCTATGAGGCCAGGAAATCCTATGGTTCGACTATTGGAGCTTCTCTTTATACCAGTTACAACCTCTAATAGTAATACACCAAAGCTATATATATCAGATTTGGTGGAGAAGACACCTTCCATTGCATACTCAGGAGCCATGTAGCCACTGTGATTATTTCACTTTCAATAGTTAAAGAAATGGATTTAAATAGTCACACATTATTCTGAGTTAGTGGTTTAAGAAATTACTCACTATGTTCCGACTACGCGTTGGGTGTTTACATTTTCTTGGTCATCTCCCAAGATCCTCGCCATACCAAAATCTGCAATTTTGGGTTTCATCTCTGTATCTAGCAGAACATTCGCGGCTTTGAGATCTCTGTGAATTATGGTCAGTCTTGAATCTTGATGGAGATAAAGGAGCCCCCTTGCGACACCTTTGATTATATTAAACCGTTTCTCCCAATCCAGTAAATGTTTTCTTGAATCATCTAAGGAAACAAAGTAAATGTAAGAAAAATATGTTGAGTTGTTGTAGAGAATTTGGGGTTGTTTGGTAGAATATACCAAAAGGGTTGCATCTAAGCTTTTATTAGGCAAATACTCATAAATCAGCAACTTTTCATCTCCCTCGCCACAACATCCAAGAAGCCGAACCAAATTTCTGTGTTGCAATTTGGCGATAAGAAGTACTTCATTCTTGAATTCATTTGCTCCTTGCCGAGATTCACTACTTAGCCTTTTGACAGCAATTTGTTGACCACCTAGTGTTCCCTGTATTATTTCAAGAATTTTGTGTATGTCATATGAACAAATCAATTAAATTACCGATTGTAGAATGAACAAGAGGAAAACCGTGCTGAATAAATTTTACCTTATAAACTTTGCCGAAGCCTCCTTGTCCGATCAGACATGTTTCGGAGAAATTGTGTGTTGCTAGTGAAATTTCCTCAAGTGTTACAAATGGGAACTCAAGGTCGCTTGAACCATCCGATATTGCCTTCTTGTGTTTTTCCCGGTTTCTGTTGTTCCCTGTTCCCCTCACAATTACATAATCATTTCTTTGTATTGAGTATAACAGACACATGGACAGTTAATAAGGAGCTGTGGACTTATATATATCCATTAGGCTTAGTTTCGTACCATGTCTATGTTGGGAACATACTAATACTTCAAAGAAAAAGGTACTACAACGGGGAATGTAAGTTAAACGTACCTTTAAATTTCAACCATGCAGTGAAAATGCACATTAGAATCACAACGCTTCCTAAAAGTGGCAACACAATCCCCACTGCATTGCTCCTCTTTGACCTTTTACCTGTCCATGTATATAGCATACAGCATAGCATAAAAACGAAGTACAGTGAACCATGAAGAATTGACACATATATAGCACAAGGAGGAAAGATTTGGCACCAGATGCAGCATCTAATCCTGCAAGCCGGAGATAGAGCGTGTCGGTGGCGGGGCTTGCAGTTGCATTTAGCTTCCCAGTGTCAACCAACTCCCCAGACCACACCAAGCACCTTGGGGTGTCTCCCTTGGAGGTGGTGCTGCCAAGGTTGGCGTACGCGTATGCCACGCAAGAGCAGTTGCGGCCGCAATCCGCCGCGCACTTCTCCAACGACGTGCCTGCCACCATGAGCACGAACCTGTCCGGTGGCTTCATCCCCGTCAAGGCCAAGAAACCATCGCCGCACCCGTGCAGCGCCTGCTTCCGCCGGCAGCCCTTGGAGAACCTACCGCCGCTCCAGTCCTCTGTGTTGGCCGGCTCGAAGCCGTCAAGGCACTTGCAGGTAGGTGCCGGCATTTCCGTCTCGTCGCAGTACCCATACGGGCCGCAGTACCCGTACTGGTTGCAGGAGGTCGGTAGCTGAGCGAGGACAGCCCATGCCGATGAGCTCGTATTCCAGCTCTGGATTTGGAGCTCGCCGGAGTAGGTCAGCACGTACCTGGTGCGCCAGGCGCCGTCCGAGAGGCTAAAGGTCGTGTAGCTCTCCTCGTCGTTGCTGACGACGGCCAGGTACATAATGATGCCGCTGGTATTGGTCATCTGGAACTTGTAATCGCTCTTCACCAGGAAACCGTCCACGGGGGGCTGCGGTACACCGGGCGCGCCCCGTTCCAGATGAATATCTGGAGGAACGTCACCGGGTCGCAGCCGTAGGAGAAGCTCCCGGGCGAGGGGTCGCCGGGGCCTTTCCAAGAAACGAGGCGCTCGCCGGCACGCGTCCGGTACCTGATCCGCATCTTCATGCCCGGCAGGAACGTGTCCGTCGGGTGGTCGAAACTCTGCCACAGCGTGGTGCCGTTCGCCGAGCGGATGATGAGGTTGCCGGTGCTTAGAAGCACCGCCGCTGCCGAAGCGAAGGAGGAAGAACTCGGGGCTGTGGACACGTCAGTCGTCCAAAAGACACCACCGCCATTACCATCGGACAGGACAAGATTGGAGGTGTTGGTGAGGGAGAGCGTCGGCGCAGCGAAAGTGTTGTTGATGACTGGAGCTTCCCGGTTGGCGACCCACACCACCGTGTGCTCGGAGATGCCGTTGTACCATATGCCGAGGTGCAGGTTGGCCGGAGTGGAGCTGGATGGAGAGAAGAATCCCAGAGCGAAGTCACCACCATCGGAGATGATGGTAGCGCCAGGGGAGAGCGGCTTGCCGGGGATAAGCCGGTCATCGGACGCTCGCAGAGGCAGGAAGACAAAGATCAGGACCGTGACGGAGCAGGCGAGAGCTGACCAATCCATAGATCCTGTTTCCCGAAACAAAAGTTGCAATACGGTAGTACGGAGTATATGTGATTGTAGAAAAAGAATGTACTAAACGTACTTGGTCTAGTCTTTACATTCCTCTCGGCTTCTTTTTTTTTTTTGCGGGGAAAAAGACATGATATTAAAGCTCCGTTCTTACAGAAAGACCCAGAACAAATGAAAAATTACAACGACGTCCTCTGGATCCCGATGTCGATGACGAGCACGATGCCGCCGGTGGCGCGCCGCCGCCGCCGCCGTACCTCTTGATGGCTTGGATCAGGTACAGGCCCTCCGCGGACGGGAAGTCGCCGGTCGCCAGCTCCTGAGAACTTACACCGCATCCCTGCATCTCCATCGCGAAGCTCCAAATCACAGCCTTCTCTTTATTCAACAAGTTTCGGCCCGGCCGCCACGCCATAGCCGGATAGGGCTTGACGAACTCCACAGACCCGAAGAACCGCGAGCTCGGGAAAGGCGGGATCTCCACCACGAAGCTCCGGAGAGCGCCGCCGTCGAAGGGGACGAGATCCGCCGCAACATGCCTCGCCGACCGCACCATCGCCTCCACAGCGCCGCCGACAGGCCTCCTAGACGACCCTACACTATATACAAGCCGCGGATCGACGATCCCCCGTCCTCCCGCCGCCGGAGCGACCGCCGGAGAACGAGGAATCGACGACCCGGCGGCGAGCGAGGTGGATCTCCCGGAGAGTTTCAGAAAATCGCCCCTCCCAACTGTAGCGGGGAAGGGGAACGACCAAGCTTCATTCCTCTCGGCTTCTGTCATACTGGCAACAATAATGCATAAAATTCCTTAAAAAATGAGCAAAATTTGCAAATATAGTTAGCTTGTTACAGGGTTCATATTTGACCTGTCTACGTCTGTATTTATTTGACTTTGCAAAAACAGAATCATTAGACTATTTTCCTTTTCGAAGGTAAACCATCTGTAGACGCAGACGACTGACTTGGTTAGAGATTGGTGCGTCTTTAATGTGGTTGACACATTCATAGGCGTCTCATGAAAATCTTGTTTTCTCTTTATACTCGAGCTAATCTTAATAAACCAATTGGATGGTTGTCAGCTTTAACATACACTAGGAATATACCTGTGCGATGCTATGGGTTGTTTTTTTAAAGAATTTCTTCTTGAACAAAATTGCACAGGTTGCCAATGCTAACCAAAATTTACCGGTACAAACTTAACCCCGTAGTGTATAGAACGTCTATGGATTTTGGTTTGCCTCTAACGAGAGGCTTTCCTTATTCCTGATCAAAAGGAGCAGACTCACATATCAATAGTTTTTTTTTTTTTTCCGAACGGTCCAGAGGGACCTAGAAGCTTGTATTCATAGAAGTGGCATAACACATGGAGGACCAAAAAAATCGAAAATTACAAACAAGCCCTACAATTTGCACCGAGTACCCTAGATCTAACTTTAGGAACACAATCGGGTCCAGCTCCATCACCACCGCAACGGAAGAGCACGGCACAACCAAGCACGCCACCGTCAGGGACGAACCACTTGGGGTGGGGCACTGGAGCCAGCTGCACCAGAGCAAAAGGGCCTCCGTATTGGCACAACGGTCTGGAGGTTGCTTATCACCATCAATCGTCGACCGGAGGAAGGGCTACGAAGAAGGGGTGGAGGGGTCGCCTTTCGACCACCTGAGATGGCAGCCGACGAAGTGCCGCCATGGATGACCTCCCGGGAGCAACTTCCAAGCTCCCCTGCCGCAGAGACGGCGGCCAGCCAGCAAGAGGGTGGGGATCGTCTTATTTCTCGCCGCCATGGCGAGGAACAGGAGAGAGCTCCATCCGCACACCATGCACGCCGAGGTGTGGCTCTACATGCTCGCCGGTGGTTTGCACGCTGCCACGGGGCTCCGTGTCGTCAACCGCAAGGTGCTGCAAGTCGTCTCGTGCTCCGTTGTGCCTTCGTTGTCCGAAACGTCGGGAATATGGGACTCATGTGCTTTCATCTTGCAAGACCACTTGACATAGCCAGTGGCCGCTCGTCGCTAAGCCGCATGGGCTTCCGGGCAGCGATCGAAGCCCCTCTTCTTTGGCGGATCGATGGGTGGGTGGACAACCGCGCCATTAGAAGACGTGAAGGCGCTCTCAGCAAGGAAAAGTAGATCTCCAGGTCCAGTAGGAGCTCGTCGCCGTCGAGGTGCTCAGGCCTGAGGGGGCTCTACAAGGCCGGCTCCAACCTCGTCATCGTCAGAATGTAGCATAGATGCTACATCGTGATGTCAGCCAATGGGTTGTCGGACTGGACCAAGTGCTCTGAGCAGCTCGGCATAGTCAGCGACCTTGCATCATCCCCTGACTCAATGGTTATTTGTTCCACTGCCCATGTTATTGTCCATCATGCCTGGTCCACTTTCCTTGTCATAGTCGTGACGGTTTCTGTTCCGAGAGCTTTCGCATCCGGGCAACAAAACAGTGTTTGGTTAGGCTCACTTTTGCCTACTCACGTGCAGAGTTCGAAGGAACGACAAACATGAGCAGCCAACAGGCCCAGCATGCGAAGGCCAAATCATGCCAACAACGCAATTTCCCCTCATAATATAAATGATGAAATTACAGCATAGTGCTCAAACTAGGAATTTATAAATAGCCAACTGAAGTACTAGAGCATATAGCTTATAAATATCTGAGAGATCATATGGTGCTGGTAACCCTCTATTTGACCAGAAACCAACCTAAACCGCAATAGTACTAACAAAATCGGGACGAAGTACCAGGTTCATATTAAACTGCATCAACTACTCAACTATCTCGAGAAACCTGCAAGTAGCGGGTAGATTTATCCAACGGAGTGCAAATGATTTTTTTGGCTATAAATATCTTAAGCAGAAGCAGCAGGAGCCTTGGTAGCAGAAGAAAGTTTTGACCTCCGCTTGGCCATACTCTCGCTCCGGCGATCTCTTTGCTCCTTCAGTCTCTGTGCGAGCAGCTTCTGGTACTCTGCAGCCTCGGACTTCTTCTTGATGATCCTCTTCTTCTTGTCAGCGATTCTAGCACGCTTCCTCTGGAGGGTCAAGGGAGTCACAAGACGCTGGATCTTGGGAGCCTTGCTCACCGTCTTGCCTGCAAATAACAACCAACGCCAATCAGATAGGGAAGAAGTCAATGTGAGACATAACTTGGATGCAGAGGACTTTTGGCTCTGTCTAGCTGACAAATACAGAAGCTGAACACAATTTAGGAAAGCTCACCCTTCTTGTTAGTGAAGGTCCTGCGGTATGTGTTGACGTAAGTGCGGACATCATCATCCTTGCCAAGGTTGAAGAGCTTCTTGATCTTGGAAGCTCTCTTGGGTCCCCTCATCCTGGGCTTCTCAGTGTCAGTCAGGCCCGGCAGATCATTCTCACCCTTCTTGACAATCACCAAGTTAATCACAGACATGTCTTGGCTGACAATGCAACCACGGACAGACTTTCTCCTGCGCTCACCAGTACGCCTACCGTACCCACGGAAGCAAGGTGTGCCTACAGAGTTGGGACCAAAGCAATATAGGTAAGAGTTCAATTCAAGAGGGATGAAAATGTAGGTGAGAAGTTCCAACTTCCAAGGATATAGAGGTATACCCCTGTGCAGCAGAAGGCGCACACGACCAGTAGTTAGAACTCCTTGTTTCATGGGGAAACCCTGCTTATCACAGCCACCCATGATTCTGAACACATAACCCTTGAATTCCTGAAAACAAGAAACATCATATATATATGATCAGAACAACCAAAACATCAGCTGAAGGGTTACAAGTATCATGACAGAAGTTACGAGTACATTACCTCACCGAGAAGATGACCCATGACCTCTTGAGAGATCCTCTTGTCATAAAGGCTTCGCCTGCAGTTCATACAAACGTGTCAGATATTGAGATGGAAAAAAAAGAGAATAAATCATCTGGAATATTTTATCAATCAACAAACTAGTTTACACACCATTAACTACCAAAAGCATGCTTACAGTGGTTTCAAAAGTAAACTATGTAGTTCTATTACAACATTAGACAACCAAACGGTTAAAGTAGCTAGTGTGGAACATCAACTTGCATAAATATTGAAGCAGTTCAAAAGCATTTCATCTTCACCTTTACATCTTTTTCATGGCATCACAGGGTCGATACTTTTTTATGTTTTAAAAATGAAAGATAATATGTTAAAGAGCAAGCTATCATGAATTCATGATATATATAGGTGCTCAGAATATACAAGGTACATAATTTATTTTTTCTCAAGCTCAAAGTATGCCATGTGCTAAATACAACATCAAACTAAATCTGAACAGAGCACTAAACAACTGAAGAAGGCGGTTTCAGAGATAACTACGTTCTACAACACTTGACAACCACCAGATAGTTAAAACAAAATAGTAGGTTATGTGGCATGCTATCATGGTTACACGATGACAACCTAACGTCTATTCTAGTTCCCTCCAGCATAAAAAAAGATTCTAAATCACACCATAAATGTATAGAACGTCATACTTAACACACTTCAGCATCACAATGCAATTTAACAAAGTAGGAGAAGCTAGGTGTCATTTTTAACAGTCAAGTAGTAATACCGCATCATCCAATTTAACAAAGTAATAACAGAACTAGTTCTCCACACACCAAGTACTGGATAACAATACAGTAGAATTCACAAAACTAATACGCGTCGATTAACAAGGACCAAAACACTAAATACGAGTGTGGGGATGAGAAACACTCACAGCTTCTGGTCGTCATCGATCTCCACCTTCTTCTGGCACCCCGTAGTGGGGCACGCGATGTTCAACTGAAACCAAAGCAAAAACCAAACGATTAAGCACCACGAAGATCACATCTGCGCACATCGGGATCGATTGTTCGGGTAAGGTAAAGAGCAGTGCATACCTTCATAGTGGAGCTCCGGCGGTGGCTCGCGCGCGGCGAGCAACCCTAGCGCTGGCGGCGGCGGCGACGGCGGCGCGCAAGGGCTAGGGTTGTGGGCGAGGAGGAATGCGTCGGAAGATGTGATTTGAGTTTATATAAGTTGGGGCGTCGCGCAGAAGTAATGTGGGCCTCTAGGGTCAACCCGCTGGCTCACAGTTAATCTGGGCCGATAGGGGTTCTCTGCACTGCTGGGTAGACTAACGGGCTTTAAAGTATGAAATGGGCTTATTCCCGCGTATCTGTCTCTGCTTCGTGCTAAAAAAACAAAATGCTTGCTCTCTGACAGATAACTTGCTACGCCAGGTACTTTTACTTTTAATTCTCAAAAAAAAAAGGTACTTTTACTTTTTGGTTTGGAACATGATATGCTACTATTATCTGTACTATGACATAAATTATATGAAATCAAGAACCACCAAGCTCTCCCTCGGATGTTAGATTTATCCATGACCACACACAACCCGGTTTAGATGAATGGAAGACAGAGAATGAAAATTCCCGGTCATCAACTTGATACCACACTGTGATCGTTCTGTTCAGCGATATTGCGTTGAGCTTGGAGACCAGAGTAAGATAATCAGAAACTGTCAAAACCTGCATCCATATCAAATTGGAGCGCATATACCTCACTGCTCGGGCTTTCGCAAGTTCAGGCACACTGGCATTCTCAACACTAGAGCGACATCCTGCCAGGAACCTACAAAGATGATCTCGCACAACCGCATTAGCTCCCATACGGCTCAGGCCCTCTTTGGTTAGGCTTACTTTTGGCTTATAAGTCCAAAAACACCGGTGCTTTTGGCTTATACCATCAGGTAACAATGTTCAGTTAAACGTCGAAAGCCAAAAACACCTATTAGGTGCTTTTGTGACTTATACGCCAAATTCTATAAGCCAGAAATAAGCCTAACCAAACAGAGCCCTCAACCAAACAAAGCCCTCAGACCCAGTCCTTTAGACCATGAAATCGATTAGGGGCAGATAATTTGGACCTCACACCTACCACAATAAACCAGATTTGAAGGAGTGTTTGCAGAATCATATATGCATAGCCATTGATTTTCTCCACCATACCACGCGGATGGGACAGGGCTTCACCATTACGAACACCATTCCTTGTTCCCAGATATAAAAAACCCACACAGAAACAGCAAACACCATGGCACGTAGATCAGAATCTTCCACCGTTCCACCAGCCATTCTAGCAAGGGCTGACCGCACGGAATGGCCATGCAGCGAAGACATCACGAGAGTGAGTATCTCCAAAATCTTGTTAGCCACAGACTCATGAAAGGACGTCATGTTTGGCTTACCTACACTTTACCCCAAACTATGCCTTTTGCAACAGAAAACTGTGTTCTCCCTAAAAGAAACTAGTATTACAAAAATTGCTGTAGAAAAAAAAAGAACATCCTTGGAAAGAAAGACAGTCTCAAAATGGAAAAAAAGGGTGATAATACAACAATTGACGAGAAGGAAATCACCAGGAATGCAGCGAATCACACCAACCAAACACATGGAAGTAGATATTATATTTATACACATAGAAAACATGGGTGATAATACAACAATTGACGAGCAACTCTCCGAAAAACGAACAACGACATAGACAGAAGGATGAACACACAACACAAAGACAAGACCACACCTGCCCGTCACAACGCACACACAAAGTCGCCGCTGTCCTCAATGTCCACGTCGACGTCGTCGATGTCATCGAGCTCCATGCTCCCTAGGCCGGGCACGGACAGCTGCCCCGCGAACTTGGATCCATCTCCCGGTTTCCGTGCCTCCTGAACAATGGCCATGATGTCCTCCAAGGTCTGCGGGGGCGAGTTGACGCCGACCATCTGCAGGCTCGTCTGGTACTCGTCGGTCATCTCAATAGGCAGGTTCTTGAGGAACCACGGGTGGTTCTTGATCTCCTGGATCGTTATTCGCTGCAGGGAATGGCTGGTCAGAATGCAGGAACTATGTATTATTTTGGTCGGATACGTGGCTGTTCTGGGAGAAAGATTACTTGCTCAGGGTTTGCCACGAAAATCCGGGACAGCAGATGTCTGCACTCTATTGAAATCCGAACGTAGTCAGGGACCGCATACTGTACGCTGAGTATCCGCTGCAAGGATCTTACAAACGTTTACTCCCAGACACATAATGAGGCTGAGCTAAACAAAACCAAATGAGTAATCTCATAGATCCAACGGAATGGACAAACTCACAGTAATTGTCTTGCGGAAGTTCTTTGGTTCGTCAGGGTCCTCAAATGGATAGGCGCCGACAAGCATCACATACAGAGTTACTCCACAGGACCAAACATCAGCGACCTGGATTTGCTTGGTGATGTTTGAAGGGTGCGGTTTGAGGAATTTGAACATTTAACGAGAGCAGAAAAGTGGAAATTACCTTTCCATCATATTCCCTTCTAGAAAGGACCTCCGGAGCGATGTAAGCTGGAGTCCCAACGGTTGATTTAGGCTGAGAGTGCAACACAGAGGACTGGAAAAGCAGAACTACAAGTAAGTATAGTGGTTTAGTTGGCAAGTAGGTAATAAAGGTCACGATATGCTCTGGATTACTTTGGAGTAGCCGAAATCGCATATCTTGAGCCGCGGCGCTTCGCTCCCATCCAGGAGTGTGTTTTCTAGTTTCAAATCTCTATGACATATTTGCTGCAAGATAACAGGATATGGTTATGTACTGTATACTACTTTTAAGTTGTTGTCATAACTTAATTTGATTGTGTAGTGTGTACCATGGAATGACAGTAGCTAACTCCTGAAAGCAGTTGTTGGAAGAAGAACCTAGCCTGTCAATAAGAATGAACAAGTCAATATACCATCAGTAGAATGACACACTTACACATTAGGTATCTTCAGTTGTGGTGAATATCGTCTACCTCATTTTCGCTAAATCTTCCAGAACTGCAGATCCTTTCGAATAGCTCACCGCCAGCAGCGTATTCCATAATTATGGCCAAATGCGTGGGAGTTAGCGCAACCTGAAAAACTAAGTGACCTCTTTTAAGATTTACAAGCTGGATATGATAATAGATTTATACTTGAGAAATAAGGCATAAGATGTTTTTATGCTCAAAGGAAATTAGAAGAGTTAAACTTGGGAAAATCCTAGATCAATTTGGACTTTAAGATATTACATATATTTTTATACCGGCTCAAAATCTTATTAGTTATTTGCCAGTATACGTTTTCTCTTAGGCCTTAATCAATAGCTTTGGTATTTGTATACTTATACACAAAGGCGGAATATTGCAGCAAAGCTTCTTTCAAGTGGAATGCATCACATGCGAGCAAGATTTAAGTCGAGGAATAACATTAACCTGCAGCACTTGAACAATAGGATATGACATCCTACTAGGTCAACATCACTTCCAATAGTCATTTAATGATTTTTTTTTGCATTAGACTATAAGAAATTATGATATCTTCATACAAAGTCATGGTGTTCTAAATCCTAAACGCCAACGGCATGTCCACAACAGTACTTACCCAGGATAGAGGGCACGGCAGTAGGACAGGCTACTGAATGCTGATAAGCATCCAATTATACCTAGTTAATGCGTTCTCACAAACAGTTGAAAGAAGTAGCCCACTAGTAATACATGCAGAAAGAAGAAACAGAATAATCACCATAAAAGTGAGAGTAAGGATATATGGGAATATTCTTGCAAACAAGTTCATAGCCACATGTAGCAGTATATGCTTCGAACTACTCAAAATAGGATAACCACTGAGGGAGTATAGCACACCATAAAGGTATGTGTCACTACCAAAAGAGTCCTTTCGAACACTGCAACAAGGATAATGTTTTTTTAACATATTCCAATTGCCCTATTCCAGTTGATGGATGGATTACAGATAGACACCACTTTCTTGCTGGAACAGCCAAACTGGTATAGGGCAGAGGCCGAGAAGAGTTTCAAGTTGAACATTACATCGTATCATTTTTATTTAGGTATTCATAAAAATAAATGTTTTTCACATGTATGTTTGAACAATAGTTTTTGGAAGTGCGTAAAATTTATCGCACCTAGGTTTCCTAGAAAACGATTATTTTTTAGCAAGTGTTAGGACTTGCGAGTTACTCCAGGTCAGCAAATTTAGAAAACGTGTTTTAAGTTTTCCAGAATTAATTGACTGAGTTAATGCTTACATTCCAGATCAATAATGATGACACTGGATATAAATGTTATGAATTTGAATCACTTCCATAGAAGCAGAAGGGACTAACCTCTTTGAATCTAACAATGTTCGGATGCCTAAGTGATCTGTGGTTCATAATCTCCCTTTGGACATTCTCATCAATCTATGAAAGAACAGCGAAAATTGAAGTGTTAGATGACCAATTGAAGGTATTTAAACATCAAATCAACCCAAATAAGGCAAGGTGAATGTTTTGCTCCTCAGGAGCAGCGAAACATGAACAATAAAATGGTCAGAGATGGTGAATGGATGAAGCCAAAAAAATGTAGTTATGTGCAAAAGAAAGAGAAAATTCTAGAGCATGAAAAATGAATTCCAGTGTAGCACAAGGAATAATCATGTTAACCAAGATACATGAATCAAATCCACATTACAGTAAAAAATAAACCTCATAGCAGTATCATTGATTGAGTGAGAAATACTGAGGGGCCAACCGGCCAAGGATGATCGGTAAGAAATATGTGAAAAGAGTCCATAAGAAGCTTAAGTGGACTGTAAGCAATAATACATTCTAACAGGTATGACCATATATGAATTTATCAGTAAAGCAAATTTACCTAAAATGACAGATGTTTGATACTTCGTTGTGTTGAACAGAAACAGAATTTGCTACTTCTGGACCGATATCTACCAACTGCGTACAAACTTATTTAACTAATTGACTACTACACCTTAAACAAGCGAAACCTTGGTTTGCATAGTCAAACAAAATGCAACACACTCCAAGGACACCTTACAAAATTGGACAGCCATTCATAGGCTGCAGCTCAGCTCAAAAACAGGACACGGTATATAGATTTGGTTGGTGGGGGATACTAAAATTAACACTGCTTGCCCAATAATAACTAATTAGCGCCAGGTGGAAAATTTCATCTCTTGAAATCAGAGACAGTGATGACCAGAGCATCGCCTGCATTGACCAGTCAAGAGTGATTCAAGGCCAATAAACCGAATAGCGATGTCAACTATATCTTCGTCAAAATTCAACGGTTATTTCTAAATAAAAGGGCCCCAAAATCTGGGAGAGAAATTTGGCCATAGAAGCAGAGCAGATTGGGGCTGCAGTAGCACGGTGGATCGTCCAATCTATTGAGCGAACTACACCCAAAACCTCTCAAACCAGATAGAATCTAGCTTGGACCATAATAGTGAAACCACCGGCTACCAAATAGAAACTACTAGCAGTTCAGATAAAGAACCCCCTCTTCAATTATGACACCAAGAACCCAAAGAAAACCTAGTAACGGATTAAACAGAGAGGAAATTCCAGCTCACCTTGTGGCCCCTCTCGATGAACTTGACGGCGAAGAGCTCCTTGGTCCTGACGTTCCGGACGAGCTTGGCCACCCCGAAGTTGCCGGAGCCTATGTCCTTGATCACCTCGTACCGCTCCATCCCGGACAGCTCGTAATCGATACTGGAGCAAGATTGCAAGAAGCAGCAGCAGACTACTGGTGGCTAGGTCGGTCAAGAACCGAGCGGGGGCAGTGGTGAGTGGAGTGGACACCAGGAGGGAGGGAGGAAGGAAGCAGCCGAGCGAGGGGCGGAGGGGGAAGGAAGGTGAGGGGAGTGCGGTGTGGAAGGGGGTTGGCCGGTCGGGGCCTTTTGACGAGGCCGGTCGCAGTGCGTGCGGGGGCGAGAGAGAGAGAGAGACGTGGCCGTGTACTCGTGTAGCCATACCGTCCGTCGTGGCTCTGAATGAAGTGGTCGCCTACTCGTCTTGCTCGCTGGTGCCTGGTGGTAGAGTAGTAGTTAATTTGCAACAAAATCAGAAGATATATTCATCCGGGAATTTCCATTTCAACGCTCCGAAAATGATGGAACAGAGTCCAGCACCACAAATCAGAAATTGTCATCAAGAAACAGTCTTATATTACACAGATCCAGGCCAACAAGATCACCACGTATACTTGATCACCCAAATACTAGGAGCGAAGCTTCAGATGGATTAACCAAAGAAACAGACCTTTGTTTTAGGGTTCATAGAGTTACTAACTGTGGATTCATATAAGTCGAAGTAAGTAACAGTGTAACACCGCAGCTCAGAAAACTACTTTTGGCTCCTGATGCTGACTAGCCAACCAATCAAAATAAACGACGAGGAAAAATATTTGTCGGTTCCCACGGTCGCCTCAACATCGCGGACTGGAACAGAATGCAGAGAACCGCGCTCGTCCTGTATGTCGCAAACGTCCGGGCTAAGAATCTGCCATTTTCTCAACGATTTGTGGTTCTTATTTTGGCGTCCAAAAACCGTCAAAGAATTCCATCATTCTTCGAATATGCCACTGCCAAAAGTGCAGATAGGGAAATCATGATATCTGAGATAATCATGAAATCTGCCTGACATGTTCAGACTGTGCTTGATAAGAAAACTATGGTTCATGTGGATCAAATTGAGTCAGAGATGTTCTCTGATCCTCTGAACCCTAAACAATTTGGAATGTCCATATGGCATCACCCTTACGAGAAGAAGCAAAGATGGAGCTAACTAATGAGCTAAGGAATGAGCAGGAAAATATTCCGTCTGCTCAAATGACATAGGTGCTCTTGCTGGCAAACCGTTTATATTAACACGTACTCCCTTCGTTCCAAATTAATTGACTTGGTTTTATCTAAATATGGATGTATCTATACTTGTTTGATGTCTAGATACATCAATGTGTAATAAAATATGTGTCAATTAAATCCGAACGGAGGGAGTACGTGTGTCTAGATATCGTTTCAGGTTACAACCGCCGTAGTATAACAATACTGGTGGATTCTCAATATGCATTATTGCATCCTCTTTAGGTCGCACCTTACTCAATCATCTAGCTGATTCGAACCTGACAAGCTAATAAAATTATAGTTCGTTTTCGTCATTGATAATGCACAGACTATACTATATTTCAGAGGATGTGACCTAACATTAACAACCCTTACATTACGCTCATGTGCCTATGGAACTTCTCTATCTAATCTACCTTATCCAGCCGAAAACAAGGTAAATTAAGCTCTCTAGAAAGCAAACCGTGGCAATGCGATCACTGGCAGGCCTCTTCACTTTATCGTCTTCGGGTAACAAACTGTAGTGCTGTGTTGCTACACCAATCTTCCTTGCTCCTGAAATCCACGCACATGCGCTTTTCTAAATCCCATGTGATGCACAACTTTTCTGATCTGGGTATCTGACTTTCTCTTGGAAATCTGGTAGGTTCAGTACTTCAGTACCTACCTCCACGCAATAGTGCTAGCCTCGAATTGGAAAATGCCCAACATGACGATGTACGTTGGGATGGAACATTCCATTGAAAATTAGCCAGGAGTAGAAGCTTATGGACGATATTCGTTTAACAGAAAATAATGTATAGTACTCACTTGCCACGTGGTTAAGCTTTATCACGACACGCCGCCATCTGGATAAACCTCTGAGCTCACGTATGAGCAGCAAAAGATCCTATCTGCTCAAATAATACGGGGTGCTACTCAACTGCTTAACAATATACTAAGATGTGTGGTTCAAAATTGTTTAAGTTTCAGTCCAAAACTGTATTCAGTAGCTAAGCATTATTGCATTGCACCCGCTTTAGATCGCACCTTTTCCAACCATCAAGATGATGTTGAACTTGACGAGCCAATGGAATATCATTCGGTTTTGTCATTGCTCTACTATCTTGCATTATACAATAAACTTATAGTACAACTGAAAATAGAGATGTGCATCCATTCTAAAGAAAAATCAAGTCTAATCTGGTGCATCCTAATTTTATTAGGGGATCACAGACTTTAGATCTACATAATTTTACAAATTTTACAGTGGTTAGCATTTTTTTTCTAGACGTCGGTGTGCTACCAGCATAGGAGGAACCGCGGCGGCGGCTGCTGCCCTAGTCACGGCTCGATTAGGCTGGGAGTCAAAGAGCGATGGATTCGGAGAGTCATGACACAGTGGATGCATCGTTAGTACCGGATAAACTTAGTCATGTTTTAATCAACGTCTAAAAAAGGCATGCCTTAATCAACGGCTAAAAAATCATACACATTCTCATGTAAAGATTTAGAGAAGCTACACAAGCTGTGGAATCTAAAATCTTACATCCCTATTTTCTCAAATTTGAAGAACATGGTTTTGTTTTGTGAAACGGGAGCCAAATATTTGTCTCAATCTATTAATTAAGAAGAAGAGAATTATCCAGATAATTTATAGATAATTGAACGAACTAGTCATAAAGCAAAAAAAGAAAAACGCAACCACATAGACAACCCGACAAACTCTCCCAACACACAACAATCGCAACATATGACAATTGAACAAGCAACAAAATCCTTAATGACAACACCTCAACATAAGGCCATGAAAAACACCAAAGCTATAGAACGATCCAAACTGAGAGTGGATGAGCGGAGAAACAAAAAAGTATTCATCAAGCAGCCGCGAGCGCCTTTTCAATGCTGCCACTCTTCTTTTCTTTGTAACCAAGTGACTTCTTGTGGATGCCGGTCCGAGGACAATCACCACCTTCTTTATTTTTTTTCCTTGATTGTTGTGCCCGTTAGTAAGCAAGTAATCGCACTTTCACATCCAGAAAATAGCAGCCTACAAACATGGTATTTTTTGTATTACTTAACAAAAAATCATATGGATACGTCTAAAATGAGCGTATGTGTGCGTTTTTTTTAAGATTCAAGGTCTAGAAGGTGTGCGCATCGAAAACCACATTTTGTTTGCAAGGATCTGATAATACATTGAACCGGCCGTGGATTAGATCTGTAGTCTTCCCGACCCAGATTCGCATTTCCCCCTTTTTGAAGTAACAACTAAGAGCAGCCACAACGTTGTGCCAAATCTAGTTCCATTTTGGTATTTTGGCTTTTGGAACTAGTTCCATACATTGTGAGCCTAGTTCTAAAATTTGCAAAACAGGGAATCGGAGCAACTCGGTGCGCCGATGCTAAATTTGTTGATGGAATAGAAAATTGTCTCTCTCATGCGGTGGGAAGAAAGAGAAGGGTGAGGAGAGAGCTCGGTTGGGAAAGAAAAGGCCTTTTTTACATGGTTTTATTCGGAGCTGGGGCCCGTAGTACAGTAATTTAGATTTGGCTACGTTGTGGAGGTGGTTCTATATTTCACTCCGATGCCAAATAACTGTGTATGTCAGATTTGGCGACGAACACGCTGTGGCTGCCCTAACAAGCTGAAGTGCTCTATTGTTACAGCACTGTTCCATGGCACTGAAAGCCACATGCCCTTTTCTGAAAATCTGAATCCCATGTGATGCGCTGCTTTCTCCTGATCCGAGTATCTGACTTTATCTTGGAAATCTGATAGGTTCCTATCTGCACGCAGAGATTCTAAGCTGGAATTAGAAATTTCTAATGAAAGTCGAGATTGAACGGTCTCATTTACCACTAGATCGACTAGTCTAGATGCAATCACGGTAGTGCTTTTAACTGTATAAACTTGACATAAGAGAGAGAGAGGGAGAGGGATCGGAGTGAGAGAGAGGAAGGCTCCGGGAGCCCGAGCCGGTGGCCATGGTGATCGACGGCGTGGGCGTGGGTGTGTGCGTGGCGGCGGTGGCAGTGGAGCTTCCCGTCGCTCGCGCTAGAACCCTAAATCGGTAGGGAATATCGGTGGGGCTGCGGCAACGCGATGAACCTCGTATCATGTGCAGCCGGACCCCACCTCTCTTTATAGCGCGACGACAGGGGCCCACCAACCATAGTTCGGTTGGGCGCCCCCGATCAGGGCGCGGTCAAGGGGCTCGGTGGGCCGTTGGACCCACACGGGAGTGGAGATCAATCTAACATTCTCCCCCTTGATCTCAACTTTACTTTTAACTTTATACTTTATACTCTACTAGTTTCATCACCGATTAGTACATAGAGCATGTTTCATCGTCACAGCTCAATTGCCGATAGAATCAGACAGGTACAATGTACTTCTCTGGGTGCATGCACCCTCTTCTCCTCAAGATCAATTTTCCGAGCTACCATGCTCCCCCTCATCATTTCGTCCTCTAAGAAGACTGCATGTCTCGTTTCTACAAACTTTGTGTATCTGTCTGGACAGTAGAAACGAAAACCTTTTGATCTATCAGGATAGCCAATGAAGTGGCAACTGACTGTTTTGGGATCTAACTTTGTAATATTTGGATTAAATACTTTGGCCTCAGTTGGGCTCCCCCATACCCTGAAGTGTTGTAGAGAGGGTACTCTTCCTGTCCACAACTCGTACGGTGTTTTGGGCACCGACTTGCTTGGTACTCTATTGAGAATGTGGATGGCGGTTTTAAGCGCCTCCATCCATAATCCCAATGGCAAGGTGGAGTAACTCATCATGCTGCGCACCATATCCATAAGTGTACGGTTACGCCTTTCAGCTACTCCATTTTGCTGAGGGTCATACGGCATTGTATACTGGGCCTTGATACGTCTCCAACGTATCCATAATTTCTGCTGTTCCATGCTTATATTATACCATTTGCTACATGTTTTATATACACTTCATATCACTTTTATGCATTTTCTGGGACTAACCTATTAACAAGATGCCACAGTGCCAGTTCCCTGTTTTCTGCTGTTTTTGGTTTCAGAAAGTTACTTCTGGAAATATTCTCGGAATTGCACGAAACAAAAGGCCAAGTCCCTATTTTTCCAACACGTACACGGAGTCCGAAGGAGAGACGAAGGAGAGCCACGAGGTGGCCAAACCACCTGGCGGCGCGGCAGTGGGCCCAGCCGCGCCACCTGTGGTTTGGGCCCCTCGGGGGTCCGCCGACATCGCCCCTTCGCCTATTTATTCCCCGAGACGTGAAAACCCTAAAACACCGAGCCTTTCATCCAGAACATATTCGCTGCCGCCGCCGTCGTCAACCCTAACTCGGGGGGTTCTGAAGCTCTTCCCGGCACCCTGCCGGAGAGGGGAATCATCACCGGAGGGCTCTACATCGCCATGCCCGCCTCCGGAGTGATGCGTGAGTAGTTCATCCTTGGACTATGGGTCCATAGCAGTAGCTAGATGGTTGTCTTCTCCACTTGTGCCATCATGTTTAGATCTTGTGAGCTGCCTATCATGATCAAGATCATCTTATTGTAATGCTACATGTTGTGTTTGCTGGGATCTGACTTATATTGATACCTATGTGGAGCTGAATATTATATTATCATGTCTATGTCATTTGTGATCTTGCATGCTCTCCGTTACTTGTTGAAGCCTTGGCCAAGTGAATACTTGTGACTCCAAGAGGGGTATTTATGCATGATAGTTGGGTTCAACCTCTATTTAACCTGGGATAGTGACAGCAAGTTCTAAGGTTGTAGATGTGTTGTTGCCACTAGGGGTAAAACAGCAATGCTTTATTCAAGGATGAATGTATTGTTTACATTACGCACATTACTTAATGCAATTGTCTGTTGCTTGCAACTTAATACTGGAAGGGGTACGGATGTTAACCGGAAAGTGGACTATTTAGGCATAGATGCATGCTGGATAGCGGTCTATGTACTTTGTCGTAATGCCCAAATGAATCTCATAGTAGACACCACAGCTCACACATGCATGTTATATGCACTTATCAATTGTCAATTGCCCAGCTGTAATTTGTTTACCCAGCATGTTAGTTATCTTATTGGAGAGACACCACTAGTGAACTGTGGACCCCGGTCCATTCTTTTACATCTGAAATACAATCTACTGCAATCATTGTTCTCTACTGTTTTATGCAAACAAACATCATTTCCATTCGATACGTTTAACCCTTTGTTTTCAGCAAGCCGGTGAGATTGACAACCTCACTGTTAAGTTGGGGCAAAGTAATTTGATTGTGTTGTGCAGGTTCCACGTTGGCACCGGAATCCCTGGTGTTGCGCCGCACTACACTCCTTCACCAACACCTTCGAAGCAACCTCGTTTTCCTACTGGTTCGATTAAACCTTGGTTTCATACTGAGGGAAAACTTGCTGCTGCACTCATCATACCTTCCTCTTGGGGTTCCCAACTGACGTGTGACGTACAAGCATTGTTTCTGCTGTTGCCGGGGAGATATTCCCTCGTCAACTTAGCGCAGCAACACGTTTTCTGGCGCCGTTGCCGGGGAAAACCGAATTGCTTCTGCAAGGGGAGTCTCTCACACCCAATCTCTTTACTTTGTTATTTGTCTTGCTTAGTTTATTTTTATTTAGTCTTGTTTGCTCTCTTTATCAAAAACACAAAAAAATTAGTTACTTGTTTATTTCGGTTTTGTTTTGTCTCTTGTCACCATCATGTCTTGTTCCATGCCTGTTGCTATGTCACCTGAGGAATTGATCTTCACTTTTAAACAAGGGAGTGAGGAGAATTTTAAAGAAGCTTGGTCTAGAATTAATGATTCCTTTGGTAAAACTGATCCTAAAATGACTTTAAGCTTGCTTCTCACTAGCTTCTACTTTGGTCTAGCCCTTTGTTATAGATATGCTTTAGATGCTATTGTGGGAGGAGATTTCCTTCACTGTGATGGGGATCAAGCTTTTAATGCCATAAAAAAGTTGATTGCAACTTCTAGCTCAACTAATAAATTTGATTCGGCCCTTGTTAGCATCCATGCTAGATTAAACACTCTTGAGACACATATATCTTGTTTAAAGGATGGCTATAATCAAATTCGGGAATATTTTGACTATGTTCCAACAAATTTTGAACCTTCGATGTGGGTCCCTACGGTAAAGGTTGCTATTTGTGGTGAAACCTTTTATGCTCGTTGTGATATTATGTCTGAGTTTTGCCTTATGCCTAAAAGCATTTATGAAACTTTGAATCTTTGGGGACTTGCTGAAGGAGGAGAAGGAATAATTCTTACTGATAACTCTGTTATATTTCCCGAGGGGATAGCTGAGGGTGTGTTTACAACCTTTCTTGGGAGAACGGTGTCCACTGATTATCTTGTTATTGAATGTGCAGGGACAGGACAAATTACACTTGGAAGATCTCTGCTCAAATTAATGGGAGCAACCATAGATGTGGGAAAAGGCACTCTGAATCTTACCTCCACACCAAGGTGCGGCCATGTATTCCCCAAACCAAAGAGTAAGTCTAAGGGTAAGAGAGGTAGGCGCATGGCCCTTGGTATTGATGTCAATGCTCCTCCACTTTTAACACTTGATTTTCACTTTCTGCGCCTAGCTGAAAGGCGTTAAAGAAAAGCGCTTATGGGAGACAACCCATCGTTTTTATTTGCTGTTATTTTTGTTTTCTTTGAGTCAAGGAGTTTTGTTACTTCTGTAGCAACTCCTTTGTATCTTTATTTTATCGCAATGTTGTGCCAAGTAAAGTTCTATATTGAAAGTTGATGCAAGATTTGGATTTCTGCGCAGTGACAGATTTTTAGCTGTCACGGATTTGAGCTTATCTCCCTGTAGAAAATTCAAAAAATTCTGAAAAAATCACGCATATTCCTGAGATATGTACGCAACTTTCATTATTTTAGGCCAGATCCATCTGAGCAACTTAAGTGCCTCGAAAAAATTCGTCATTCCAGACTGTTCTGTTTTTGACAGATTCTGCCTTTTGTTTTGCATTCGCTCTTTTACTGTGTTTGTGTGGATTTCTTTGCTCCACAAAGCATTGGTGGCTGTAGCTAATGTCCAGAAGCTTTGGGATTGATTGTATCATTACAGAATATGAGAATTTTTGATTATGCACTAACCCTCTAATGAGAACTGTCTTGAGTTTGGTGTGAAGGAAGTTTTCAAGGATCAAGCGAGAAGGGTGATATTATGTGATCAAGAAGAGTGAAAAGCCTAAGCTTGGGGATGCCCCCGTGGTTCATCCCAACCATATTCAGAGAGACTCAAGCGTCTAAGCTTGGGGATGCCCAAGGCATCCCCTTCTTCATCAACAAACTTATCAGGTCATCTCTAGTGAAACTATATTTTAATTCTTTCACATCTTATGCGCTTTACTTGGAGCGTCTGTGTGTTTTTGTTTGAATAAATTCGGATCCTAGCAATCCTTGTGTGGGAGAGAGACACGCTCCGCTTTTTCATGTGAATACTCATGTTCTTCACTTATATTTGTTGAGTATTCTTAACTAGCTACTGCAGTGCTTTTAGCTCCTGTTTTTCATGCATCTCTTCGAGCTGTTAGCACTTGTTTATAAATACTCTCTTGCTGCATTATATTATCATTTGGAGAGTTTATGTTTAAATAAATTGATTGGTGTTTGTTTGGAAGAAAGAAAATGCTACATGTAGTAGTTGGTATTGGAAAAGACATATGCATTCTTGTAGATCATTGTCTTGTTTCGATTTGATGCTTTGCAATTGTTTTGAGCTCTCAAGTAGATCATGTTTAAGCTCTTGCATCATGTAGTTAAAGCCTAGTAGTGGAGAACTACCGTAGAGCTTGTTGAGACTTGGGATGCATATTTGTTCTCTCTAAGGTCTAGATATTTTCTGGTAAAATGTTTGAGCAACAAGGAAGACAGTGTAGAGTCTTATAATACTTGCAATATGTTTTTATGTGATTCTTGCTGTACCGGTTTATACTTGTGTTTGCTTCAAACAACCTTGCTAGCCTAAACTCTGTACTGAGAGGGAATGCTTCTCGTGCATCCAAAACTTGAGCCAAAACCCATGCCATTTGTGTCCACCATACCTACCTACTATGTGGTATTTCCTGCCATTCCAAGTAAATATTTCATGTGCTACCTTTAAACTATTCAAAACTTTATTACTCTGGTTGACAAGGGGGTTAGAGTACCCACTACCATTCGTTGACAACAACAAACACCTCTCAAATACTTATTTTGTGATCTCTATATGCTTTCGAAAACTTAAAAAGCTCTAGCACGTGATTTAATCCTGCTTCCCTCTGCGAAGGGCCTATCTTTTACTTTATGTTGAGTCAGTTTACCTACTCCTTTATATCTTAGAAGCAAACGCTTGTGTCAACTTTGTGTGCATTGATTCTTACATGTTTACTTATTGCACTTGTTATATTGCTTTATGTTGACAACTATCCATGAGATATACATGTTACAAGTTGAAAGCAATTGCTAAAACTTTATCATCATTTGTGTTGCTTCAATGCCTTTTACTTTGAATCTATTGCTTTATGAGTTACCTCTTATGCAAAACTTTTTGATGCTTGTCTCGAAAGTACTATTCATGAAAAGTTTTTTTTTTGAAATTTATTCATGAAAAGTTTTTGCTTATATGATTCATTGTTTACTCTTTATCTATTTGTTAGCAAACTATAGACCATTGCTTTGAGTCACTTCATTAATGACATGAGCCTTGCAATATATTGATCAAGATTGTGTGAAAGCATGTCTCCTCAGAAATTATTTGTTGTTATCGTTTTACCTACTCGAGGACGAGTAGAACTAACCTTGTGGATGCTTGATACGTCTCCAACGTATCCATAATTTCTGCTGTTCCATGCTTATATTATACCATTTGCTACATGTTTTGTATACACTTCATATCACTTTTATGCATTTTCTGGGACTAACCTATTAACAAGATGCCACAGTGCCAGTTCCCTGTTTTCTGCTGTTTTTGGTTTCAGAAAGTTACTTCTGGAAATATTCTCGGAATTGCACGAAACAAAAGGCCAAGTCCCTATTTTTCAACACGTACACGGAGTCTGAAGGAGAGACGAAGGAGAGCCACGAGGCGGCCAAACCACCTGGCGGCGCGGCAGTGGGCCCAGCCGCGCCAGCCTGTGGTTTGGGCCCCTCGGGGGTCCGCCGACATCGCCCCTTCGCCTATTTATTCCCAGAGGCGTGAAAACCCTAAGGCACCGAGCCTTTCATCCAGAACATATTCGCTGCCGCCGTCGTCATCAACCCTAACTCGAGAGGTTCTGAAGCTCTTCCCGGCACCCTGCCGGAGAGGGGAACCATCACCGGAGGGCTCTACATCGCCATGCCCGCCTCCAGAGTGATGCGTGAGTAGTTCATCCTTGGACTATGGGTCCATAGCAGTAGCTAGATGGTTGTCTTCTCCACTTGTGCCATCATGTTTAGATCTTGTGAGCTGCCTATCATGATCAAGATCATCTTATTGTAATGCTACATGTTATGTTTGCTGGGATCTGACTTATATTGATACCTATGTGGAGCTGAATATTATATTATCATGTCTATGTCATTTGTGATCTTGCATGCTCTCCGTTACTGGTTGAAGCATTGGCCAAGTGAATACTTGTCACTCCAAGAGAGGGTATTTATGCATGATAGTTGGGTTCAACCTCTATTTAACCTGAGATAGTGACAGCAAGTTCTAAGGTTGTAGATGTGTTGTTGCCACTAGGGGTAAAACAGCAATGCTTTATTCAAGGATGAATGTATTGTTTACATTGTGCACATTACTTAATGCAATTGTCTGTTGCTTGCAACTTAATACTGGAAGGGGTACGGATGTTAACCGGAAAGTGGACTATTTAGGAATAGATGCATGCTGGATAGCGGTCTATGTACTTTGTCGTAATGCCCAAATGAATCTCATAGTAGACACCACAGCTCACACGAAGGGCCTATCTTTTACTTTATGTTGAGTCAGTTTACCTACTCCTTTATATCTTAGAAGAAAACGCTTGTGTCAACTTTGTGTGCATTGATTCTTACATGTTTACTTATTGCACTTGTTATATTGCTTTATGTTGACAACTATCCATGAGATATACATGTTACAAGTTGAAAGCAATTGCTGAAACTTTATCATCCTTTGTGTTGCTTCAATGCCTTTTACTTTGAATCTATTGCTTTATGAGTTACCTCTTATGCAAAACTTTTTGATGCTTGTCTTGAAAGTACTATTCATGAAAAGTTTTTTTTTTAAAATTTATTCATGAAAAGTTTTTGCTTATATGATTCATTGTTTACTCTTTATCTATTTGTTAGCAAACTATAGACCATTGCTTTGAGTCACTTCATTAATGACATGAGCCTTGCAATATATTGATCAAGATTGTGTGAAAGCATATCTCCTCAGAAATTATTTGTTGTTATCGTTTTACCTACTCGAGGACGAGTAGAACTAAGCTTGTGGATGCTTGATACGTCTCCAACGTATCCATAATTTCTGCTGTTCCATGCTTATATTATACCATTTGCTACATGTTTTGTATACACTTCACATCACTTTTATGCATTTTCTGGGACTAACATATTAACAAGATGCCACAGTGCCAGTTCCCTGTTTTCTGCTGTTTTTGGTTTCAGAAAGTTACTTCTGGAAATATTCTCGGAATTGCACGAAACAAAAGGCCAAGTCCCTATTTTTTCAACACATACACGGAGTCTGAAGGAGAGACGAAGGAGAGCCACGAGGCGGCCAAACCACCTGGCGGCGCGGCAGTGGGCCCAGCCGCGCCAGCCTGTGGTTTGGGCCCCTCGGGGGTCCGCCGACATCGCCCCTTCGCCTATTTATTCCCAGAGGCGTGAAAACCCTAAGGCACCGAGCCTTTCATCCAGAACATATTCGCTGCCGCCGCCGTCATCAACCCTAACTCGAGGGGTTCTGAAGCTCTTCCCGGCACCCTGCCGGAGAGGGGAATCATCACCGGAGGGCTCTACATCGCCATGCCCGCCTCCAGAGTGATGCGTGAGTAGTTCATCCTTGGACTATGGGTCCATAGCAGTAGCTAGATGGTTGTCTTCTCCACTTGTGCCATCATGTTTAGATCTTGTGAGCTGCCTATCATGATCAAGATCATCTTATTGTAATGCTACATGTTATGTTTGCTGGGATCTGACTTATATTGATACATATGTGGAGCTGAATATTATATTATCATGTCTATGTCATTTGTGATCTTGCATGATCTCCGTTACTGGTTGAAGCATTGGCCAAGTGAATACTTGTCACTCCAAGAGAGGGTATTTATGCATGATAGTTGGGTTCAAACCTCTATTTAACCTGGGATAGTGACAGCAAGTTCTAAGGTTGTAGATGTGTTGTTGCCACTAGGGGTAAAACAGCAATGCTTTATTCAAGGATGAATGTATTGTTTACATTGTGCACATTACTTAATGCAATTGTCTGTTGCTTGCAACTTAATACTGGAAGGGGTACGAATGTTAACCGGAAAGTGGACTATTTAGGCATAGATGCATGCTGGATAGCGGTCTATGTACTTTGTCGTAATGCCCAAATGAATCTCATAGTAGACACCACAGCTCACACATGCATGTTATATGCACTTATCAATTGTCAATTGCCCAGCTGTAATTTGTTTACCCAGCATGTTAGTTATCTTATTGGAGAGACACCACTAGTGAACTGTGGAACCCGGTCCATTCTTTTACATCTGAAATACAATCTACTGCAATCATTGTTCTCTACTGTTTTATGCAAACAAACATCATCTTCCATTCGATACGTTTAACCCTTTGTTTTCAGCAAGCCGGTGAGATTGACAACCTCACTGTCAAGTTGGGGCAAAGTAATTTGATTGTGTTGTGCAGGTTCCACGTTGGCACCGGAATCCCTGGTGTTGCGCCGCGCTACACTCCTTCACCAACACCTTCGGAGCAACCTCGTTTTCCTACTAGTTCGATTAAACCTTGGTTTCATACTGAGGGAAAACTTGCTGCTACACTCATCATACCTTCCTCTTGGGGTTCCCAACTGATGTGTGACGTACAAGCATTGTTTCCGGTGCTGTTGCCGGGGAGATATTCCCTCGTCAACTTAGCGCTAGCAGGCCACTATGCCAGTCTCCTGTAAGAACCTCGCAAAAGGTCTGGGGACTTGGCCATATGGAGTGTGCCGACCGTAGTACTCCCTCCACGGTCAGATCTCACTATCTTTATTCTTTTATCATGCTGATTTTCTACTTCAGCTTTGAATATCTTAAATTTATCCAATGCTTCAGACTTTTCTTTGATTGGATAAATATAACCATATCGGGAGTAATCATCTGTGAATGTTATAAACGAGTCATAGCCATCCACACTTTTCACAGGAAATGGTTCACAAATATCAGTGTGAATGATTTCTAGTGTTCCTGTGATTCGGTTTGCACCCTTTTTGATTTGCTTTACATACTTTCCTTTTATGCAATCTATGCATTGTTCGATATTTGAGAACTCTAATGGAGTAAGAATATCATTTTTAACGAGGCTTTCTATTCTTCCCCTCGAAATATGGCCTAATCGACAGTGCCATAACTTCAATGAGTCATGAGTTCGCTTTCTTTTCTTTTGTTCTTAGTTCGATGAGGAAACATGTTCATTCACATCACACACAGTATGCACTTTTTCACGCAAGGATAACAAATAAAGCTCATCGTGAAGTAAGGCAATACCCACACAAGCATCTTTAAACCATATGGCACACTTGCCATGTCCAAAATAACATTCATAACTGTCTTTATCCAAACGTGATGCACTTATTAAATTTCTGTGAAGTGAAGGAACAAATAAGACATCTCTAAGCAAAATCGTGAAACCATCAGCCAACTCCAAGGAGATGTCACCAACAGCTTCAACGTCTGCTTGAACTCCATTCGCGACTTCAGTGCATCTTTCGCTTCTTTACATAGTCCTTGTCGAATGGAATCCCTTTCTTTGCCATTATTGACTTGAGCCAATCTGGGCAATCTTTCTTGAAATGCCCAGTTTTCTTGCAGTGGAGACACTGATCTTTATTCACTGGGAGACTCTGATGATGATACTGTTGGGGACCTTTGCCATATGGCTTGGAGGGGGAACCACCTTGGTTGCTGTTGTTGTAGTTTCTTTTCCTGTTGTCCTTCATTTAGTTCAGGGGACCACCGTGAGAGGACTTGAGCCTTTCCTCCTCTTGCACACACATAGCAATGGTCTTTTCAATGTCCCATTTATCAGGGGACATGTTGTAGTTGATCACAAAGTTCTCAAAACTCTTTAGGCAAAGATGCCATGACAAGGTGGACAAGCAAAGCAGGCTTGAGCTCCAGGTCATCATCCATAGGCTTTAGCTTGGCAGCCATGTTGCTCATCCTCAGGATGTGCTCCCTGATGCCATGTGCACCTCATTGGTACTTTTCTGTGACCAGCTGTTTGAGCAGCTGGGTAGCATACACCTTTGAAGAGCCAGTGAACTGGTTCTTTATCTTTTCCAGGAACTCCCCAACGGAAGTGCACTCTGCGATTGAGCCCGCAATGGCGTTCTCAATCGTGTTCTTTATAAATGCCATGCATTTCTTGTTGGCATTCAGCCACTTTTGGTTATCCAGGGTGTAACTCATCTCCACTGGAGAATGATCGCTCAACTTTTTCTGCCAAGCAGATTCATCATCATTAGCCTCTCTTACTGGCTCTTTTGGCTTGACTGGCTGTGGAGTGTCCACAACCCAGTCAACCTCGGCACACATAAATGCCAGGTCCACTTTCTTCCTCCACTCAGTGTAGTTGTCACCCTGAGCATCGGAACGTCCTTGAGGCAACTCACCAAATGGTAACCTCCTTAAACCACAAAGATGTGAGATAACAAAAACAATTGCATGCATTAATCCAACGTTGGTATAAATCAAAACATACAACTGTTTATGCAATTAAAACTATATTACCGTTGGGCAAAAATAGAGATAAATGCACCTTTTATACACATAATAACAAATCATGATCATGTTATTAACAACATTGGTCATAAAATAACAGGACCATAATCACCTTTAATATTCACTTTATCACATCTTTTAAAAATTTAATTATCACTTTATTGCTTTTAAGCAATTACTTTTAACTATTTGCAGCGGAAAAATAAATAAAATTCATCAACTTTTAGATACTTCAGAAAAATTCCTGTTACTTTATATTCTCTAAACAAATTTTCGTTGGAATAATTTGAATAGGAAAAAACTGGATGAAATTTGCTAAAAATGGACAAAAATCATCAAAAACTGTGTTCTGTCAAAAATAATAGAGAAAAAACTTAATGCGCGTCGCACAGCGCGCTGCACAGCGGCCTCGGCGACACGGCACACGGCCCACGCGCGCCCGCTCCCTCTTGCCGCTGCACGCCGCTCGCGCCGTGTTGGCGCGGCCCACGGCCTGCTACGGCGGCCCACAGCCCGCCCGGCAGTTGCCGCACCGCTCGCCCCTGGCCGTCGGATTGAATCCGACGGTCCGGCGTGACTTTCGCTTGGTATAAGGACCCCCACGACTGGGAAACCCTAATCCTAGCCCCCATTTGAGTTTTCTTCCTCCTATGTCCCTCCTCAGCCCGCTCGACGGCGGTCGTTGGAGAAGAAGACAAGGCCGGCGGCCCGCCGGCAACGGCGGCACGAGCCTTCTCCTTTCCTCTTCTTTTTCTTTTCACCAACCACCCACCGCCACCAAATCGACGCCAGTCAGAGGCACGACGGCTCCTGCTGCTCTCACCGCGCCGGCGACGACGCGGGATCTCGCCGGCAGGGCGTGACGGTGTTTCGCCGGTGCTGCCTTTGCCCCCCGAAAGGGATCTTTTTCTTTCGGCCGTGGCGGAGGCGCGGTACCCCCTCCACTGCCCGAGTTCTTCCTCCGACGCCTCGGCTTGCCGATGCTCGTCGGATGGAGAGGAACGGCGCGGCCCTTGCGGCGGCGCTCTTTGCCGGCGACGCCGGTCCCATTTTCCCCTCTTTTGATTTGGGTTAGGGTTTTGATTTTGGGGATTTTCTTTTGGGGATGAACTAGGGTTTCCTTGATCTCTTTGATTTCTTCTCTACCGCAAAAGATCTAGCAACTAGGTGCTCTGATACCAATGTCTCATCTACCACTAGATCGACTAGTCTAGATGCAATCACGGTAGTGCTTTTAACTGTATAAACTTGACATAAGAGAGAGAGGGATCGGAGTGAGAGAGGAAGGCGAACCTTCTCCATGGCTCTAGGAGCCCGAGCCGGTGGCCATGGTGATCGACGGCGTGGGCGTGGTGTGTGTGCGTGGCGGCGGTGGCAGTGGAGCTTCCCGTCGCTCGCGCTAGAACCCTAGATCGGTAGGGAATATCGGTGGGGCTGCGGCAACGCGATGAACCTCGTATCGTGCGCAGCCGGACCCCACCTCTCTTTATAGCGCGGCGACAGGGGCCCACCAACCATAGTTCGGTTGGACGCCCCCGATCAGGGCGCGGTCAAGGGGCTCGGTGGGCCCACACGGGAGTGGAGATCAATCTAACATGAACATTCCATTAAAAATTAACCTGGAGTGGAAACTTCTCCCGTGAATCTTAAAAACATACCGGTTCAGGATATACTGGTATCTTAAAAAATTAGCCAGAAAAAAGTGGCTGCCATGTTCGGTGGGATGCCTCGAGAACTACCGGTTCAGGATATACTGGTATACTGTTGCTGTCAGGTACCAAATCGTCACCAATAAACAACGAGTGGATGCCCATAAATATTTTGCAGTGGAAAGCAAACTAGTGCCAACCGCCAATCATATAGTTGACTCCAGACAAGATCCGCTGAGTTGCGTAGAAATAAAATGAATATTATTTAAACACACTGGTTCCAACTGCCAATCATATCAGTTCGTGTCGTGTCGTGCTATATGTATATGATCCGTATCTAGAGCAGAATCAATTTTTTTTAAAGAAAAAAAATGATTATGCTCAAGAGCAGAATCATTGCAATAGATGGTTAGAAGAGACAATATATAACGTATTTTCGCAAGAGGAGATTTCATGCTCCCGGACACCCAGTGATCTCGGTATTTAAAAAAATCGAAAACAATATTTACAAGGTTAAAGGGTTTTTGAAAAAACAGATGTAGCCAATGTTGTATTTCATAGACGTACAAAAAATCAAATTCAAATACTCCGTATTTTGAGTTATATAAAGATGATACAATTGTGGATCTGAATATGCATATTTTGAAAGTACCAAATTTATCAAAAACTCAAACGTGTGCCCGGGTGCACATGCACCCGTTTTTTGATTTTTTTTTTAAAAATTCAAAACATGTCGAAAAATTCCGAAAAAAATCATGCACGTACCCGGGCATGTCACGCACCAGCGTGTCAAATTTGGCGACGAGACGACATTGTATGCGCCCTGTGAAAAAATGACAAAATTCTGACAGAAAATAGATCCAAAAATTTGAATTTTCAGATCTGAGATTTGTCATTTTTGCACAGGGCGCATACGATGTCGATTCGTCGCCAAATTTGACACGGTGGTGCGTGACATGCTCAGGTACGTGCATGATTTTTTTCGGAATTTTCGACATGTTTTGAATTTTCAAAAAAGTTCAACAAAAACGGGTGCATGTGCACCCGGGCACCAAAACGGCCTCCTGCAAATTTATCAATTTTTGTCATTGTGTGTAGCGCAGCATACAGAGTATTTGAAAAGAAAAAAAAAGCAATTGTGCATGTCCGGATCCCCGATCGGACATTTCTAGCGTCTCAGCTAGGAAGGGCCAAGGCCACGCCGGTGGCCGGTCTGTGCTTTACTTACGGGTGCATGTGGCTTAATTTCTTCCCGACAATCGGCGACGGCGAGTGGCGCACATTTACGTCCGCCGCCGCTGTTCGGTTGTCGTCGTCCGATCGAGCCTAGCGTGCGTGATGGCGATCGGGAGGGTGCTCTCCTATGGAAAGTGAGCGAAATGATGTCGGCGCTGAACCGGTCGCCGGCCGATCGATCGTGCCGTGCCCGCTGGGGCCGGCGAACAGGGGTCGCCGTCGCGCTGGAATCAAATCTCTCGACGGGCGGGGCGGGCTGTCGCCGTGCACTACCCGACGTCGTGCTCCCATCTAACATAACCGTACGTGGACCACTCCACTGTCTCGTAGTCGTACTACTGCTGCTGGTCGTCCACTACTGTCCTTTCCAGGTTAACAGGGTGAAAACCGCGGGAATAACAGCGACGAGTCCACGTCGTTCCAACCCAGCGCCAGCCACTCCACTGCGTGCGTTCACGCGGTTACTACAACGTAAGCTGAACAAATTAACCGGCTGGCCGGAAAGTTACGGATGTCCGGCCGGCCGGCGATTGACCATGATTGCAGCGTTGATTCGGATCAAGGCAACAGACGCACGTGCGCGCGGCATGCACCCACCGGCCCTGAAGACGAAGTGGATGGATGGATGGCGCGTTGACTGACGGAAACAGCCGGGCACGAGCAAAATATCGCCGGAGCGCCGATGAAGCGATTGGTCGCCGGCTCATGGAAACGCCGCCCAAGACAAACATGCATGGTCAAGCTAGCTCTCATCTCGTCCGTCCGATCGTCCGGTATAGAGTCGCTTTCCGCCGCCGCCGCGCGCGACATTTACACGAGATATGGTCTGTTTGCGCTTTATGCCGTCTGAACTCGGAAGCCCAGAACAGAAACGACGACGGTGCCAGTGGCAGTCGCCATCGATCGGCTAGGCGCTGTTAGCATCACCTTCTTTCTCTTCTCGGCGTAGGTGAGGATAATACTATCTGGATAAGGCGTTCTGCACGCTGGACTATACTACTACTACTAGTACGAGGTGAGGATATCGATCGATCCACATAATGTTGCCAGCAGCCTCGGGTGTATGCAGGTGATCCGTTTCAGTTCCCAAGCAAGCAACGCAAGCAAGGCGCCGTGCATGCTTTTTAGTTCGCATCTTGCTCATCTCAGGTCGTTTTTCCTATCGTCTTGGTAGTGCGAGGGGGGGAAACCAGGACGACGCGTATCAGCAATGAGTGATGTGTTCTAGAGATCTACTGTATTTTCTCTCACTGTATAGCGCAACCGCAGTGCAGTGGCTAGAAACGTTGAGGCCAGAAACGTACAATCCAAAAATTTCAGGGGAGCAAGCCGCATCAGTGTGCTGTGCATATCTCGTAAAAAAAATCACTGTGCAGACCATGACATTTTCACCGTTGTTTTTCAGAATTCGTTGCGAATCATGAGTTCGTGACTAGGAATTTTTCAGGGGAGAGTTCATGACCGGACGGATGCTAGAGCCTAGAGAAGGTTTGCATCCGGATGGTGCCAGACATGCATTTCAGACAAAGTTACAGAATGGAAGAGAAGCGCAGTCAAGCCCAATTGAGACACAAAGAACGAAATAAACCTCAATCCAAGCAGGCTTATTCGGGCCTACCACTAATGGGCTCGTATATTTTCATGGGTCAGAACAAGCTTAGTGGGTTCCTTGTGTGGGCCGAACCGACGGTGAGAAATCACGTGGAAAGGCCGATCGCTCCAAAGGCCTAGTGGGTGTAGCGGGACGTGAGTCGCACGCAGAGCATCCCGTGCTACGAGTTTTTTTTCTCCCTAAAAAAACAAGTTTGTTTCTTCCGTTTTCTTCATTTTTTATTTTTTCTATTGTGTTCTAATTTTACAAAATACACGTAAAGAGTTTAAAAATATTTCTCCCACTGCACAAAGTACACGGAATACACAAAGTTACACTACACGGAGTACACTGTACACGACGACATGAAGCTCACGATATTGTATATTTTTGCAAAATACTGTAAGAGCAAAGGAACAAGTACACACAAAAGGTAGGCAGACTAGCCTAGTTATAACGCACGCCAAAATAATGGCGCATGATATATATTTGTCCAGCTACCGATGGGATTTTATATGTTGGCGACTCACATCTGACACCTGCCACATTTTTAACGGAAGTTGCCAGACAGTGGCATCGCGCCCACCTCCACAAATGATTGCGCCATTATCATCTTCCCTTCTCTCTCAGTAGCTGTCTATCTTGCAGAGACACACACCGGCCGAGATATCCCTGCCGGGAGCACGTACGATCGATGGAGCAGATGCAGAATACAGCGACGAAACCCATCAGATGCAAAGGTAACTTGAGTAAACTTCCCTTGGTCTACTTCTTCCACCCCCTGCCGGCATGCCGAGTTAGCTAGCTTTGTGATGCCGCGCATGGGATGGAATGGATGCAGCGGCGGTGTGCAAGGTGGCCGGCAGCCGCTGGAGATGGAGGAGGTGGAGGTGGCGCCGCCGCGGGCGCATGAGGTGCGCATCAGGATACTCTGCACCTCGCTCTGCCACACCGACGTCACCTTCTGGCGCATGGGGGTACGTATACGTCCGCGAAGACCATTGGAACTTGGAAGGGAATTCGTGGATAATCTCTGGTTAAAATCTTTGCTAGAGGGAACATGCCTACCAATTTTCTCTTCTTTTCCTGTAGGGTTTCCCGGCAATGTATCCGTCAATCCTGGGACACGAAGCTGCCGGGTAAATACACCATACATATGCATCAGTCTCTGTCTTTCACAATTTTTTAGGGATTTTTGCAACACAAAAGGAGTAAACGACATGAAAATCATGTGAAACCGTGCTACAAGTCCACGATGAGATTACCATTTATTTTTTCTTGCAATAAGATAAATTATTTGTGATCTTGACCCCAGTACCTCAATTAGTCACTCCACCTCTCTGTAATTATATTGGTCTGGGTGTGCAATTGCGCCCCACCAGTGACCTATATCTTGATAGATAAGTTGTGTTCGTTGCAGAAAGTCATCAAGCTTTCTGTCGATTCTGCAACCAACGTAGCACTAGCTAGCTTGGATTCCATTAAACGAACACTATGTAACTAGTACACATCGACCCCAGTGGCTTGATGATAAACGAAATGGCAATAAAAGCAAAATGAATTATTGAAGCCTGTCAATGATTCGACGAACAGTAACATATGCATTTGTGATTCGCTGGGCCTACCAGCTAGCCATGACCGAGCAATGCCAACCCGAGAAAAACAATGGAGATCCATGGTCTACTATAGCTAAGCTTTGTCCAATCGTGTATTTGCTGCAGCGTGGTGGAGAGCGTGGGGATGGGGTGGTGGAGGTGGCCGTCGGGGACACCGTGGTGCCGGTGTTCTCGGCGCAGTGCGGCGACTGCGCCGACTGCCTCTCGGACCGCAGCAACATCTGCTCGGGGCTCCCGTACCGCCCCGGGATGCCGCGTGACGGCACGACGCGCTTCACATACGCCGCCACCGGCGAGCCCATCCACAACTTCATCTCCGTCTCCAGCTTCACCGAGTACACGGTCGTTGACGTCGCGCACGTCGTCAGGCTCCCGCCCGGCGTCCCGCTCGCGATGGCCTGCCTGCTCAGCTGCGGCGTCTCCACCGGTAACCACGTACTACTTCAGTTTCCCGTGACTCGTGCTAACATTGGTGCGTGCAGGAGTTGGTGCGGCGTGGAAGGTAGCGGCGGTGGAGCCCGGGTCGAGCGTCGCCGTGTTTGGTCTAGGTGCCGTAGGGCTAGCGGTAACGACAACTCAGACTGATGATAATTCGGTGTTCTATTCTAGTAGTGGCTACCTCACATGCATGTTACTACCAACTAACCTCGATCTGTTGACGTGATTTGATGGCGATCGAGCTGTGCAGGTAGCACAAGGGTGCAAGATGCGCGGGGCTAAGATGATCATTGGAGTTGATCTGAACCGGAAAAGCACGAGATCGGTACGACGATCTCTTAGAGTTCGTTTGGTAGTTATCATTTTGAGCTAAAATTGTGGTATTTATTTGTGATTCCATATCCACCCTGTTAGCTGTCATGAAATTAGACGAGACATTTCATTTCACTTGCCAAACGAGGTCAAGCACACGTTATTATTCTATAGGATTGTAATTCAGTTTCTGTTAAGAAAACTCAGTCAGAATATTGAACAGCAATATTAATTGCAGGTAAGAGGATGGGGGTAACCGACTTCATCAACCCGAACGATATTGTGGAGAAAACCGTGAGCGAGGTCCAGTTCTGAATCAATGAACAAAACGATCATGCGGCTTTTGGCATTTAGCTGCTAATGGTGATCGTTCTCTCTTTCTAGGTCATCAAGGAGATGACCGGCGGTGGCGCGGATTACTGCTTCGAGTGCATCGGCTCAACGACGGTCATGGCGGAAGCGTTCCAAAGTTCCCGAAAGGTAGGGACGGCTCATGTGATTCACGCCTGGACATTGTACTACATATTGCAAGCACTAATATTCTGAGCAGCGACACAGGTAGGTGACAAATAGACTGACCAACGGTTTAATTTTGCAGGGCTGGGGGAAGACAATCGTGCTGGGCGTCTCCAGCGGCGTTGCTGCCATCAGCATACCTTCGCAGGACATCCTCAGGGGGAGATCGATCGCCGGCTCGCTCTTCGGCGGCCTCAAGCCCAAGACCGACATCCCCGTCCTCGCGCAGAAGTATCTCGACAAGGAGCTGGAGCTGGAGGAGTTCGTGACGCACGAGATGGGTTTCGACGAGATCAACACCGCGTTCGAGCTGCTCACCCAGGGCAAGTGCCTCAGGTGCATCATCTGGATGGACGCGGCCGAGGAGAAGGACATGCAGCTCAAGGGAAATGGCTGAGCGCGTGAATCCGTGGGATCTCACTCTGGCATCCCTAGCTGTCATGATTCGTATGTCCGTGCAGTTGCACATCGTGGTGGGAGAAAAGGCTGAGCGGGACTTGTGTCGTGTCGTCGACTTTTGCTGTTGATTGGACGTGGGGTGATGCATTTACAAAATGGGATTTGATCTTATCGATTGTGACCGATGCAGAGATCGATCGAGGATTATTCTTCTTTAATAAAAAATTATGATCGATTGTGATGCGTTTGTTTGTTGGTGGTGGCGGTGTTTCTCTTTCGACAGTGTGTTTGCGGCGCCGTTGGTTTTGCTTTGAAAGTTTAGTACACCAACAATCCAGAATGCAGTTTAGTGATTCTGGTGTGAAGTTATTAGTGTCTAAATTAGCTTCCCACCTAAACACCACGATTCTTGTAAGTTCTTGCGCCGATCTGTGGACTTGATGAAATAACTATTTTTTAAATCCAAAGAAACATTTCGATCTAATTATTGACATCTCCGTAAGAACCCCAGATATACAGGCAAGTCAAAACCGGGGTAGGTGGTCATATGACCCGGGAAGAAAGTTTTTGGGAACATTAAAGATTTTGATAATATTTAGAATTCATTTCATATGCGCACATCTAAAATTCAGGGGGAAAATAAAAAAATTAGCATGTGTAAATGAAGAAAATTAGTGCTAAAAATTTACTGTTTATAACTCATATTCTTGTTATAGTTTCAGACTACATCTTGCAAAGTGAAAAAGATAAATTTTATTTCTTAAATTTACTTTTTTTTTCTAACACACACCAAAGTGTGTGTCATTGTATATTAGAAGAGTGTGTTGTCAAGATGACAGAAAGAGTACACCGAAGAACGCAAAAAGAGAAGAGAAAGCAAAACTGAAACTATACACAAGGCCAACACCTGCTACTTTTATATCTCTTTAAATTTACTATTGAAACGCTGCCTCGACAATAACTATCTCTGACAAGAAAGATCATTCTGTTAAATCAATTATTCTCACAAGGGACTGGTAAATTTCGATGGAATCTACATAGGAATGGCAATCTCGATGAATTCTATGTACGAAGTACCCGCTTCATTTACTATTGCCAGTGGGTAATAACAAAATAATATATGGAAAATGAAGGTGCAAGTAAAAAAAATATCACGGGGTACATTAGTAAATGTGTAATAATTACTAAAAATAACCTTACAAAGCATAACCGGCATGGGAGTTTACAGTGCGGATTTTGTCACCATGATGTGTTGATTAAAAAATTGTTCTTTGAGTGCAAATTCTCCCGTTTTATATGGTCAGTATGTCGTTATCGTTTGGGCTATGTAGAGAGGATTGATTTCCACTGGAAATATATTTTCTTTTTCTACATCATATGGATAATATAGACCTATTTACGGAGGTACGACTGGAGAAGGTGGTGTGTATGGCAGCACAGTCTACGGTGACGCTACACGTTGCTACAAGTTTTCCACATACATATTCCACATATACATTATGGAGGGACCGGATGTTAACCTTAAAAATTATATGAGCGTAATACTAACTTACGAGTTTAATAACTTATGAGTTTAATAATATGCCTTTATCAAATATCAATTACTCTAGACTAGATTAGATGTAAAATATAAGACATTGAACACCGGACGCCTAGGCTGGACATGACTCTAGTTTTTTTTTTTTTTTTGAGAGGACCGGCCGAAGCTTTATTAATCAGCACTCATTTTTTTCGATAAAGTGATTTTATTACTTAAGAGTATTAAGCATTACACCCGGTCTCTGCATAACTAGGATGCACACAGCCCCAACAAGTTCAAAAGTTTCGAAGTATGCAAAAAATAAAAAAGGCGAAATTACATATCATAATGAGAAATTGTAAAGACGCCTAAGGTGGTGGAGGGTCGATCCGGAGATTATGTGGCCATCCATGCTGGGAGAATAACTCCCTCGCCGCAGCCTCCAAACGCGAAGACACCTCCAAAAACAGCTCGCGATGCTCCACACGCTGCAGGGCCGACCATGATCGGAGCGTAGCTGTGCATCAGTAGATAACCAGCATAACAGAAGAATTTTTATCGTTAAAAACCTTGTCATTTCTACATTGCCATAGCGACCAAATAACGTCAATCGCTCCCACCCTAATAAGTAGTTTAAACCTAGGATCCACCCCGTTTAGCCAATTGCCGAAAATGTTTGCAACGCTGCGCGGAGGGTATAAGGTAGAACCTATCTGGATGGCTGACCATATAGACCTAGCAAACTCACACTAGAAGAATAAGTGTTTAATAGTCTCGTCATGATGACAGAAGACACACTTTCTGCTCCTGTGCCAATTGTGTTTGGTAAGGTTATCTTTTGTAAGAATTACTCCTCGACGAAGATACCACGCAAACATCTTCGTTTTTAGCGGAATCTTCATCTTCCTAATTTTCTTATTATTATCGACTGGAACTTCGGGCTGGATTAAAGCTCTATACATAGAATCAACCGAGAATTACCATTCTTAGTGAGATTCCATCGAAATTTATTTGGGCCTTCAGTTAACTGGACAGAGTCCAACCGGAGAAGCAAGGCATTCCAGGATGCTTGTCTAGGCCCTAATAGACTTCTTCTGAACGATACATTTAGTGGGGAAGTACCCATCACCTTAGCGAGCGTGTCGCCTTTTATGTCGCACAATATTGTACAAACCTAGATATTGTTCTCGGAGAGTTGATTGGCTAAGCCATTTATCCTCCCAGAAACGAATTTCCGATCCATCCCTAATTGAGAATGATCCATGTGGGAAAAATAACTTCTTCGTAGCCATGAGGCCTGCTCAGAAGTGTGAGTCACCAAGTTTCCAAAGAACCTGAGATACAGCTTGAGAACTGTTGGGGATCGTAGACAGAAAAAAAATCCTACCGACGATAACCATAAACTAGCCAGGATCTATACTATGCAGATATACTAGTACGGAGGAGATCAGAATACATACCCTTGTAGACCGGAAGCGGGATTACGTTCCCGCACAAACGTTGTCGATGGAGACGACGGCGCCGACCTCAGGGTCGTGTAGCGGAAGAAGATAGCTCCCAGCGCCAAACGATGGCGCCTCGCGGTTCCACACACGTACGGTGTGGATGACGATCTCCGGGCTCCAGATCCAGCAGAGCAGCGGAAGTGGAAGAGTGGATCTAGCAGCACGGCGGTGTGCGTACAGTAGAGAGACTTCTCTCTCGCACGTAGCTCCAGAAACGGAACCACGCTCAAGGTAGGAGAGAAGAAGGGAGAAATTGGGTTAATTTCCAAGGCATGGGGGTCCCCTATTTAAAGGAGGAGGAGGGAGGCCAACTCCCTTGGCTCCCCATGTGGGACTAAACCCCACATGGGGTGCGCCGGCCAAGGGCCGGCCACCTAGGTGGGCCCCATTCGGCCCACCTAGGCCGGCTGGCCCTTCTCCCTCCTTTTTTTTTCCTTTTCCCTTTTAGGATTTTCCCTAATGGGCCTCTAAGGCCCATTTAGCTTTTAATGCCTTTTAAATTCGAATTTAATTAAATAAAAAATATATTTAATCATTAATAACACTTATTAATATTAAATACATATTATTTAATTCATTCGGACCCGAAACATATTTCGTTGCCTCCGATCAACATCGGACAAGTCCGGAACACTTCCGGAGTTCCGGTTTCTTTTCTCTCTAAATCCAATCTAATCGTCACCCACCCTTAAGTGTGTTACCCCACGGTTCGGGATCACTCCAGACATGAACGAGACATCCTCTCCGATCAATGACTAACAGCGGGATCTGGATATCCATGATAGCCCCTGTGCGTCCACGAATATCTTTATCGTTTGAACCTTTAGACGTCCAGTCTCATCCTCTTGCCTAGCGATACTTAGATTGTCCGAGCGTCGTTCTCCGGTATCACGATTACCGAGCATGACCTCGCTATTGACAAATCTATCTTTACTCGTCTGTGATATTACATCCCCGTGACCTAGTCACATGCTTGCAAGCTCATTGATGTAATCTCACCGAGTGGGCCCAGAGTATCTATCCTGCTATGTGGATTGGCAATTCCCGCTCTTGATCACTCGCTTCTACTGCTTCCTTCCGATACCCGAAAGTGTCACCTTTATTGTCACGCTATATAAGACATGCCGTTTGATGCGATCAGCCATATCTTTCAGAAGCAGAGATTTGATATGATCTCACAGTCGAAGGTATGAACACTACGTTTCTATATTTTGGGTATGTCCATCAAATCATTCACCTAATGATATGACTCCGTTGTTAACCGACGCCATTGTCCATGATCAGGAAACCTTGATCATCTGTTACCCAACGAACTAGTAAATAGAGGCTACTAGGGACCTGGTTGTTTTATACCACACGTGTATTAATGTTTCCTCGTAATACAGTTATAGCATGGTATTAAAACATATTATGAACAATTGAGATATGACAAATAAAATCACTTTATTAATTGCCTCTAGGGCATATCTCCAACAGTCTCCCACTTGCACTAGAGTACAATTAATCTAGTTTACAACTTGGTAAAAGCTTAACACCTATAGCATCTCGGTGTTCTTCATGCTTGTCTCGTGGAAGAGGTTTCGTCAACGGATCTGCAACATTCAGGTCCGTGTGTATTTTGCAAATCTTTACATCGCCTTCCTTGACGTACTGCCGTATGACATGGAAGCGTCGGAGAATATGTTTGGCGGTGGAGTGAGACCTTGGTTCCTTCACGTTGGCAATAACACCTGTGTTGTCGCAGTAGATAATCACAGGGTCTTGCGCACTCGGGAACACTCCAAGCTCGATGACGAACTTCCTCAGCCAAACAGCTTCATTTGCAGCATCCGTAGCAGCAATATACTCCGATTCCATTGTAGATTGGGCTACTATGGGTTGCTTCCCACTTCTCCAGCTCACAGCGCCTCCGTTCACCTTAAACACATAACCTGTTTGCGATTTCGAGTCATCTGGATCTGTGCAGAAACTTGCATCAACGTAACCTGTTACGCCAAGTTCCTCTCCACAGCCTCCATAAACAAGAAACATGTCCTTGGTATACTTAAGATACTTCAGTATGTTCTTAACAGCTGTCCAATGATCCTTGCCAGGATTACTTTGGAATCGACTCGTCAAACTGAGAGCCAATGCTACATCGGGTCGAGTACTTAACATGGCATACATGATCGATCCTATAGCCGAAGCATATCGAGTGCCATCCACCTCGGCTTTTTCAAGAGCCGTCTGTGGACACTGAGCCATGCTCAATGTTTTCCCTTGACAACCGGCACAAGACCTTTCTTTGCCAAATGCATATTGAACTTTTCAATATCTTGTCAAGATAAGTACTTTGACATAACGCTAGTAGGCGCCTGGGTCTATCACGATAGATCTTAATGCCTAATACGTATGCAGCTTCTCCTAAGTCCTTCATCGAAAATTTACTGTTTAAATATTCCTTCACGCTTTTCAGAAGTTCCACATTATCCCAATTAGTAATATATCATCCACATATAGAACTAGGAATGCAACTGAGCTCCCACTCATTTTCTTATAAATGCAGGTCTCTTCCGCATTTTGGACAAATCCAAAACCTTTGATCACCTCATCAAAGCGAAGATTCCAGCTCCGAGATGCTTGCTTCAGTCCATAAATGGAACGCTGAAGTTTGCATACCTTGCCAACATTTTCTGGACTGACAAAACCTTCAGGTTGTACCATATACAACTCTTCCTCAATGTTACCATTTAGGAACGTTTTGACATCCATCTGCCATATCTCATAATCATGATATGCAGCTGTTGCTAGCAAAACCCGAATAGACTTTAGCATCGCTACCGGTGAAAACGTTTCATCGTAGTCAATTCCATGAACTTGTCGGAAACCTTTTGCGACAAGCCGAGCCTTATAGACGGTTACATTACCGTCAGCATCAGTCTTCTTCTTAAAGATCCATTTATTCTCGACGGCCTTGCGCCCTTCGGGAATCTCCACCAAAGTCCATACTTTGTTGTCATACATGGATCCTATTTCGGATTTCATGGCCTCAAGCCATTTCTCGGACTCGCATAGGTTCGTCTTGTTCAATTAACATGACGGTGCAAACAAGATTACCGTACCACTCAGGAGATGTACGGGTTCTTCCAGACCTACGAGGTATAATAGCCTCCTCGACATTTTCTCCCACTCCATCTGTTATGGAGGACGGTTCAGGAACGTTTCCGTTGCGCCACTCGGAATTTCGAGTTCAGGATCAACTATCTCGTCGAGGTCTATTTTCCTCCCACTTACTCCTTTAGCGAGAAACTCCTTCTCGAGAAAGGTGCCGTTTCTAGCGACAAACGTTTTGCCCTCGGCTTGGTGGTAGAAGGTGTATCCTATGGTTTCCCGCGGATACCCTACAAAGACGACCTTTTCCGATTTCGGTTCGAGTTTGTCAGGCTGCAATTTCTTGACATAAGCCTCACAACCCCAAACTTTCAGGAACGACAGCTTAGGTTTCGTACCATGCCATACCTCATACGGTGTCGTTTCCACGGATTTGGATGGAGCCCTATTTAAAATGAATGCGGCTGTTTCTAACGCATATCCCCAAAACGATACGGGCAAGTCGGTGAGAGACATCATAGACCGCACGCTATCTAATAAAGTACGATTACGTCGCTCGGACACCGTTGCGTTGCGGTGTTCCGGCAGGCGTAAGCTGTGGCACAATTCCACAGGCCTTCAGATGTGTGCCAAACTCAAAACTCAAATATTCGCCACCACGATCGGATCGAGGTGCTTTATTTTCTTGTTAAGTTGATTTTCAACCTCACTTTGAAATTCTTTGAACTTTTCAAAAGTTTCTGACTTGTGTTTCATCAAGTAGATATACCCGTATCTACTCAAGTCATCAGTGAAGGTTACAAAGTAACGATAACCATTGCGTGTCGATACGCTCATTGGGCCGCACACATCTGTATGTATAACTCCCAATAATTCCGACGCCGTTCAACGAAACCATTGAACGGTGACCTAGTCATCTTGCCCATGAGGCATGGTTCGCAAGTGTCAAGAGATCCAAAATCTAATGACTCCAAAAGTCCAGCTGAGTGGAGTTTCTTCATGCGCTTTACACCAATTGACCAAGTCGGCAATGCCACATATACATGGCGGTATCATTACTAAGTTAATCCTTTTGGCATCTATGCTATGGATGTGTGTACTACGATCGAGATTCAACAAGAATAAACCATTATTCACAGGAGCATCAACATAAAAGATATCATTCATCGAAATAGCACAACCACTTGATACTGAATTGAATGAATATCCGTCTTGCAACAAGCAAGAACCACTTATAATGTTTACACTCAGAGATGGCACAAAATAACACTTATTTAAAACCAAAACTAATCCCGAAGGTAGATGTAGAGGGAGCGTGCCGACGGCCACCACGTCAACTCTTGATCCATTGCCGACGCGCATCGTCACCTCGTCCTTCGCCAGGCGCCGACTATTCCGCAACTCCACCTGTGAGTTACAAATATGAGCAACAGAGCCGGTATCAAATACCCAGGTATTACTACGGGCGCATGTAAGGTACACATCAATAACATGTATATCACATATACCTCTCTTCCGACAATCTTGCCGGCCTTCTTGTCTTCCAGGTACTTGGGGCAGTTGCTCTTCCAGTGATCATTGCCTCCGCAGAAAAAGCAGTTGTGAGCCTTTGGTTTGACAGTCATTACCATCTTGTCCATCTTGATTTCCAATTCGGCCATCTCGAGCATCATCAGAATTTCCGACAGGATTTTGATGTCCCCATCATGTCGTAATTCACAATCGCGTCCTTATAGCTAGGGGGCAGTGACAACAGCACCCTATCAATAACCAGCTCATCTGGAATCATGTATCCCAGATCATTCAGGAGCTGAACGCTGCCAAACATATTGGCCAAGTGCTCGCTTATGTTGCCGTGCTCTTCCATCTGGGCTGAGAAGAAAAGCTTGGTAGCTTCATACCTCTCACCCATGACTTGTGGTGCAAAAACAACCATGAGTTCCGTGATTATCTCATAAGCACTCTTGCCCTCAAAATGGTTTTGCAGGTCGGCCTCCATGGCAAAGAGCATGCCACTCTGGACAAAAGAGGAAATCTCCGCCTTAGACTGATAGACGTTCTTTACATCTTCTGAGGCGGAATCTGCAGGCTGATCACCTAAGGCGGTTTCAAGAATGTAGACCGCATTGTGGGTATGGAGAAGGGACTTCAAGTTGCGAAGCCAGGACACGAAGTTGGAGCCGTTGGTCTTAAGTTTCTCTTTCTCAAGGAACAGGCCTAGGTTAAAGTGGGGCGAGACATCTACAATGGAATTTGCAAAACATAAGACGTTTGTTCATAATAAAATATGGGTTCAAGTTTTCAAAATAAAACTACTAGAACTCCCACTCAAGACGAGTATCCCTCGCATCGTCTTAGTGAATACACAACCCCCATCCATTACACTACCCCATCGATCAGGCAGATAGCATAACTTCAAAGGTAGACATCGTATATCAATCACATCACCGCATGTGACTCGTGCTTAACCTTTCGGTACTTGTGTTCCGAGGCCATGTCTGTACATGCTAGGCTCGCCATAATACCCTTTGACGTATTCGCGTGTGCAACGTGGCTTACACCCACCGTATGCGAACGAAGAGACGAGTGTAACCGCAAGCGGCGTACCCCGTAACGTAGAACTTTATTGGTGGTGCACGACAGAGGGAGAACACTATTATCGGAATTTTGGGAGGGATCATCTTATATTACTACCGCCGTGTAACTAATATATATAGACATATATACATACACAATATAAGATGCACACAATCTACATAACATCTAAAATGAAATGTAATGCGACATGATATGGTCTCCTCCGCGCCGATGGTCTCCTTCGCGCCAACAGTTTATAAACAATTTAATAAACCTACCTTGACCATATCATATTGCCCCTGCAAAATAAAGTTAGACGCTTTCTACTTTATCTTTTGCATGTTTTACGTGGCTGCTAGGGCTTCCGCACAAGAACCGTTTCTTACCTACGAAAACAAAACAACAGCGATAAGACAATTGTCTCTATTACACCCCTTTCGGGGCCCTCCATTGCAAATGATATATCAACTATTGTAGGAGATACAGACACCCGCCAGCCACATATACGGTACAAGCCGTATGTCAGGTGTGGAACCAGTCTCGCGTAAGAGTACGCGTAAAGTCGGTCCGGGCCGCTTCATCCGACAATACCGCGATATAAACAAGTACACGCGAGAGGGTAACAAATGTAGAATCGATGCCCACATTCAACATGTGTTCTAACCGTACAGATATATCTACGCATAGATCGGCTCTGATACCACTGTTGGGGATCGTAACAGAAAACAAAAACAAAAAATTCCTACCGACGATAACCATAAACTAGCCAGGATCTATACTATGCAGATATACTAGTACGGAGGAGATCAGAATACATACCCTTGTAGACCGGAAGCGGGATTACGTTCCCGCACAAACGTTGTCGATGGAGACGACGGCGCCGACCTCAGGGTCGTGTAGCGGAAGAAGATAGCTCCCAGCGCCAAACGATGGCGCCTCGCGGTTCCACACACGTACGGTGTGGATGACGCCTCCGGGCTCCAGATCCAGCAGAGCAGCGGAAGTGGAAGAGTGGATCTAGCAGCACGGCGGTGTGCGTACAGTAGAGAGACTTCTCTCTCGCACGTAGCTCAGAAACGGAACCACGCTCAAGGTAGGAGAGAAGAAGGGAGAAATTGGGGTTAATTTCCAAGGCATGGGGGTCCCCTATTTAAAGGAGGAGGAGGGAGGCCAACTCCCTTGGCTCCCCATGTGGGACTAAACCCCACATGGGGGTGCGCCGGCCAAGGGCATCCGGCCACCTAGGTGGGCCCCATTCGGCCCACCTAGGCGGCTGGCCCTTCTCCCTCTTTTTTTCCTTTTCCCTTTCAGTGATTTTCCCTTTAGCTTTTAATGCCTTTTAATTCGAATTTAATTAAATAAAAATATATTTAATCATTAATAATACTTATTAATATTAAATACAGATTATTTAATTCATTCGGACCCCGAAACATATTTCGTTGCCTCCGATCAACATCGGACAAGTCCCGGAACACTTCCGGAGTTCCGGTTTCTTTTCTCTCTAAATCCAATCTAATCGTCACCCACCCTTAAGTGTGTTACCCCACGGTTCGGGATCACTCCAGACATGAACGAGACATCCTCTCCGATCAATGACTAACAGCGGGATCTGGATATCCATGACAGCCCCTGTGCGTCCACGAATATCTTCTATCGTTTGAACCTTTAGACGTCCAGTCTCATCCTCTTGCCTAGCGATACTTAGATTGTCCGAGTGTCGTTCTCCGGTATCACGATTACGAGCATGACCTCGCTATTGACAAATCTATCTTTACTCGTCTATGATATTACATCCCCGTGACCTAGTCACATGCTTGCAAGCTCATTGATGTAATCTCACCGAGTGGGCCCAGAGTATCTATCCTGCTATGTGGACTGGCAATTCCCGCTCTTGATCACTCGCTTCTACTGCTTCCTTCTGATACCCGAAAGTGTCACCTTTATTGTCACGCTATATAAGACATGCCGTTTGATGCGATCAACCATATCTTTCAGAAGCAGAGATTTGATATGATCTCACAGTCGAAGGTATGAACACTACGTTTCTATATTTTGGGTATGTCCATCAAATCATTCACCTAATGTGATGACTCCGTTGTTAACCGACGCCATTGTCCATGATCAGGAAACCTTGATCATCTGTTACCCAACGAACTAGTCAAATAGAGGCTACTAGGGACCTGATTGTTTATATACCACACATGTATTAATGTTTCCTCGTAATATAGTTATAGCATAGTATTAAAACATATTATGAACAATTGAGATATATCAAATAGAATCACTTTATTAATTGCCTCTAGGGCATATCTCCAACATAACCCATATACTTTCTCCTAAGGAGGGTTTGCCAAACTCCATCTTCAGAAAGAAGCTTGAATAGCCATTTACCAAGCAAGGCTCTATTCTTGAACTCAAGGTCATGAACACCTAGCCCATCTTGGTCTTTTGGACGGCAAACCACACTTCATTTGGTCAGTCGATATTTTTTCTTTTCACTATCCCCTTGTCAAAAGAATCTTGATCGAAAATAATTCAATCGTTTGAGGACTCCTTTGGGTAGTTGGAAGAAAAAAATCATGTACAGTACCATGTTAGTTAGTATTGAGTTAATAAGAACCAATCTTCCCCCAACGATAGAAGTTTGCCTTTCCAGCTATTTAACTGGATTTGAAGTCTCTCCTCCACCAATTTCCATTCAACATTGGTGAGTCTCCGATAATGGATCGGAATATCCAAATAGTTGATAGGAAATTGATCTTGCGTACAGCCGAATAATTCGGCATACAAGGAGGCGTTTTTCTGGGCCTCGCCAAAAAAAAACAATTCGTTTTTATGGAAATTTATTTTAAGATCCGGACAAGATTAACTTGAGGTTACGAGTTTTTTCGATGTCATGTTCCATAAAAAGAATTGTGTCATCAGCATATTGAAGGATCGATAAGCCACCATCAACTAGATGTGGAATCACTCCTTCAATTAATCAGCACTCATAGCGTTTACAGAAATTCCCATCTCAGTTGGAGGATTACCTAGCCATACATGTCTACCAGATTCTAAAGAAATTGTAGCACGGGCTAGGCGATGTGCATCACCATTCGCTTCTCGCCGTTCGTGGATGTATACAACATCCTGAAAAGAGGAACGTCTAACTAAGACTTCCTTGATGATCATGCAATGAGCACCTCGGCAGTCTCCATTCTGAATTTCTTTGATTGCTGTGAGACAGTCTGAAGAGATCTGAAAATTGCCCAGATGCAAATCCGTCGCTAGGCACATGGCCTCAGGCCCTCAGCACATGCCATTGCCTCCAAAACTGTAGGATCAGTGATACCCTCCACCGCAACTGATGAAGCTCCATGGAAAATAGTACCATTTTCATCTCTACAAACAGCACTGAAGGCTCCTCTGTTCTGCGTCTTGGCAACCGCCCCATCAACATTTATTTTCATCATTCCCATCGGTGGCGGTAACCAGCTGATTTTAGTTTTTGGCGCTACAGATTGCATAGCCTCTTTTGAATTCCGCAAGTAACATAGGTCAGACAGATACCTATTTATAAAGGAGTGAGTCGACAACGGAGATTGATGTTCGTCTTCATGACTCTAGGTCTCTAGCTAGCGGGCAAATAGCTCACATGCGACGTTTTTTCACCCTATTCACTGGGGAACGACGTCGTTGCTTGTAATAGCTCCAGTGCGACATCTCATTGAGCTCAAATAACTTCCCTAACTCATTGCTCTTAATCAGTTCCTACCCCGGTGTCAGTTAGGATTAAGGGGAGGCGGGTGGGACCCACAATTGTCCATGTCAGCAACGACGACCGTTCATCTCTTCCCCTGCGCGCGCTTTCTCTGCTTCTTCTCCTTCTTCTTCTCCGGCGACATCGACGCAGCGCGGCAACGCCGGCGAGACAAAACATAAATAAATGCAGATAAAATAAACAAGTGGGGCGCATATAGTAGACAAACTATATATTCGACATTACGGAAGCTCGTGGCTCATCGGATCAAAAGCCACACAGAGATGAACTGAAAATACAAGGGGGACGATTCGCTGCTGCTCCTACCCCTAGCTACGACCCAAAATTGGGCTCACACCGGAGCCCCGGGGGTGCGGCAGCGGCAACGAGGCGGCGGCGCCGCTCAGTCCTAGTCCTCGTCGGAGTCGAATAGCCCGGCCCCGTCGGAGTCCGAGCTGATGTCGATGACGTCGTGGAGGGAATTGTAAATCCCGACCTCGAGGCGGCGTTGGTCGAGCTCAGTCTCCATCTGACGGCGCATCTCCTCCTCTGTGCTGCGCTGGAACACCTCCAAGGTGACCCAGGGCAGGTCCTCCTCGGAGACGAAATCCCCGGGCAGGAGGGGGCGGCCGCTGCGCGGTGGGTGCTCCTGCTGCTCCTCCTCCTCCCTCTTCGGCGGCGGCAGCGGTGCCCGACCCCGAGCAATGGAGGAGCTCCCCGCACCGGAAGAGCTTCCAGCCATCGCCATGCGGGCCGCCATGCGGCGGTCGTACTCAGGCAGCTCGCGGTGCTCGTACGCAGGCGGAGGCCGCATTCCGAGGTTCGTCCACGCACGCGCGCCTCGCTTACGAGCGCCGTCGGAAGCGGCCACGGCCTTCCTAGCGGGGTCAGCCGGAACCCGCCTCTTCCCCTTCCGCTCCTCGTCGCCGTTGCCACCGCCGGAATGGCCACCGTGGCCGGCGATTCGACCTCCCCTCCTAAACATCGGCGGGCGGCGGGGCTGGATCTACAGGCGTAGCTCGATTTGATCACCGGCGGCGAGCTAATGCGAGCGGCGGCGAGGGTGGGGAAATAGCTCGGGCACGACAGGGTGGGGAAATAGCTAGGGCACGACAGGGTTAGTGGATAAGAAGAGCAATAGCTAGGGTACGACAGGATTTGGGCCGTGGGCCGTCGAGTTTTCTGGGCCGTAGCCTATGCGCGTTTGAAATTAATAAAACACTGCTGCTAAAAAAAATTGTTGGGCCGTGGAATTTGTTGGGCCGTGGCCTATGCGCGTTCGAAACACTGCAGCTAAAAAAAATTCAACAGCCTCCTCTCAAAAAAAAAATCAACAGCCAATCAGAGCGCAGAACTGGGACTGGCGCGGATCGGGGGTTTCCTTCTAGAAGGCATGATCGGACGGTCAGGGTTAAATCACAGAAGCTTCGTAGAATTTTGTGTGGGTTGACCAACTAATTCAGAAAAAATTAAAATAATCACAGAACCTTCATTTTGGTGGGACTTAGAATGATCCAGGCTTATTTTTTCATTTTCATGTTTAAAACTTGTTTAAATGTTGGTTTGACTTCAGTTTGGCCGAATTTGAAATAATCATAAAATATTCAAAAAAACATCAAAAAATGAAATTCCAGTGCACATGGTTTTTATATATAGAGTAGATGTGTAGGATAGTTATTTGGCTGATTTAGAGAAGGTGGAAAAAAATCTTGCTTAGAAATGGAGCCGTTTACACTACCTTTAGAGCTCATTTGAACTCTCATGTGTGAAGAGAGGTGGTTTGAGATTTGCAACATGAAATTGTCCAAAACCTCACCAAACCTTCATTTTGGTGTGACTAAGAATGATCCAGGGTTAGTTTTCCATTTTGGTGTGTAAAACTTGTTTAAATGCTGATTTGGCTTGAGTTTGGCCGAATTTGAAATATTCATGAAATATTAAAAAAGCATCAAACAAATGCAAATCCAGTGCACATGGTTTGTGTATATATAGTAGATGTGTAGGAGGGTTTCTCCACGATCACAAGCCGAAGCAATTTTCCAAATTCTTTTTACAAATATCATTTTCCACTTTTTAAGTGCTAAAAATGGTTCAAAAGGTAGCCGAGACAGCCCCATTTCTAAACCTGCCATTTTTTCGACCTTCTCCAAATGATCTCAAACTCTAGGATATGTTAGTACATGATAAACTAAGGCCATGTGCACTGGATTCGCATTTTTTTGATGTTTTTTCAATATCTTTTGAATGTTTCAAATTCGGTTGACTTTTGTTGACCCAGATTTGAAATATTCAAAAGATATTCAAGATACATCAAAAAAATGCAAATCCAGTGCACATGGCCTTAGTTTGTCATGTACTAACATCTCCAATTGATAAACAAGGTCTACATACATGTTACACAAGAAGTGCTTCATAATCTCACATCTCAAACTATAGAGTTCATAATTTGAGATGTGTGATTTCACACCATATTGAAGCATTTATTGTTCAATTGTGTGTAGACCTTGTGTATCAGTTGGAGATGTTAGTACATGATAAAATAAGACCATGTGCACTGGAATATCATTTTTTTCTTCTATTTTGAATATCTTTTGAATATTTCAAAATCGGCAGAAGCCAAACCAAATCAGCATTTAAACAAGTTTTACACACCAAAATGGAAAACTAAGCCTAGACCTTTCTTAGTCACACCAAAAGGAAGGTTTGGTGAGGTTTTGGAAAATTTCATGTTGCAAATCTCAAACCACTTATCTCAAACTATAGAGTTCATAGTGTGAGATGTGCCATTTCACCCCATTTTGAAGCATTTCCTATTTAATTTATGTGTAGACCTTGTTTATCAGTTGGAGATGTTAGTACATGATAAACTAAGGCCATGTGCACTGGATTCACATTTTTTTGATGTTTTTTCAATATCTTTTGAATGTTTCAAATTCGGTTGACTTTTGTTGACCAAGATTTAAAATATTCAAAAGATATTCAAGATACATAAAAAAAATGCAAATCCAGTGCACATGGCCTTAGTTTGTCATGTACTAACATCTCCAATTGATAAATAAGGTCTACATACATGTTACACAAGAAGTGCTTCATAATCTCACATCTCAAACTATAGAGTTCATAGTTTGAGATGTGTGATTTCACACCATATTGAAGCATTTCTTGTTCAATTTGTGTGTAGACCTTGTTTATCAGTTGGAGATGTTAGTACATGATAAAATAAGACCATGTGCACTGGAATATCATTTTTTTCTTCTATGTTGAATATCTTTTGAATATTTCAAATCTGGGTCAACAAAAGTCAACCGAATTTGAAATAATCACAAAATATTCAAAAAACATCAAAAAATGAAAATCCAGTGCACATGTTCTTATTTTGTCATGTACTAACAACTCCAACTGATAAACAAGGTCTAGATATAATTAAACAAGAAATGCTTCAATATGGTGTGAAAACTTTAGATCTCAAAATATGGTGTGCACATGTTTTAAAAACTTTAGAAATGCTTCATTTTGATGTGACTAAGAAGGATCCAAGCTTGGTTTTTCATTTTGGTGTTTAAAACATGTTCAAATGTTGGTCAAACTTGGGTTTGACCGAATTTGAAATAATCACAAAATATTCAAAAAACATCAAAAAATGAAAATCCAGTGCACATGGTATTTATATATAGAGTAGAAGTGTAGGAAAGTTATTTGGCTGATTTAGACAAGGTCGAAAAAATCTTGCTTAGGAATGGAGCCGTTTACCCTACCTTTATAGCTCATTTGAATCACTTTTTTGTTTAAGACTTAGCAAAAGGCTCGGTTTCATGACCAAGTTAGATCAAACAACTACATAATAGTATGAAATCATTGCAACATCCAAGCCTAGCTCAAATAGCATGTAAATTTGAATTTTGGTTCAAAGTTGAATTCAAAAAATCAAAAGAAAATAAATAATTTTCATATTATTTAAAAATTCAAAAAATTTGTCCCAATGCAGCATTCTAGTGGATGGTGTAAATTTGGACGTCTATATTCTCTCTCCTACATTTTAATAATATTTCATCTACAAAATCGATGGAAGTAACAAATTAGATCACTAGTCCAGTACAAGATGTATCCGTATACGTCTACCGAAATGGAAAAGTTTCAACACGAAAGTTGTGAGAAACATCGAGTTGAACATGTTCGTCAAAGGATTTTTCAAATCTTCAACCGAGTGTGAAGAATTTGACAAAATTCGACTATGGGAATGGAACCAACTCATCAATACGCACTGGTCGTGTGTTGATTCCGGATGCAATCGAGGTTGCCTCCAGCGGGATGCGCGTGCATGGCCGGCACTGCCGACATGGCTGCGCTAAGGCAGGCCAACCCCGACATGCGGAGCGCCACGCTCAGCTGGACGTGTGCATCGCCGGCTGAGCTACTCCGCCTTAGCCTGCCGGCATGCCATCGCCGGCAGGAGTCTCCGGACCTTCTCTCCTTCGGATGGGTTTTCTCCTTTGACAAAATGCTAGCTGTTGTGCGAGATTGCGAAAGTGGAGCACGTCCAGAGCAGCACGGGCGTCCAGAGCGCGTCCAGGGTGCATCCAGAGCACGTCCAGTGTGCATGCCACAATCTGACGGCGTGCGAATGCCACAAGGAACACAAAAACAAGGAACAGAGTAATTTACATATTGTTTACAAGGTTTCAACTATGCCACGGCACGTCCAGAGCACGTCCAGGGCACGTCCAGAGCACGCCCCCAAGGTGTTCGCCGTAGTGCTTACATGGCCATTTCACAAAAGAACTCCCACAAAATTCACCAGACTTGCTATCTACAGAATGCAGCTCAATCTCCCCTCCGCCATGTGATTCTTCTAGCTCGATTTCATCTCGCAGAGAATTTCTGAGCACACCAATCTGTCCTCCGCCAGCCCGGCAACTAGACTGAAAGCCTCTAGGCTCAACGCTACTTCGAAGTCCAGGCTCGGGGTTGAGCGTGCTGAACTGCTGCTCGATGAGCTCCCGCCCGAGCTGCTCTCGTCGCCCGCAGCAATGTTGCGCATCGAGGCAAACCTCTGTCTCGTCATCGGCGGCGAATCACCGCCGAGCGAAAAACCCTCGCCGCCGTAGTAGCCGTTACGCTGCCACGCCTGCTTCAATACCTGCTGGACTGAAATCCGGTAGGGTCGCTTGCCGGAGCCCCTCGCCGCTGCACGAGACACAAATCGGGCCGCCGGTCGTCTCTGCGACCGTGTACCCACACCACCCAATCCTCCATCCTCCCTCGCCGCTCCCTCGACGCACCACCCCAAGCCTTGCGTCGCCGCCAGCTTGCTCGGCTCCGGGTGCCGCCGCTGGACTCGCGCGGCCGCTCTTAACATTTTCGCCGCCAGCTTGCTCGACTCCAATGCCGGTGCTCCAGTCGCCCGCCTCCTCGCCGCAGCTTTACTCGCCCGCCCCCTCGCCGCAGCTTTACTCGCCCGCTCCATTGCCGCAGCTCCAATCGCCCACTTCTTTGCCACAGCTCGAGTCGCCCGCTCCATTGCCGCCGACTCGCCGTCGCCAGGAAAATTTTCCCCAGCCCGGAGAAACCGAGACGACAGGACAGAGTGAGGAGTGAGCTCCGCGGGACGCCGGCGCGTGGCACGCATGGGTCCCACTCGAGAAAAACTACTCCACATACCGGTCAAACCGGGTTTACAGCGTGGGAAACATGACTTGACGGCCATGTCGCCGCAGAGCAATTACTGCTCGAAAAGATGCTGCATGTGAGCTATTATGCAGCAGATATGTCGCAGCGGAGCCAATTCCTCAGAAAAACGTCGCACCTGGGCTATTCGCCCCTAGCTAGCCAAGTACCTCAAACAGGACTCGAACGGGAATATCTCGAAAAAGAGAAGAACTCGAACCGGAATAATCTGGACGTATCTTGGTAGCCCAGCCCAAACAAAGTCCGCCTTTTGTTCTTCCGAGGTTCTCCGGGCTCTTCTTGGGGACCGGTCCACTTTTTCCTTCTCAAGTCTCGACGGCGGCCACCAAGCACTGCCTCCTGTTTCCTTTCTCTTTCGCACGAGCTCGCAGCCGCCGCACAGCCATGTCGGCGGATGGCAAGATCCCAAGGCTGGCCGAGGTAAGGAAGCAATATTTTCCCCGTTTGCAGCTTGCCTCTTATTACTTCAGAGTTTCTCTATGTGATTACGCGGCGGCCCCCGGGCATTGGTCCCGCCGCGCGGCCAGATTCTGCCTTTTTTGTTTGTTTGTAAAAGCACCTTGTGGCTGGCTTTAGAGCGGAAGATGATATTAGAATTCGTACTAGTAGGTTTAGGGGTCAAGACAAGATGTTCCGTCTGATTCCTATGTCTTCTGTGTTCACGATTGGTCTATTCGGCTAGACAGATGTCCATTAATGTCACTGCTGGTAGATGTTAACACTATCATCTCTGGGGTCTGCCTTCTTCTGCGCCCCGGAATTTGTTGTTCATCGCTCAACTTTGGTGCGACTGAAGGCATAGCTCTATTGAATTTTGCAGAGTTTCGAAAAAAGGGGGCGTGCTAAATTTTTTTCGCACTACAGCGAGGGTAGTTGACTAGGTTGTGAAGTTGACTTGATGGTATTCCTTATATTTTCGTGTGTTGTATATGATTTGCTTATGTGTATTTTTTTCTGTCCTCACAAGCATACGTGAGCGGTGGGGGAGCTTTGAGAGAAATTAAGGAGGGGCGAACATGCTAATTAAAACATTTGATAGAACTCTTAATAATCCTCCTTAGTTAGTCTTAAAAAAACTTTTGCTTGTAAATTTGGAGGGTGTTTGCATCTGTTCCTTGCTCCAGCACCAGTTTATATAATGGTTGAGCTCATGTTGATCATGTGCTTACTTAAACTTGGATCCTTATTACAAATTTATTTCCCGGGGTATTGGATCCCTTGTTGGATTTTGGACACCTGTATTTTGTGCGTTCTTGTTCCATGAACCCAAACAGACTTCTCTGTTGCTAATTGCTCCTACTGGAATGAATCCTTTATGGTCCTGATCTTGGTCTGAAAATTGAAATGCAACACTTTTGCAGGAAGCCCCAGCCGATGAGACCACTTCTGTTTGTAAGGAAAAGGGTGGAACTCCTGAGATGACAGAGCCCTCTGAGAAGCTAGAAGCGGAAGAAACCAACTCTGCTGAAGAGGAAAACAATGAGGCTCCTGAGGAAACAACTGATGAGAAACCAGAGATCGCGGTATGTTACATCTTTAGGTCAGCACTAAGCATGTATTGATATACAGATTGAGACAGCTCTAGCAGATTTCCGTTTTCCCACAACAAATCAAACAAGACATTGCTTCACGCGCTATCTTGAATATCATAGGAATGGTCCTGCCGTGTTGCCTCTTGAAAATGATACAACATGAAACAGGACAAGTTGGTGTTTCCCCTGAAGCCCTCGCGTCGTCTCCTCTGGGGCGACGGGAGGGCGAACCCTAGCCACCTGCCGCCGCCACCCCCTCCGGCCCGCCTCCCTCCCTCGCCGTCCCCGGAGGCGGCCGCCAGCAAAGGCCGTGCGCCGCCGGTGAAGGGGGCGGCGGGGATCTGCCGTTCGCGTTCCCGTGCCACCGCTCAGAGGAGTTGTTACGCTCGGACCTCGACCCCGACCTCTGGCCCGGCCTCGCGCGTTGGCGGCTCCGGTCGGGTGGCGTCGCGGCGCCCTCCCCGTGCTGCGTGCCCTGGACGGCGGTGGCCAGATCTTGGTGGCGGTCCCGGGCGGCGCGAGACGGCTTCGTCTTGATCCCTACTAGTGGCGTGCAGGGCGCCGGTCGCCGCCACCTCGTCAGCGGGCCTTGGGGGTCGGCCCCTGGCTGGGCTCTGCCTGGCCTTTGGAGGCTTGCTGCCCGGCGGTGCTGCAACAGCGACAAATCTTCCCGCCTCTCGTCGGCATTTGCGGGTGCTCAGATCCTGCCTCCGGCTGCCACGCGGTGGCGCGCATGGGGCGCGTTTGTGCGTGATGCAGGGCTGCAGCCCGGAACAATGGTGGTTCTTGGCCTCGGGCAGTGCTCCTCTGCTCTTCGCCGGCATGGTGCTCGGCGGGGCACGGTGGCTGCGCTGCGTCCGGCGGCCCTGGAGGATCTGAGGCCTACTGCTGCCTCTTGACCAATGGTGGTCTCCACGAGGTGTGGTGGGCTGCGGCGGTTGTTGGTGCTGGTCGACTGCCTTCCTTGTGGTCTCCAGGTGAAAACCTAGGTTCCGGCTTGCTGGACCGGATGACGGTGTTGTGCCCTTGACAACACAACCTCCTTGGAGGCGCCATCTTGGAGACCCAATGGATGACTTTTGTTGCTGCTTGTGATTGTCGGGAGCTTGGGTGGTGTTGGTGCGGCCAGTCTGGGGCCGACAGTGGTTTGTTTCTCTCCTTGGCCGGCCTTCGCGTGCTTGCCCAAGACCCTCCAATGGTTGCTGTTGCGGTGTGGGAGCTTCGTGCTCTTGGTGGCGTCTCGGCTCACCTTTGCTCAATGACGACACAATGTATGTCTCCCCCACCTGCTATTCGTCTCGACCTCCGTGGCGGAGCTCCATATCTAGGTTAGTGCTATGTGCTAGGCTTGACACTCGCTGATGATGATGGCGGTGCTCCTGAGTTGTGCCGTGGGGTTCGAGTCGCACGCCGGTGCGGTGCGTGAGGTTGATTGCCGAGTCTTGGCATTGTGATCCCTCGACTACACCCCTCACCTCTTGTGTCTCTTGGTGGCTCTTGCTGTTCCCTCTTCTAGTTGTCTTTTTCATATATTTTCATTATCTTCTCTTCCCCTGTATCCCCGTGTAATTTCTCCATCTGTTTGTAAGAACATGGCCCGCCATGCCACTTTCGATGAATGAAATCAGCGGTGGGGATTTATTCCCCCCGTCAATCTTGAAAAAAAAATGATACAACATTGGTGGGTCATTTGGTCATGAACTATTGTTTTGTGACAGGTGCGTAGCTGCAAAAGGAGAGGATGCTCCTGAGTGTGAAAAGTTTGCAAAGTACTATCGATCACTATGCCCAGGTGAATGGGTATGTATTCTTGTTCCATACCTTAACTTTTTCACTGCTGCTCGTCAGTTTTTCATGAGATGATGAGATAGGTATTTCTGTGGCATATGGACCATCGTAGTTCGTTTCTGTTTCCCCATTGACCACAGACTTTCCTAGCCGGTTGTGTATCATCTAAAGACTTGTTTCAAGCTTGTTATCTCTTGTTTTTTTAGTCATAGATATATTTTCTGGTTTAGAACTGCTGTTAATAGAGTAGCAACTTGACCTTGGTTCCCCTGCTGGAGTGGGTTAAGTTGAGTTGGACAGGTTAATTTTGTTTGCAAGATTTGGAGAACCAAAAAACCTTACAATTTGACATTAAAAACCTGCTAGTTTATGTTATGATAATTTTGCTCAGATGGTTACCGTAAGAACTACTCACTCCGTCCATAAAAGGATGTCTTAACCTAACCCAAATTTGCATGTATCTACACACTAAATCATGTCTAAATACATACAAATTTGGGCTAGGTTGAGACATCTTTTTGTGGACAGAGGGAGTATTGTTTATGTTGTGTTTATGATCTGTGGCATTTGGCTTGCATATGCTGTTTAAAATGATGTATCAGTGGATTTCAAACTTTAGTTATATCGCTTCTGATTACAGAAAAACCTACCCATTATTACATAACTGCCTTTCTCAACTTGATGACATGGCTGTATTTTATTCAGGTTGAGCGTTGGAACGAGCAAGCGGAGAATGGCACATTCCCTGGACCCTTGTAGGCTGTATTGGTGTGAGAAAGAACAAACTGTCATCCTGACATATCCTCGATGATTTAAAGAAGTCACCAAGAGCTTAGAAATCGTCACCTTTTTATGTTTTGACGACTTCTTACAAATAAAATTTTACATTACTTAAGTTTTTTTTCTTTTTGCGAATGACATTACTTAAGTTGAAGGTGCTGCTTTCTTCTCAATTTCTCTGATGAATGAATATTCACTGGATTTGTTACAACATCCAACTTTAGAATTTACTGACCTTTCTGTTCTATGAAAATTATCTTTTTGGTTGTGCATGTAAAGTTTGGAACCATATGAAATAAACTAGTCTCGTAATTCTAGCAGTGCCGTCTTGTTGAAATCCATATGCACTATGGATAGTTTAGCCTTAAATTTGCCTTGGTAGTTCAGCCTTTCTTGCAGGGCGGACCCAGGGGAAAATGGGACTGGGGGCATCCATGTACAGAAAAATCACCAACATTTTTTTTTACGAAAAAAAATCACCAGAACGCAACTACACAAAGAATAAATGTGTTCAAATATGATATATATATATATATATAGAAGTTTTCTCATAATTAACAAAACACTTCATCCAATAGCAATATGCCAATATGACAAGTTTACTAATAAAGTGTACACACCTTTTTGAACAAAAAGACAATATCCAAATAGTTCATATGTTGCAAAAATGAGAATATCATTGTCTTGCAAATAAATATTGTTACCTGCGAATAGAAAACAATGACACATGTTATGATCAGCCATACAACTACTAATGGAGGTGATAAAGGTAGAAAACGTGTAAGAAATAAACCATTACATTTTCCCACGACGATTTTTTTTATGAAAACGATCAACGATCGCTTCATTGGTAATTGTGTCCAGCAATGCCTTTTCCACATAACAAATGAGGCTATTGCTTAAATAATCATCCCCAATTTTGTTACGTAAAGCGTTCTTCACAATCTTCATAGCTGAAAAGCATCTCTCTACGGTGGCAGTGGCAACAGGAAGAGTTAGTACTAACTTCAAAAGTTGAAATACCAACGGATAGGAGAGATGCTTCCTTGTATCAACCATGAGTTTAGCCAAATCACCAATACTGTCCAGGCCAGAAAACCTTGTATCATGGAGTACATTATCTATATAGAGGGAAAGTTCATGCTCAAGGGTCACCATATCATTGTGATTAAAGTCATCAGGATAAAACTTAGCCAGCTGCACCAACTTCTCCTTATCAAATTGACAAAATAGATCACTTGGACTCAAAGCAGACATACATCGAAGCAGCTCAGAATTTACCTCGTTGAATCTATTATTAAACTCTTCTCCTAACTGATCCAGAACAACAAAGAAACAGTCAACACGGTAATGATGTTCATTGTTAATGCCCGTCTTCTGTCTTGTTTTCTTTGGGTTCACATATTCATTTTCCATATCAACTATTGAGATGCCATGCTTCTCACAGAAACAAGTTACCTTCTCCATAAGAGAACTCCATCCCTCATTTGTTCTAAACTTTTTTAGTTCCCGCTTAGTGGATTCCACATCAGAAATAGCATTTACAATGTCTTTATCCTTTCTCTGTAAAGTTTTTGATAGCCCATTTGTTAAAGCCAATATCATCATCATCATATGTAGGAAAAATATTGAATCAAAAGTTTGGAAATATTTGAGAAGACCATTAGCTTGTCGTCTCTTTACGGGATCAGAACCATCTTTCTCAACATATTCCAGTACTTTAACCGCCGATGAGAACATTTTTGACAAACCCAACAATGTTCTATAATGGGAATTCCAGCGAGTGTCGCCTGGTCGTTGAAGTGATAATTCCTGATTTAGTCCAGTTCCTGTAGCAATCTCTCCACAACCAATTGCTTTTCTCAATTCTTCTCGATGATGTTCTCTAAGTTGGTCTTTTCTCTTGCAAGATGCTCCCACAACGTTCAACAAAACTGAGATCATATCAAAGAAATCTCCGACATCAAATATGTCCTTCGCAATAGCCACAACAACCAAGTTGAGTTTATGAGCAAAACAATGTATATAATATGCCGATTTGTTCTCACTCTTAATTTTTGCTTGCAAACCATTGAACTCACCCGACATGTTACTTTCTCCATCATAACCTTGGCCTCTAACTTGCTTTAGACTCAAACCAAGTTCCGAAAATAAGAAATCTATGCAAGACTTGAGATGAGAAGCTGTTGTCTCCTCCACATGAACAACGCCAACAAACTTTTCTTGGACTAGCCCAAATTTATCAACAAACCGGAGAACTACTGCCATTTGTTCTTTGTCGGATACATCTCGACACTCATCTACCAATAAGCTGAACACACCATTGCCAATTTCTTCAATCATAGAACCCAACATTTCTTGTGCAAAACACTTAACAATATCTTTCTGAATTTTTGGAGACAACAATTGATTATTATCTGGAGCATTTTTGAAAGCCTTAGCAACAACATCATTCTGCTAATAGTGTAGTCCATCATCTCCTTATAATTTCCCTTATTTTCGGAATCTTTTGATTCATCATGGCCACGGAAAGACTGTCCCTGATGCAACAAGTATCGGCAAACATCAATTGCAGCGTTTAGCCGGATGAGATGCTCATTCTTTTCAATTTCACTTTGTCTATGCAAAGCTTCATGAATTGATTGATCTTCTTTTAATAAATCATCACAGTCCTTGAGTGCCCTGTTGTGAAAGCTATTGCAATCACCAACATGAGTCACTAATCTCTCTGTTTTCTTCCAACTGTCCCATCCTTCTACAACAAATGCATCATGGCCATGATGGTTATCTTTAACATTGTCCCTGAACAAATAACAACATAAGCAATAGGCTTTGTCCGTCTTCTCGCTGTACTCAATCCAATTTGCATACTGATCAAACCACTCAGGATTAAATCGCCTCCTGCTCTTCTTCTTGTTCCCAATCAGCTTGTATGGAAAATTAAAACAACGAGGCTGATAAGGTCCCCAAGTTAAATACTTTCTCCTAATTTGGTCACGTTGATTGGGGTGATAATCTGCCATTCTCTTCCTTTTAGCTGGATCACGAGGAAGCTTGTCCAGATCAATCAGTTCAGGGACAGCAGAATTATGTCTCGGTGCTGCAGCTCTTGGTGCATTTGGGATTGAACTCTCTGTGGTGGTGCTGGTGGGGTTGACATTTGCTGGGTTTTTTATTGAAATACCTCTCCATTATTTTCTTTCTTCCCTGCCCATCGTTGAGACACAATCAGTATAAGTTCACATGCTAGTAGTAGCAGAAAAATAAAAGGGAATGTGCTAGTAAATCAGTCAGGCTAGCCGGATTACATTCAGGTCCTAATTGCATTGCATAGAAAATTCCCAATTCCTACAGATTGGATAGTATACTAGTATGTCAAATTACTTCTACAACACTAAATTTAGATCACCGTACCAGTAAAGAGTCTGTTTGATTGAAACGGAAAAGATCAAGAGAACCCGATAGAAAAGATCATACCACAAATTGGAAAGCCCTAATTTCTATCGGTTGAGATGAGTACAATACTTACCTGCAATGTCTCGACACGGAGATGGCGCGGCCGGCCGGGCACGCGAAGGACTGGCGGTGACGATCTGGCGGAGAGGGCAGGGCGCCGCGCCAGGGCCTGGTGGAGAGCAGCCGCGATCGCGATTCGCCTGCTCTGCTCTCGTTATGCAGAGACGAACACGAACCGTCGAGGCGTCGGAAGGATCGTCTGCCTAGTGCCTTCTGCTCTGTAGCCTGAGCTGAAACGTACCAAACTGGGCTAGCAAAGCTAACCAGCCTTTCTTTTCTTAATGGGCTTTGATAGAAAAATATTTGGCTGGACGGACAGGGACACTAGGATGGGCTGACCGGGGGCACACGTACAAGGTTGACCGGGGCATTTGCTTAAGCCTATACAGCATATACAAGGATAACTGAAAATCGAGTGGGGGCCAATGCCCCCACAGTGCACAACGTGCGTCCGCCCCTGCTTTCTTCTAAACTACTTATAAACGAGAGAACATGGCAGGAAAATGAAATCTCCACCGTCCACACACATATATCAAACGGGTCAGATTGGTTTGTTCTCCCTCCCGGAACTCACGGCCGCACTAAACCATCCCGAAAATTACGTTGCAAAACGCCCCGCATGCGCACCACTTAGCCGGGCCTGGACGCAGCCCTCCACATCGCGAAGCAAGGCTAACCGCCGCAAATCTGCTCTCTCCGGCATGGACGCTGCTGCCTCCACTCCCGACGGTCTACTATGTGTCTACCACACATGGAGGGCTACTACGATCTGGTGAAGCCCTTCGAATCGCGCCATCGCCGCTAGCTGATGGAGGCCGCCGCCGAGGCCGACCATCTTAACCACTTCCGGCCGCCGACGTCCAGGAGCCGGAACCACGCCGATGACGGAGACCGAGACGCCCTGCAGCCAGCCCGTCGCCCTCTCTCGCCTGTTGCACTGCACACCGTGTCTTCGCCCTGTTGTAGTCGCCCCAGCCGGTCGCCGCTGTAGTCCGCTGTACCAGACCACCGAGGTCGTAAGCTGGATCATGCAGGAGGATTGCCAACACCGTGGATGCGTTTGGTGTTTGTCTTCCCCAACATCGTCGTCGTTGTAGCACGTCCGGAGCAGAGCTCATCCCATTAAAGACAGCCATTTCTTACCTGTTGCATCGATTTTGCTTCAGCAATTACACGTGTACTGATATTCTCCTAGCACAGGTAGATTAACTGGTTTATACACCAACTGCTTGAATTACCAAGGGTATTCAATTGTTTAATTTTTCCTAGGAATTATCCAACTGATCAACAATCGAATGATTTTGTACTCCGTTGCTTACAAGGTGATGCCAAAAGAGAGGCAGAGCAACTGAATTTCGTTGATTGTGTTTTTGTAAGCATCTGTGGATTGTTATCCTCACAGTCAGCAGCTGACGCTTCACTGAATTCGTTGGTGATTCTAGATTCATGTCTATTATGATGCACCCTGGATGAATACTGTGACCCCAACTCAAATTAAGCATTTCTTGCATCATAGTACTGGTAACGATCCGTCTAATAGACTAGGGGTACGTTCGCTTCACGGATCTTTGTTACTGGATAATGAGTTAATGAGGGATTTACCATGCATCGATGCAAGGAATATGTTAAAATAAGCGAGTTGTTGGCTCCGTATGGTGAGAGTGATTTCCTTTTGTTTGACCTTAAATAGAGCTAGCTGACTCTTGCACTGCAAAGAAATCGCACCTGATATATTCTTATTGCAGCAAAGTCTAGGTATGCTTGTAACTGTCTCTCTGTCCAATTTTTTTTAACGATATTTTCCAATAGTCCGAAAAACAGTCTGCTATGAGAGTTATTATTTCCTTTTTCTGCTTAGTGAAAATGAAATAAGCCTGAGTTCATCGAGAAATTATGGGCATCTTTAGGAGGCCCAAATTTATCATTGCTTACTTGCAAAGACAAACAAAAACTACATAAAATAAACTCATAGGAAAAACAGGATTAAAAAACTATGTGGTTTCATGGAGACGTGCGTTGCACGTGCACACTAACTAGTGTGATGAAACGTGATATCGCACTAGTATCATGAGGCATGTAGCTCTCCTAAGCTCGATCTTAATTGGTGACAGACGACCCAGACCTGAGCACGCGTGACACTTTTGGGCTCTTTGTGGGGGAACTCTCCTCTGTTTACGTGGAGTATTTTCTCCTGGATCGGCCATATACACTACTTGTCCTCTCCCAATCGTAAATGCGCATCAAAACAAGTACTCAAATCAGGTGAGAGGTATGGTAGCTCTGTATTCAAAACATGCACACCATTGTCAGAGAAATCCTTCAATTTGAAGAAACCCTTCATGAAATATCATTAGGTTCTACAAAATCACACATGTAAATGTACTGAGAGATTTGCAATCGTGTGCATCTTTCTACTTGCATCCTAAAATTATATCTTGAAACAGGCTTTCACCCCGTTTTATATTATAAAGCTAATCTGCCGAACAAGGATACATGGTGTTGAGAAAATCCGCAAAAGCTGATCAAAAAAGAAAAGACGACAAAACACAACAAATATGCGAAAACGCCGCTATAGTGTCGTCGAGGAGAAGCGAAGGAGAAACACCGCCACAACCTATAACTACCCACACTCATCGGCGATGCCCCCAAGAAGGTCACGCCGCCACGCACCGCCGCCCCCGCGCCTGCCGAAGCGTGCAAAGATTTTTACCCAGAGTGTCGAAGGGAAGGGAGAAACCAAAGCGGTGCCCCAAGGGGAATGTGACACCCGCAGGCATCACCACCGGCAGCGTCTAAACTCAAAGCTTTCACTCGGCCTCTCCACCCGCTGTGTCACGCGAATGGGTCACATACCCACCATGACAGGGGACCATCAAGACGAGACAGGAACTCCAGATCCAGGTCAGGGCTAGGTCACCGCCGTCGGCGATAACTTTGCCAGGACCACCAACAGTCGTGCACCCCGCCACCCACATGACCGAATCACACCACAAACACCTGCCTCAACGCTGCATGCCAAAGAGCTAGCCATGAGGCCCGCCTTCCAAGGCCGCCGCCCCGACATCCATGGCCCTGAGTCCTCCCCCGCCGTAGGCATGCAGAGACCGACAACCGAATAGACGGGCACGGTCAGGTCTGCCTATGCACGCGAAGAACCAACTCCGGCAGGGTGGCAACGCCACGACCCTACATCGGACATTGGGCATGCAATAAAAATCCACCTTGACCCTAGAAAATATAAATTGTATCGCCATTGTATATTTTGGGTCCTTATTTGGTCCTTATAATGCGGTTACTTACGAGATAGAGCAAAAAAAAAAAGAGGTGGTATTTGTTTTGGAGAGAACACATGCAAATTTTAAGTCACATGCTCTAGCCAAAGCCACACATGTTTTTTTTTGAATTTTCCACATATATTAAACCAGCAAAGAGTACACGATTATATCGATTACAAAAACAAAACTAAAAGAGACTAGCAAATCTATGAAATCTTCAAGCCCTTTCTTCATCCATGACATAATCTTGTACTTTTCTGAAGCCAGCCGTAGAACAAAGCCAACACCACCAAACCACAGACCTGTGAATACCACCGAAGGTTCTCCCTTTTTAATTTTGAGCCGCAATGCCAAGACTTTGTGCACGCACGCAGCCATTAAATTAATCAAGCAACATCGGCAAGAGCACCACCACTGATATTCCAGGGACAAATAACCGAACCATTTTATCAACGTCGTTGGGAGCCGAGAGAACGAATCACCATTGCCGAAGACGTAGTAGCCGGGATAGATATTGCGAGGACAAACCTCCTCGCGACAATCATGAGAAACAATCCAAGATTGATCTGGCGAAGCAAGATCTAAAGAACCATACCTAGACAGACTTAATCTTCCAAAGCCACCATTGACGTCGGGAAGGGTATCTCGCCGTCGAACGAAGCGTGGAAGATCACTTATTGCAGACGATACCATCTCCATTAACGAAGAAGATGACGACCAAAATCAAACTCTACCATTAAGGACCTTCGAAAAGCGCCGTGCGCAGGTCCGAGCTCTAACATTAAGGAGCTTTGTGTAGCGCCCTGCGCAGGTCTGAGGTCCCCACCCCTCCTTGTGCCAGCGACACCTAGAGGAGGTGAGTACCCGTCAATTCTTAGACGAAGGCGACGATGAAGATGCAGATGGCGCCGGCGGCGACGGCTAGGGTTCAAACCCTAGTCCGCCGCCTCTCTTTCTTTTTTTCTACACAGCCGTATGTATTTAGTTTGAGAGAAGCCGTACGTTTTCTTTTTCTTAGAGGAACCGTACGCAGTTATTTGAGAAAACCGTGCGTAATTCCGGAGGGGAACCAAAGGTCCAGGAAAGAAACCTCTCCTTCCGCTAACCCTCACCCTCATCGCGCCGCTGCCGCCACCTTGCCTCCCTCCGTCGACGCATCGCCGCCCCCGCCACCGTGCCTCTCTCGGCGCGCCGCCGACTTGCCTCTCTCCACGCGTGCTCCATATACACCCCGTTCCCCCCTCCGCTCCTTCACCGCCGCCATGCGTCAATCCGACCACTGCCGCCCCTTCCGCCCGCCGGACTGGGGTTCTCCGCCTCCCCACTGCCGCCACCACCAGCCTCCCCACCGCCAGCGTCATCCCGCCCCGCGCTTCGCCGTGATCCTCATCCGCGCGGGCCCCAACACCTCCGCCCCGACCGCCACGGAGATTGACGCGCTCGTCGCCGGCCTCCCGTCGCCGCCCCCGGACAACCTCTCCGTCTTCTCCTCCGGCCGCGACGCCGCTCGCCTCCTCTTCCGCTCCCTCCCAGCCGCCGCGGCCGCCGCGCGCGAGCTCTGGTCGCTCCGCCTCGACGGCCTGCACTTCCTCACTCCCTGCCTCCCCAATGCCGCCGTCGCCGCCCACGCCTTCCCCCTCATCGCCTCCCTCTTCGCCTCTCACGCCTCCCGCCTGCTCGACTCCGACCTTGTCTCCCGTTGCGCCGCCCGCTCCGCGGAGCTCGCAGCATCCATCCAGTCCGTGAAAGACCGCCTGGGCGTCCGCAATAACTTCCGCGAGTTCGATCAGCTCGATCTCCAGAGGAAAACACTCGAGGCTGAGAAGGACTTGGTGGATGCCAAAATTGCCGAATACAAAGCGTCAATGAGTTTGATACGGCGCGCCATGTTACGTGGGACCGATGACGAGGAGGAGGTGGAGGAGGAAGAAGGGGTGGATGTGTTTGGGATTGGGGAAGACGAGGATGTGGACTTTGTGAGGTTGCACATGATGATGCTGCGCGAGTGCAGGAGGCTCAACGAGGGGCTACCGATCTACGCATACCGCAGGAAGATTCTCAATCACATTTACAATAACCAGGTGAGGATGTGCATTCTCTGCAGTTTAATTTGTGATGGCATTGCAAATTTGCAGCGTGGGCCATTCGATCCTTAATCTTTGGTTCCTAGAACCATGGAGAATGAGCCATTTTATTTTGTTTACGTTATCAGATTGCAATTTTACATTTTGTTTCGACCTTTTGTACTTATAGCTATGATTAATCCGAGCCATGTCTTGAGTAATAGCCTTAGAGGTACTTCATATCAAAGTTCCCATTTATTTAATTCGACTTTATTTTTGTGGTAAATCATGAGATATTTATGCAAAATCATGATCTAAGTTATGTGAGCTTTGTTTCTACAGGTTATGATCTTAATTGGGGAAACTGGCTCTGGAAAAGCACACAGTTGGTTCAGTTTCTTGCTGACTCAGGTCTTGCTGCTAATGGTTCAATTGTCTGTACTCAACCTCGAAAAATTGCTGCTACATCGTTGGCACGTAGAGTGGATGAAGAAAGCAATGGCTGCTACTCTGACAATTTCGTGTTGTCATATTCAACCTTTTTTAATTCTCAAGACTCCAATTCAAAGATCATATTTTGCACAGATAGTTGTCTATTACATCACTGCATGAATGATGTGGGCCTGGATGGCATTTCATATATCATTGTTGATGAAGCTCATGAAAGAAGCTTGAACACTGATCTTCTCTTAGCTTTGATCAAGAAGAAGCTGCTTGATAGGTTGGATTTGCGTCTCATTGTCATGTCTGCCACTGCTGATGCTGATAGGATTTCCGACTACTTTTACGGCTGTCAAACATTCCATGTTAAAGGGCGAAATTTTCCAGTTGAAATTAAATATGTCCCAGATGTATCATTGGATGCTTCCTTCAATACTGTGCCAAACTCTCTGCGTGATGCTTGTGCAACTGCTTCTTATCTCAATGATGTTGTAAGACTGGTAAGCACCATTCACAAGAATGAAGAAGAGGGTGCTATCCTTGCTTTCTTGACATCTCAGCTGGAAGTTGAATGGGCTTGTGAGAATTTCAGTGATGCAAGTGCCGTGGTACTTCCTATGCATGGAAAGCTCTCCCAAGTAGAACAAAGCCGGGTTTTCAAAAGCTATCCTGGAAAGAGAAAAATCATCTTCTGCACGAATATGGCTGAAACATCACTGACCATAAAAGAAGTAAAGTATGTTGTTGATTCTGGACTGGCCAAGGAGAGCAGATTTGTGCCCAGTAGTGGTCTCAATGTATTGAAAGTTAATTGGATTTCCCAAAGTTCAGCTAATCAACGTGCTGGCCGGGCAGGTCGAACTGGACCAGGAAAGTGTTACAGGCTTTACTCTGAATCCGACTTCAGTATGATGGAAGTGCATCAAGAACCTGAGATCAGGAAAGTTCATCTTGGCACTGCTGTTCTAAGAATACTTGCTTTGGGTGTTAAAGATGCACACAATTTTGAGTTTGTTGATGCCCCAAATCCAGAAGCAATCAATATGGCTGTGAAGAATCTTGAACAGTTGGGTGCTGTCAAATGTAGACTCAATTGCTTTGAGCTGACTGATACTGGACGCCACCTGGTCAAATTGGGAATTGAGCCAAGGCTTGGGAAAATTATGCTTGATTGCTTTGGTTTTGGTTTGAAGAAGGAAGGTGTAGTTCTAGCCGCTGTTATGGCAAATTCTAGCAGCATATTTTGTAGAGTGGGCACTGATGAGGAGAAACATAAATCTGACCTTCAAAAGATCCGGCTGTGTCACCGAGATGGAGATCTTTTCACTCTACTTGCTGTTTATAAGAAATGGGAAGATGGGCATGACAACAGGAATATGTGGTGCTGGCAGAACAGCATCAACGCCAAGACCATGAGGAGATGCCAGGATACTATATCAGAACTTGAAAACTGTCTAAAGCGTGAGCTGAACATTATCGTCCCAAGCTATTGGTTTTGGAATCCCGAGGCACCAACTGTACACGATAAGTTGCTAAAGAGAATTATCCTATCATCTCTTAGAGGTAATCTTGCTATGTTTTTAGGACATGAAAGGTTTGGTTACCAGGTGATTTCGACAGATCAGGTTGTGAACCTTCATCCGTCATCCTCATTGCTCAATTATGGCATCAAGCCAGAGTGGGTGGTGTTTGCAGAAATCTTGTCAGTCCCGAATCAATATCTGGTATGTGTAACTGCTGTTGATCACGATGCGTTGTATACAATTCACCCAATGTCTTTCATTCAGCAACTGGAGGAACATAAATTGCAGATAAAGGTGATTAGTGGGCTTGGTAATAACTTATTGGGAAGGTTTTGTGGTAAATATGGCCAAAATCTGCAAATGATCATCTCACGTCTCAAGGAAGATTGCAAGGATGACCGAATAACTGTTGAAATTAATTTCAGTAATAATGAAGTTGTGTTATTTGCTACTAAACAGAACATGGAAAAGGTCTTTTGCACTGTTAACAGTGCTTTGGAATGTGAATGTAAGATGTTGAGGAATGAGTGCCTCGAGAGAAGTTTATTTCCTGGGAGGTCTGGCAGTTCTCCTATTGCACTATTTGGCTCAGGTGCTGAAATCAAGCATTTGGAACTTGAGAACAGATATCTAACAGTAGAGATTTCGCATCAAAATGCTCATGACATCAATGAGAAGGAGCTTATTTGCTTGGTGGATAGTATTGTCTCCGGTGTTGCTAACTTTCATAAATTCACGGAAACTTTAGGATAGCCTCAGATGGAACTAAATGGGGGAAGTTTACATTCCTCAAGCCTGAAAATGCTGAAGATGCTGTTTCAAAACTGAATGGGATAGAATTTCATGGCTCCTCATTAAAAGTACTTCCTGTATGTTCTTTCGACAGTCGAGGATTACCATTTCCTGCAGTAAAAGCTAAATTATGTTGGCCACGTAAACAAAGCAGTGGACGTGCACTTGTAACATGTGCCAATGGGGAAGCTGAATTTGTTGTAAATGACTGCTTTGCCCTAGGAGTTGGTGGAAGGTATATAAATTGCAGGGTTTGTACTAAGTATGAGAATTGTGTCTTTGTCGAAGGAATTCCAATGCATGTTACGGAGCCAGAACTGTATGATGCTTTTCGTAGCACAACAACAAGGAGAATCCTTAATATCCGTTTGCTCAGGGTTAACGGAAAGGCCACAGCTAGCCCCTCTGTTTCTACATGTGAAGAAGAACTGGTTAGAGAAATTTCTCCATTCATGCCAAATAAGAGTTGTCCTGGACAAAACTTCCATGTTGAGGTGTTTCCTCCGGAGGAAAACGACTCAATGATAAGAGCTATTATAACGTTTGATGGAAGTCTTCATCGAGAGGCTGCAAGAGCACTGGACCATCTTGAAGGAAGCTTCCTTCCTTGTTGTCAACCTTGGCAGATAATACAGTGCAAGCATGTGTTTCATAGCACTCTGTCCTGTCCGTTACGTGTTTACAATGTTGTCAGCAAGGAAGTCGCTTCTCTGCTTGAGAGCTTCCAAAGCCAAAAAGGTATGCCTGCATTCTTCATTTCCTATATGTTTCGATCTTTTTCACTGTTCTTGAATGATATTCCTCATTTTGGTTATTTTTTTATTCTCTATGTTTTTTCATGAGCTAGCCAGACTTTTAGAGCCATTTTTTCCTGAAATTCCTCAAGGTCCCTTATCTCCTTAGGAATTTGCTGTGTTCTTTTCTCTGAAGTTTTTTTATGCTTTTGCTACTACTAAAGACCCAGTCTCATTATGTCCATACTATTACTCTAACTATGCTGGTTCCATTACTCTGTTGGTCTCAGCTACGTTTTGCCACATTCGCACATTACCGTCTGGTTAGCTCTGTTTGACTAGTCTTGGCAAGATTTCACTCGAAATGATCGCTTAAGTCTATTTGTTGCTTTTATCATTTAGAAACGGTGGCTTGCAAGCTGATGTATTTATTTTGGGGTCCGCAAGTTCTTATTTAGGCATCCTGATGGGTGGATGAAGTAGAAGAAAACTTATGTTGAAAATAGGATTTAATATAAGCACTTTACTCTCATGTCATTTTCGGTTGTTACTCTTTGTCCGTTCACAGAAATGGCTGAATTTGTCCGTTCTCAGAAATGGCTGAAAAAAGAATATTCAATATTGAGATTATAACACTAGAAAACCCATCAACTTAAGCATCAAGTTTCGAGATCTCTCATGACAAAACTTGTACTTCCTCTTTCATGCTCCTTCTCCAAATTTCTCATGTCAAACCCTAACCATGTTCCTTCTTGGCCTCCCAGGAGGTCTCTTAAGAACTTCTTTTTCCTTGTCCTCCTCCTGGTCCTCCCTAGTGGCTTCTATTTGTTGTTGTGTTTCAGTGGTGCATCTGGATATTGCCTCTCATCGTCAGATTGTTCATAGTCATCTGCACCAGAGTCATCTACATGGGGAGTTGTAGCGGCATTGTCAAGGCACACTCATGCTGGCTCAGAAGAAGATTCAAACCCTCAAATGTCTCAGAAGGTTCAGTGACACTGACAGTAACCTGAGAAGGGGAATCAATGGATGGTGTGCTTGGTCGTCGACTGCTCCTACACACACTATTCTTCTTCACAATTATAGTAGCCATATAGGTGTTTGTCTTAGATCACTTTTTTTTCTTGATGTGTGAGTAGACATAACAATTTCTGTGGTAGGACCTATCAGCTACAATATTCCTCATAACAAGGTAACATTTTGCTTGATGTGGAAATAATTGAAAGACATAACTGACTATGAACACTGGTTGTAAAAAAGCCCATAAAGTTTCTCATTCATTTTTTTTGTAAGTTGCTATTTCTTTCTAACATATTTAATTTATAGAAGTCTTTTCCATCTGGTAACTTTATTTCAAACGTTATGGTGATTATTATTTTTCTTATTTGTAGTTACCTTTTACCAGGAATGCTCTTATTAAGTCGTGATAGCTGTAATCCTATAAACGTCCTCCCTCTACTATAGTACTATGTCTCAAATGCACCAATGCCAAAGAAATATGACCTAATTAAAGAGTGTAAACATGTCATAGTAGTGATGTGTTATCAATCACTGCCTTCTCTGTTTCTAAGGGCTAAAACTGCGAGTAATTTTGCCTGGTGGTTGTATACGCGCACATACAATAGTTATGTAGTGTGTATTGTTGGTTCTCTGTAAATTCTGAGATATGTGTTGTTTTTGCTCAGATGTGATTTTTTTTTCAAGTACCAATATAGGCTCTGCTGGGAGATGCCTTAATATATGCTTAAGATCAGCTGTAAGACTGCAACTAACGTAGGCATCCAAGAATATGTAGCATTAGTAAATAGGGATATCCTGTTCCTTGCCTTCCTTATCCTGAATCCTCACGAGTGTTATGCTGCTAATCTTACATTGCTCCGTTTCCATCTTTGTATTGTTTGTTTAGTTGTTTGTGAGTGCAAAATATTTATATGTACTGGTGGGTTTAAGGTCGTAATCGCTTTTCTACTTCACGCAGGTGTGTCTTACAATTTTGAAAAGACTGAGAATGGTATTTTTCGATTGAAGCTCACTGCAAATGCCACAAAAACAATAGCAGATTTGAGAAGGCCTCTTGAGATCTTGATGAAAGGCAAAACCGTAAACCACCCTGATCTGACATTAAGTGCAGTTCAACTGCTTTTGTCCCGTGATGGTGTAGCACATTTGAAATCAATTGAACAAGAAACTGGTACTTACATTATGTATGACAGGCAAAGTATAAATATTAAAGTCTTTGGACACCAAGATCAGATGGCTGCAGCGGAGGCGAAATTGGTTCATGCACTTACACAACTCCTTGAGAAGAAGCCTCTTGAGATTTGTCTTCGTGGCCATAGCCTCCCTCCAGACTTGATGAAGAAAACAGTAGAGAACTTCGGAGTTGATCTTGAAGGATTTAAGAAAGAGATGCCTGCGATAAAGGTTGAGTTACACAAACACCGTCATTTACTTAAAGTTTGGGGCAGTAAGGAGGATAAGCGAAAGGTGGAAAGGATGATCTCGGAGTTAACCTCTCTTAAACCCAGTACCCTGGTTCAACTTCCACCAGAGAATGTTGGAGGCAGTAAAGAAGATAAGCCAAGGGTAGATTACGTCGAGCAGTCAGAGGATGCATGCCCTATTTGCTTGTGTGAGATAGAAGATCCTTTTAGGCTTGAATCATGTGGGCACATGTTTTGTCTGGCTTGTTTGGTGGAGCAGTGTGAATCTGCGACGAAATCACATGATGGGTTCCCTATTTGTTGTATGAAAACTGGGTGCAAGATGCCCCTCCTTATTGTTGATCTGAAGCACCTCATGTCAAATGAGAAGCTGGAGGACCTATTCAGAGCTTCCTTGAGGGCATTTGTTGCATCTAAAGCAGGAATGTACCGCTTCTGCCCGACACCCGATTGCCAATCCATCTACCAAGTGGCCGCTCCAGATGCAGAAACAAAACTTTTCTCCTGTGGGGCTTGCTATGTGGAGATATGCACCAAGTGTCATCTCGAATATCATCCTTTGATATCATGTGAGGCTTACAAAGAATACAAAGAAGACCCAGACTCGACGCTGCTTGAATGGCGCAAAGGGAAGACGAATGTGAAGAGCTGCCCTTCCTGTGGATACACAATTGAGAAAGCTGACGGCTGCAACCATGTTGAGTGCAAGTGCGGCAGCCACATTTGCTGGGTATGCTTGGAGAACTTTAAGAGCAGCGAAGAGTGCTATGGGCATCTCAGCTCAATACACCAATCTTTTGTGGACATTGTGTAGTAGAACGTGGATTTAGTTTCAGAAGGCAGGCCATGGCCATGTAATGCGTTTCAAATTACTTTTTGGCTTCTTGTTTGCCACGCCGTCTCGTTTTGTTCATTGCGAGGCTTCGAGAGTGTGGCGTGGAGGGGAAAGAGAAACTAGTAGAGGGTTTCGTCTCCAATTGCAGATCAAGCTCGGCGTGGGGTCCTTAGCTCCAGTAAGTTATTTGCCTCATACCCCTCTGTAGATTGATCTCTAGTATTTTGTTGTCATTTTTGTTCTGTTTCCATTATTATTATTTTTCTTGTGAGTTCATCGTGTTTCCTGTTATAGAATAAGTTAGTTCAATTTTCTTTCTCGCAGTTTTATTCTCTGGATCATAAATATTTTGGTTTTAATCAAGTCCACTTGGCATGCTTAGAGTTACTGGTTGGATAGTGGGTATGAAAAAATGTATATTGCAAGTTTGATTAATCAAGAAATGAGTATCTTTCGAGGCTTCTATGGGTATATAAATTCCCTAAACTTTTACTCCCTCCGTTCCTAATCATAAGATGTTTTAGATATTTCAATGTGGACTACACACGGACTGAAATGAGTGAACAGACATACTAAAAGTCTAAAACACGTCTAGATACATGCGAATCAGAAAAAAAAACTCGAACATCTTATAGTTAGGAACGGAGGGAGTAATTCATACAGACATTTATCAGTTTTAGCAATGCTTTTCATTTGAAAATTCCATTATTTATAACTGCTTATCTTATTTCAGAATAAAGCACACAAATTTGGTAGATACTTACTCATTTTCTTCCAGTATATTTTTATGTTAATTTTCTCCCCTTTCATGCTTCATTATGTTGTCCCCCTTGTCTTATACTATCATATTTTTTTACTTGTTTGTAGGAGATGTGCACCAACCATTTTGTGCTGTTAGGACACCCTACCAATACTTCTCGGTGTGTAGGATCATTTAAGGATCTGCCCAATTTGGCTGTTTGGATGAGACTGCCCTTGATGATGAGGTAATGGCATAATGATTTACATTTGGGCCATGTGCTTCCATCGAGAGTACAAATCTTGAGAAAAATCTCAAATCTTGTTTTACAGGTGCACTGCCTGTTTCTTGGCTGTACTTTCTTGCTAGGAAGACTTCTTGAGTGCCTTGAATTTATATGATTATTTGAACTTCTTTTCAACAACACTGGATTTATTTTGTTTACTTGGAAAAAATGATTGAGTTGCTATCGTTTTAAAATATATATCGCATCATGTTTTTCTTTTTCAGCAATGTCGGGAGGGGAGGGCCCCTCTACCTAACTGCCATTAATACCGGGAACATTCATGTTTTCTGCTGACCTTGTAAATAAATCATGCAAAATAGCGAAAATGTTAGGATAGACGCAAACTTGTCCATGAATATATGTACATGCTGAGGAAAATGTATAGCAAGGAAACCGCTGGTTGTTCTAGATATTTTCAGTTTTCCCTCCATACTACAGATAGATATCGCTTTGGACCTATCTTAACTTAAACTTTGACTGCAAATATTGCTCCAAATATGGAGATTGGGAACTTGTAAACTTATGGTTAGGTTTGTTTTAAAAAAGATCATACTATGACATTTTTCTTGTGTTTCTACATATATTATAGTAGAAAATAGTGGTGAAAGGTAAATTTTGAAGACCGTGTCAATGTCCAAAACGACATCTCTTTGTGATATGAAGGAGGGAGTACATGCACTTCACAAGAAATTGCTAATATTCGTATGCTTTTATTACATTTGGTTCAGGTTAGACATCTTGATGCAAAGTAAGAAGAAAGGTTAAAAGAGAGGACATTGTCAAGTTCTTTTCAGGAGCACTATCTTTACAACTAAAAAAATACCGACAATCTGGAGCTGATGAGCAATCTTCTCCCTAGTGACATTTACTTCAGGTTTGTTCTCCCTACTATCGGATTAATTTCCATTATTTCTCGAGTTCCATCCTTATGTGGAACTGAAGCACATTTTTGCTACGGCTGTTCTTCTCTTCAAACTTGCAGGTGAAAACTGTTTTGCCTGCCCAAACATTTCCTGTACCACCAAATCGGTTCGTGGTTGCTACAATACAAGAGACAAGACCATGAGGTGATTGGTGGCTTTGTGCAATCTTCCTCCATGGACAAAGCGAGCTGATTTGTTGTTTGGTGTAATCCTGATACTCCTATATGGAGCAGCACTGTTGCATGGTGGGTTCAATGCAAGCTCACCGATATTTGCGGCAAGGCAAACTCGGCTGCCATTTGTCGACCTGCAATTAGGTACCTGGCGAGTTTCTGCTGCAACGTGATGAAGGAGGTTGAAGGTGTGTATGGTTCTAGTTTCAAGCCGAACAACTATGCAGTTTAGATTTCTTTGCATCATGTGCATGCCATTTCTCAATGTACGAATTGTTCATATGATGCACTCAGCTTTGCAACTAGGTTTAGCTGAGAGAAAACAGGTGAAGTGTGCTGCATCGATGTTTTTTTTTCTGGAAGTACTGACGTGGGTGCAGCCTATGTCTCATTGAAAGAAAATTTATTTAGAGAGGCAACCATCCAAGTACAAATTGACGACCGAAATTTGCGGTAGTGCAGTGATTTTGCGATCACAGTCGTGCTCGCAAGAAGAAATTAAAAACTTTGATACAGCGAATCAGCATGGGATGATATTGTCGGTGGTTGACATACGAATGGGGTCGTGCCCGGCAGAATGCCTTGCACTATGGAGGGGGGTGAGGGAGCTGGACACGATACTTGACGGACGGACGCAGACCACACCGTTTCCGAATAGAAAACCGTTCTCCTTCTTACCAACAAGAACAAAGGGAAATAATCGATTTCTTCCCTGAAATTCCTCCTCCTGCTTTTCGTGTCTCCAAAAAAAAAAAAGAACAAAGGGAAATAATCGATTTCTTCCCTGAAATTCCTCCTGCTTTTCGTGTCTCCCTCTCTCGTCCACTATTGTGAGTTGACTTCATTTTTTGCCCATAAGCCGTGTGTATCCACAAAAAGAAACTCGACGACCTCTTTGATCTAGGCAGCTCTCTAGTCCACAATTGCATCCCTCGGAGGTAAGCAATTCTTTTTTGCTCTCACAAATCCATCCGTTATAAGTTGCAACTCATATAACATACATGGATGCAATTGAATTTTGCAGCGAGAAACCTGAAGATCAGAATGGAAATACAGGCCCCAGTAGTCGAAGCAGATCCGGCCAGAAGCAGAGGAGGAGGCGACGAGGACACGCTTCAGACAGCCCTCTTACCCTGCCCCAACTGCGACATCCAGGTGGTGCACAAGCTGGCGCAGCTCCTGCTGCCCGGCCTGGCCGCCGCCTGCGTCGACAGCACCTTCCGGAACCCCTCCTCCTCGCTCGCCGTCCAGCTGCGCGCGGAGCTCGTGCGCTACATCACGGACAGGAGCAACGGCCCACCCGAACTCCCGACCGACGACGACCCTCTACCCGACCACGACGATCCGGGCGAGGCGCTGGCCACGTTCCTGGAGGACTTCGCGAGCAGCAAGAGGAGCATCGTCATCGCCATCTCCGGCTGGCTTCCCTACCTGGGCGGCGACGACGGCCGCGACGACAGGATCGACGACCTCGTCCAGGAGATGGAGGCCACCCGGTTCTGGCCGATCGACCGGCGGGAGGCCGTCGCCCGGGACCTCCTCCGCGGCCTGTACGCCGACTGCCGGTTCCGGTGCCGCGACGAGCTGGACACGGAGGAGGGGCTAGCCGAGCACGTCGCCGGCCGGTGCCGCTTCAGGCCCGTGCGGTGCCGGAACCAGGTGCAGGGTTGCACGGCCGAGGTCTCCGCGTGCCGAGCCGAGGAGCACGACGAGGCGTGCGCGTTGAAGCTCATCCCCTGCGAGCAGGGCTGCGGCCTCGGCGTCTCCAGGCGCCACATGGACAGGCACTGCGTCACCGCTTGCCCCATGAAGCTCGCCAACTGCTCCTTCTACCAGCTCGGCTGCGAGTCCGCCTTCCCCGCCTGTAATCTTGGCTCACACTGCGCGCAGTTTCTACGAACCCACCTACGGCTGCTCCTCAATAGTAACAGCGAGATCGTCGTCTCTGATCATCATCAGGATTTGGACCTGGAGGAGCGTCTTGCGCTGCTGGAGAAGGTGTGTTCATCCCATCTCTTTCTGGTTTTCTAACTTAACATTTGGAGGATCCATCGATAGGTAAAACTGATTCTATTCTTATCTGTTTATTATGATGCAACAGTGTGACTCTCATGGTACGTTGCTCAATGCTTTGGATGTGAGGGCTCTTACCAATGCTCTAGCTGAGCTAGAGAAGAAGATGAGCGCTGAAGATGGTGGGAGATGACAGCAAAGAAGCAATGCACTCACATGATACCAACCTCACAACTCTGCTCTAGTTGTGTGGCTTGGCCTTCTCTTTCAAAAAAAAAAAAATTGTAAGCTTTTGAGAAGGATCACACATTCTTTCTCAATTTTGTTTTGTGATTGCTGATAACAAGAATGACCCAGTTTGGCAATAGCATGTGTAGCTCCACACTCGATTTGGCCCGCGAACTAGTAGTTTGTTGCTTTACAATTGACCTGAAACTTTGAAATGGTTGAAATATGCAACTCTCTAAGAAAATTTTGCAAACATGAATTACTTATTATTGTTAAAGCCCGCGCGAGAAATTCAGCGTAGTTGGTAAAATTACAAATACATATGACAGATAAATAAATAAATAACCAGGCTATTAGTCTTATTGCAAACTATTTTCCCGTACATCACACAAATAAATACTACTGCTATGTAAGTCAATTGGACTAGGCAGGACAAGGAGCAGGAGGGTTTGCCGTCGCTACTGTATGTGAAGTAGATGATTCTTCACAGTTTACCCTGCACCAGTGCATAGTGTCGTAGCACATGCTATTGGCTTGACAGCAGAAGCAAAGTCCATTGTCACACATTCTCGGAGTGTAGCACAGCCCGTGTGAAAAATTGATCTTCTGGTTATCCACGTCGGCGATGGTTCGGCCTATGTTATAACAGATAGACCGTTGTTATGCAATTATTATTATGTTTTGAATTAATCAGGAAACAGGCAAGCAACATATCAGACGAGAAATGCATGCATGCCTCCAGGAGAACTAGAGGAATTACGCGCGCACAACCCGTGGACAAACTTATTGAGATTGAAGGAAAGGTTAACATTAAATCAGCGAGAGGAATAACTTACATTGCGCAGCAGCAGCACAGCACAGGGACAGTAGGGCTAGTGCAAGGACGGGAAACATGTACTTGTCCATCCTATGTATGATCTGATACAGCACTCGCCACGGACCTGATTCTTGTCGCTGAGATCGATCGATGAGAAAATGTGTGTTCTATTGCAAGATTGCGTGCTATCAACACATGGGCCATGGCTCATATATATAGAGAGACTGAGGGAAGAGAGATCCGGTGCTGCAACTCACTGCGCAAAAAATATCAAGGCAACCAAATTGGAAAGGTTTAGTGCAATCTTTCCCATTAATCCCTGCCCTCTTTAATCTCTCCGCACAAGACATCACAGCACCAACGATCCACGGTATGTGGGCTCTCATATTTTAAATCCCACGGGCCAGATTAAGGCACACACGTCTAGGTATTGGAACAGCAACGCTACTGGCAATGTCGATTTGGCTCAAACTATGCATGCGGCAGTGTGTCTTTGCGAGACACTAGAACCAAATTGTCCAGATCAGTGATATCATATCTGGGCAGCATGTGGCAGCAGCTATTTTGGGGGCCAACTTCAGATGGTCGCAAAATAAGGGAAGGAGTGACCGCAGCCAGGAGTACCAAAATGCAGTACACGTGGAAAGGCAAGTGACTGACCTTGCTGCCACCCAGGAGGCATTCCCACACGAAACAGGCTTGCGCCCCGTTATAATAATATAGCAACCAACCGATACAACTGTGATACCACCGCTGAGGCCAAACGTCACAAACTAAGGTCAAAAGAAACAAAAAAGAAGAAGAGAAACAATGCCGACACCGGCGGTTCGATGAAAACAGTGATAACTCTCAACCGCCGCGCCCTCCGAAGAATTTCTACCACACTCCTAGTGCTCCAAAACGACTCGAACCAAGCAACACCTTTAAGAAGGAAAGCGACGACTACGATGCTGCTGCCCGGACGGTTCCATGGGTTACCCCGGGTACACATCCTAGGGTTTCCCCCGGTCCGCAACGGGGATGGGGAAGAGATACACCCGACGCCCTTCAGGAAGGAAGGCGACACCCGTAGGTGTCACCGCGTCGGTGCCGAGACGGCAGGGATTTCTCCCGACCTCTAAGAAACCACACCCCCAGGCACTCTGAGACGCTCCACCGAACTTGCCACCCACCAGCGCACGCCACCACGGTCTTGCAGTCATCACCGCCGTCTCACCCGTGGCCCACGACACGAGGCCGGTAGAACCGAGAAGCAAAAACACCGGCGAGGGTCAGCGGTACAACGGCATACGGGAGGGAACTACCTCTACCACCGAGAGGCGATAGCCGACCAGATGCAGCACATGACAAACTAGGCCCTCACCGGCCCGGCCGAGCCCGAGTGGGCTCGTGAAGTCCCGCCGCCGCACTGCAGCAGGGGCGCCGCTGACGCCGCCATCCCAAGCACCTGCCTTTGCTCGTCGTCCACAGGAGGAGACGCCACGCCCGCCGTGGCCCGCCCAGGCCCAGATGGCCCCAAAGGGCCCAGATCGGGGCCGATAGGGCGTCGCCGGCTGCCCTCCGGCAGCCAGCCAGCCGCGTGCGGACTACCGGGCCTCCCACGGCCTACGGCTGCACCGCTGCGTCACACTCCACCCAGTCGCGGGAACTCACGCCGCCGAGCCGGGCCGCCGCCAGCCGAGGAGCACCGCCACCTTCAGGAGTTCCTGTCCTCCGTCCGCGCTCGCGGGAGAAGTCATCCCGCCACCGCCAGCCCCGCGCGGGAAAGGCCCGGCGGTCTACGCCGGCGGCGGCGGCAGGGGAGAGAGAGGGGGAGGGGGGCCGGAGGAAGGGGCGGCGCCTAGGGCGAGCTGGTCCTGTTCTTTTTCCAAAACGCCCCAGGAGGCACTCTGCTCCAAAGGAATCCCATGATTTAGTGCATCACCACTTAGAGGATCTGATGCTGGTCTCTCTCAAAATAGAGCGGTTCAAAACAGGTACTTCATCCTACCATTGTTAAATAACATTAGCTAGCCAGGTTATTCCAGAGTAAATCATGATAATCAATTGCAAAGTGTCTAAGCATTACTTATGCTTGTTTATTTTGTGTGACTGTTCCTCTCTATTTCTGTCAAACCAGCATGGTAGTTTTGAAACATTGCTCTATTTCTAATGAAGTTAACTTAAAAGCACACATCCCTGTGTGCTACCTTGAGCTGTATAGGAAACCGACTCAATCATGTTCAATTCCCATGAATACGACCTATATGTGTTACAACCTCAAGCACTTCCATTAAGGAAAAGAACCCTCTTAAAAGATGATTGGTCATTTCATATGCATCAAAATCTTCAACTCAACCTGGTTTGCGTCTCTTCCCCAACAAGCTCAAATATTTCATCAATTCTGAAATAAAATCAAGCCATCAATACTAACACCAAAGTAATATGATACATATTAATTTTCGAAATTCAGGGTGAAAATTCCGATATTCTTAGTTTATAATATCCAAAAGCTAAAACAGTCAATGAAGCAATTACCTACTCATCTTGATGTTCACATTAGCAAGCCAAGAGGTTAAATAAACCTGTAAAACAAGCAATTAACAAGATAGAACCCTGTTAGATAGCATGCTGACATAGCATAACACAGTTGATCTAATTCAACAATGGATCTTTCATCCTTCATTTGCATGAGTCAAGTTAGTGATTATAAGTCTACCAAACAAACAATTAAAGACATAACCTTCAAGACAGAGACGGTTGAGTTCTAATTTATGGAATCAATGCAACAATTTTGCAAAATTAGACGCATACCCGTAAAACCTCATGTGATGGAGTATGGCCAGGTAGCCGTGCCTGCAAGACATCAGCCCTCCAATTTTCAGGCAGTGGGTAGCTGTCTCCAAACCAAAGGTCGGAACTCGGAAATTCGAACAGTTCCCCGTCATATAGCTCATCAGACCATTATAGTGAAGGATCTGCACCTTCCCTTGAGTTGATCGACAGGAGTTCCAAGACTATCAGTCTCTGCATTGAAAATGATTTCCACTGTAAGAAATTCCCCAAAAGAACGGGAGAAAGCAAGCACGTAAAAGAAGTGATTCCTAACTGCACAAGCGGAAAACATAGCAGGATTGAATGCATTAACTGTTTCTGTGATCAACAAGCATCACCCTCTCATAAAAAACAGTATGATGATAATACCTTCAACTGTAGCTCCGAAACAAACATCTCAACAAGCTCTTGAGCAAGATCCTCTGAAATAAATTCATAAATAAAAAGAAGTAACATAAATAAAACTTTATCTTGCTGGATTAGGAACAACCGTACATACCAAGGAACAACCGAACAGCATAGGCTCATGTGCAGATCTAAATCTTGAGTAGCTATTTCAGACAGGAACTTGAAGATAAGAAACTAAATATTTAATAAGTCATCTTGATCTAATATTCTAATGTGACAGTGCTACACTGAAAACTATGCAATAACTTACAGTTTATTTGCTATAACACTCACTCGACTTGATCTCATGTGATAGCGCTACACTGAAAACTATGTGACTAACTATATAACACTCACTCGACTCTCTGACTAACTTGCAGCTATTACGCAAACTATACATAATTCGTTGAATTCCTGAATCACATTAAAAAAATGCATTTCTGCCATGCATAGGAAAGAAGGGTCACTTATCTTTTCGAATCTTAATGTTTCAGAACACAACTTTCTGAATCTCTTTGAAGCAAGTACTGGCATGTCTAATCAAAAGGAAATACAAGCCATGGAACTTTAATCCCGGCTTGCATAAAATAAACGAGTAACCCACCGAATCGTGACATGGAGATCCACTTGAATACTGGAGCTCCTCCACCATCCCCTGGATCATTCAAATCATCTTGGGAGCCAGTAAACCGGACTAGCGGGCTACTGGAAGATACTTTTGAAAAACACCGCATGGCACGAGAAGCTTTAACCAAGTCGGACACTGCAAGGACCTAGTACCATGAAAAATGAAGAACATCAAATCAAACAACCATTTGTGGGGTCCTGGCTAAAAGGACATGACCAAGCAGGGCCTTCGTATGAGCATTACCATTTCCTTGTAGGCTGATAGAAGCATCTCGCGGCATTGCACCTGAACCAACCAAAAGACATGAAAATGAGGAGGCCAACAAGGAAATTAAACCGGGGGCCATGCTGCTGCTGCTAATGAGGAATGGCTGAGTTCCAGCCGAAAGCGTAGCTACCTCCTTGTGCGCCAACTTGGCGCTCGCCCTGTCGCGGATCCCCGGCATGTCCTTGAGCACCCCCAAATCCGTCCCAGGCATGTAACTGACAAGCCCAAGGCGGCATCAGTAACTGAACCTCGGAAAACCAAGCCCCGCCGAAACACGGAGCCAGAGAGGGGGCAACTACCTGCGGGAGAGGTGGGCGTTGACGAGCGCGGAGGCGTGGGAGCGTCCTTCGGCGGCGGCGGCCAGCCAACGGTCCTTGGCGGCGAGAAGGCGCGACCACTGGTTGCGCAGGTTGCGCTGCGCCCCCGGCCGCCACTGGCGCAGCGACATGGGCGACGGGGTTGGGGAGGGTGGGTCGGCGGGGCGGCGGACCGGGGTGGCTGCGCACGCCTCCATTGTTTCGTCCGTCCAAGAGGGCCGCTGAGCTTCCGCAGTCTAGCCCGACCGCTCCGGCGCAGCGCAACCGCGAGGAGATTTTGCGCAACCGCGAGGAGAAATCCCAGCGCCTCGCTCCGCGAGTAGACTTGACGATGGGGAATTGGGGATTCGTGGTCTTGCTGAGCTCGCGCGGAAGCTGGGGAGCGGCAGCAGAGACGAGCAGTTTCAGTTTCAGACTTCCGTTGGATCCAGCGAGGCTCTGTTGCTGGGCTGGGTTTAGTAGGCTGAGTTTAGAGAGGCTCTAAGATTTGTTTTTAGTTTTGGTCCTTTTCCTTTTTCCTTTTTTGTTTATTTTCTTTCCTTTTTATTTTACTTTATGTTCTTTTCATTTTTTTTAACCTCAAGACACGTGAAATTTTAAAATTGTTCGTACCTTTATAAAATATTTATGTATCTTGATAAATATATTATATTTTGCAAAAAAAAAAAACACAAGTACGAGAAAATGTGAACTGGTTCAACAAATATCTAAGGGTTCGAAAAAGTAAGTTCACATATGCAAAAAAGTTCTCATGGTTTTAAAAAAATGTTCACGTAGAAAAAAATTGCCGCTTCGAAAAATGTTCACGGTTTTGACATGCGTGAACATTTTTTTAGTGCAGATTTTTTTTCATTATTAAATTGACTTATAATAAAATAAATACAAGTTTGGTCAAAATTCGGATATATATTATTATTAATAACAATAGTGCCGGTAACTTTTTATTGATGACATTTGGTGCATCCCATGAAACCCACCTGTAGGTGATGCCCACTAGGGCATGCACAAAACGACACATAGGAGCTCCGAGGAGGCTAACTCGGTGGGTGGTAATTCACACCTTAGAGCATCTCCAAAAACACTTGTAAAATTCGATTGGTATAAGTGGTTTTAGCAGGAGAGAAGGTTTATAAATGCATTTTGTTCTCAGCTTTACAAGCCTTGCTAAAACTGGATTGCCAAATTCATGGGACCCACCCATGGGACCAACCTGTCAGTGGGTCTTGTTTTTTCTCCTCTTCTTTTCCCCACCAACTCCTCTCCCTTATCCTCCAGCACTCGCCGCTTGAGGGCTTGAGGCCCCCACTCGTTCCGACCCTCCGCTGGTCCCGCTTAACGCTTGTGCGCTCGTCGCCCCCTCTCGCCGGCCCTCCGTTGGTCCCGCTTGACGCCCGTGCGCTCGCCGCCCCCCTCCCGTCATCCCTCGGCTGGTCCCGCTTGCCGCCCATGCGCTCGCTGCTCCCCGTTCGCGATAGCGCACCAGGGACGACGGCTCCAGAGCAGCCTCTGCCACCTCCTTCGACACGCGGTGGCGCTCGGCGGCGGCCCCATGCGCTCGCCACCCCCCTCATGTTGGCCCTCCGTTGGTCCCGCTCGTTGCGCTGGCCCTCCACCGGTCTCGCTCGCAGCCCATGCGCTCGTCGCTCGCTGCCCCCACTCGCGACAGAGCATATGGGAGGGCGGCTCCAGAGCAGCCTCCGCCACCTTCTTCGGTGCACGTTGGCGCCCAATGGCGGCCTCATGCGCTCGTCTCCCTGCTCGCGCGGGCCCTCCGTTGGTGCCGCTCGTCGCCGGGAGCTCGCGCGGGCTCGGGAGGCCACTTGGAGAACGAGAACGGGAGGTTGAGGGCAAAGCGGTGGTTGGCGTCGTGAGGTCGAGGATGAGAACGGGAGGTCAAGGACGAACTGGTGGTCGGCGTCGGGCCTCCTTTGGAATCAACCGGCAGTGGTCATGGCTGGGGCGGGACCCGTGCGACGGCTGGGGCTGATAGAAAATCAGCCGGCACAGCTCGTATGAACTCTGAAGAACACGAAGAACAGAGCTCGAGAGAGGAATTTTGTGCAGTGTAAAACTTACTGCTTTTCTCGTTTTCTCTTCTTATTTATACTCCGGTTACAGGGAACACTAAAAACCCCGAGAACCAGCTACAAATTCGGATCACGGTCGAGTCGTGGCCGTTACCATCCCAACGTCCCTCTCCCACGATCCTACTCTCTCGCCACAGCTCGCTACTGCCGTGCCATCCCACGACGGAGTCCATGGCGATCTCCTACACTCTAAGAATCTAAACAGTCGTGCTAGATCGTGAACAGGCTCACGATGCGTGGCTTATTTCTGACGAAACTGAACTAAAATAGCGACATGGTTTATCTAACAATCACTCCCTAAGCCATGAGCTGTTTACTTAATTTCAACGACGCCAATTGTTGCTCGCAGTTCCTGAAATCTGACGCGCCCGAGTGCCTTCGTCAGTATATCTGCAAGCTGTCCATTAGTGCCGATGAACTTGACTTCCACACGCCCATCCTCCACACACTTCCTGATGAAGTGATACCTGGTATCGATGTGTTTGCTGCGGTCATGGAAGACAGGGTTTTTGCAGAGGGAAATCGCGGACTTGTTGTCCACCTTCAGCGTCATCTGCTCAGCCTCCTTGTTCTGCAACTCACCGAGGAGGCGAGCTAGCCAGACACCCTGGCATGCCGCAGTCGTTGCGGCGATGTACTCTGCTTCACACGAGGAAAGGGCAACCACCTTCTGCTTCATGGACTGCCAACTGATCAGGTTTGGCCCAAGGGAGAACAGAACGCCGGTGGTGCTCCTGCGGGTGTCCACGTCGCCTGCCATGTCGTTGTCGCTGTACCCGCACAGCGCAGTTCATCCATCTCCACGTGTGTACCGACACCAGAAGTGTCGCGCCCGGCGACTTACCGGAGGATGTGCTTGACGGCGGCCAGATGTTCGGTGGTCGGAGCCTTCATGAAACGGCTCACATATCCCACCGAGTATGCGATGTCGGGGCACGTGTGCACCAGGTACCGTAGGCTGCCGACGACGCTGCGGTACTCCGTTGCATCTGTCGCCGGCGCGGTGCTCACCTTGCTGAGCTTGAACCGTGGCTCCATTGGTACTTGGAACGGGTTGCACCCAACCATGCCGCTCTTGTCGAGGATCTTCGTGGCATACGCCGCCTGGCTCAGTGTGATGCCGTCCACCTCCTGCTTCACCTCGATGCCGAGGTAGAAGCTGAGCAATCCCAGATCGCTCATGCAGAAGAGCTTCTTCATCTCCTCCTTGAAGCGCGTGATCTCTAGCTTGTCGTTGCCCGTGATGACGAGGTCGTCGATGTACACGCCGACCAACAGCCTTGCCGTCCCTGTGCCACGCCCGTAAATGGCATGTTCAGACTCGCTTCTGCTGAAGCCGAGCGACAGCAGACAGCTGTCTAGCTTGGAGTACCACGCTCGTGGTGCTTGACGAAGTCCGTAGAGTGTCTTGTCCAGGCGCAGCACCTTGCGTTCCTGCCCAGCCATGGCGTAGCCGGGCGGCTGTGCCACGTACACCTCCTCCTGCAGATCGCCGTTGAGGAATGCGCTCTTCACGTCCATGTTATGGACTGGCCACCCCTCTTGTGCTGCGAGGGCGAGGAGCAGGCGGATGGACTTGAGGCGTGCCACTGGTGCGAACACCTCCTCGAAGCCCACTCCCTGCCTCTGGACATAGCCTTTCGTGACGAGCCTCGCCTTGTACTTCTGCACGTCGCCGTTGGCATCTCGTTTCAGCTTATAGACCCACTTGAGTCCAATCGGCCGGAAACCTGCAGGCAGATCAACCAAACACCAAGTTTTGTTGTCGATGATGGATGCCATCTCCTCGTCCATGGCGCGCCTCCAGTTGTCGTCGTGCTCGGCCTCGGTGAACGAGTTTGGCTCGTCGATGACGCCGAGGTGGAGCTCATCTTCCTCGACCATCACATAGTCGAGGTCATCTTCGTGCACCATCACGTAGTCCTCGTAGGACTTCGGTTGCACGATGCCGTTGCGAGATCGCGTCATCATGGCATGACGCGGCTGCGGTGGAGGCTGTGCTGCCTCTGTCGGAGATGGGCCTGACGTAGGTGAAGGAGCTGGAGTAGCCGATGCAGGTTCAGGTTCAGGTCGCTCCTGTGGCGTGGCAGTGTCTCGCTGCACGCTCAGTGTCATTGCAGGACTCGCTGTGCGTGGCGCCGCGCGTGCCACTGTGTGCGTGTAGAAGTCCACGGTGAACGCGCCCGTGTTGACCACCACTCCCGGCTCCGTCCAGTTCCATCTTGCCTGCTCGTCGAACACCACGTCCCTCGTGACATGGATGCGCTGCCGAGCTGGATCATATACCCTGTATGCGGCCGCGCCTGGCTCGTACCCGAAGAGCACCATGGGAGTGCTCCGGTCATCCAGCTTGGCGGGGTGCGGCTTCACGACCTTCACATGTGCAACACACCCAAACACACGCAGATAACTCACATCTTGTTTGCGACCATACCATACCTCGTACGGCGTCATGCCATCGACACTCTTCGTTGGCGAGCGGTTCAGCAGATACACCGCAGTGCTCATCGCCTCGCCCCAAAACCTTGACGGCATGCCCTTGGCCTTCATGATGCTGCGTGCCGTCGCAACGATGGTCTGGTTCCGGCGTTCCATCACCCTGTTCTGCTGCGGTGAATACGGTGCGGTGAGCTGGCGCCCCACTCCCTCATCGGCGCAGTAGGTGGCGAAGGTGATCAAATTGAACTCGCCGCCGCGGTCCGTGCGGAGGAGACGGAGTTTGCGTCCCATCTCGACCTCCGCGTGCGCCTTGAAGTGCTTGATTGCGTTCGCCGCCTCGTCCTTGGTCCTGAGTAAGGTGAGCCACATGTAGCGGCTCTGATCGTCGACGAGGAGCAGGAAGTAGTGCTTGCCGGCGGGCGTTGCCGGCGCGATCGGCCCGCAGAGATCCCCATGTACCAGATCGAGCAGTCCATCCGCGCGGTACTTGGTTACTTGCAGGAAGGGTGATCGACGTTGCTTCCCCGCCAGGCAGCTGTCGCACAGCTGCTCGACGTGCTCGATGGACGGCAGGCCACGCACCATGCCGCGGCTCGCGAGCCTGCGGAGTGCGTCGAAGTTCAGGTGTCCGTACCTGGCGTGCCACCTCCATGCGTCCTCGCCATGCCGTGCGGTGAGGCAGACTGGCTGCGTGATCTCCAGCGTGATCACGTACAGCCTGTTCCGTGCCCGTGGCACTCGGGCCAGTAGGCGGTTCTGACGATCTCGGAGGCGTAGAAGTCCACCGTGGATGTGGATGTCGCAGCCGTTCTCGTCCAGCTGACCGGGGCTGACGATGTTGCTGCGGAGGCGTGGTATGTAGTAGACGTCGGTGAGCGCCCGGTGCTCGCCGTTCTGGCACGTGAACAGGATCGTGCCCCGTTCCTTGATCTCGACCACGGAGCCGTCGCCGAACTTGACCGTGCCCGTGACGCCGGTGTCCAGCTCGGCGAAGACAGACAGGTAGCCCATCATGTGGTTGCTGGCGCCTATGTCCAGGAACCAGGTGTCGTCGCGTTGCGCTTCTTTGGTGAGGTGGACGTGCTCCTCGACCAGCTCGACGCGCTCGGTGAGGCCGGTGTCCACCGTGGCCTCGGTGCACGCCATGTGCAACGTCTGTCCTTCGTTGACAGACGCCACCGTCGCCATCAGGAGCGCGGGCCCGTTGCCGTCGTCGTGCAGGGTGCATGTCCTGGCGAGGTGCAGAGCCGCTGACTCCTCCTCGTCCACCTTGGCCAGATTGGCCTGCTGGCCTTTCCGTTCGCGACGCGGCTCCGTGCAATCCCTGGAGAAGTGGCCGGCGTACTTGTTGCAGTTATAGCATTTTACCTGCGACATGTCGCGTTTGCCGCCGGAGTCGCGACGGTCGTTGTTGTGGCCTCGTCCTGGCGGCTTGCCCTTCTGCTTGCCCTTTCCGCCGTTCGAGCCTGAGCCTTGCCCCTGCTCGCGTTGCTTGCCTCGAGCTAGCCACTCCTGCTCCGTGAGAAGCAACTGCCCGCCGGCGTTGTCCGTTGCGGTGATCGAACACCGCTCGACTGACGACCGAAGTCACCCGATCAGTTCCTCGACTGACAGATCGTTCAGATCGAGCAGTGTCTCGATGGAACACGCGATCTGCGCGTACTGGCTCGGCACCTCCCTGAGAAACTTCTGGACCACCTTCACCTCATCGACGGTGTCCCCGAGCGAACGCAGGTTGTTGACGAGGGCGGTGATGCGCAGGCCGAACGCGTCGAGCGTTTCCCCCTCCTTGAAGGCGATCTGCTCAAACTCCCTGCGGAGGCGCTGCGCGGTCACCTCGCGAACGCGGCTCACGCCCATGCGCATCATCTTGACAGACTCCCACGCCTCCTGCGCGGTTTCCTTGACGGCGAGGACCGGAATCATCTCCGGTGCCATGTCCTCGTGGTCTCCCGGCACGCCCATGCCGGTCATGGCCTCCCAGAGACCTTGGGCCTTCAGATTGATCCTCATGATCAAGGACCACTCGATGTAGTTGGTGGCCGTGAGCGTGGGGTAGACGATGGTGCTGCCGCCGCCTCCGTACACCACACGCTCGTGGATGACGACCTCGGTGTCGTTGCCGCCGTGCCGTGTCCAGCTGCGTCCCCGGCTTTGTTCTCGTGCCGGTACCGTGCGCGTGTGATGGTCCTTCACGTAGTTACCCCACAACGGCGCCAGAAAACGGTCTTGACGGCCCTTCGTGTGGTTACCTGCGTGAAAAGTAAATGTGTTAGGTTGAGACTCCAAGTGCAGAGTGTATGTAGTAGTGGAAGACAGTTTTCCCCACGAGGGGTGACTCGAGGGTTTAATATCGAACTCTCGGGGAACCAGTATTTCAGGTGTTATCTCCTTATCCTTCTTTTGAGAACCTGCAACAAAATAAATTGTTTTGTGCCCTCAACCTCACCAAGTGATTGTCAAGCACAAGGTGTGAGAATGATAATAAAATAATATGCAATGCAAACAATAAGTAAATATGCAATGATGGTAAATAAATATGCAAGGATGGTGGTAGTAATGATAAATGATATTTTTGGTTTTTTTTATTATGTATGCAAGATGTAAAAGTATTTTTGTATTTTCGGATTTAATAATGGCAGCAAACAAAAGTGGTGATAAAAGTGTTGGAAAGATATTTCTTATGATTAAAAATGGACCGGGGTTCATGGTTTCACAAATGCACTCTCTCTTGATAACGTGGTAGACAATGGAACACTAAAATTAACATGAAAGATGGCAAGACATGGTTTGACAAGTTATTAATAATATGGGCATCACGTCCTAACATAGAGATCTCAAGTATAAGTTGTTCTCTCTCTTATGCTCCACCAAGATGCGAACTAAATCATAACACCTTAGTAATTAAGATAAATCAGAGCATAGCAATAAGTTCAATGACATGAAGTTAAAATAAGAACATGCTAGATCTAGTCATGGAGGTAGTGGCCAAGGTCACATCCACTCTCCGGTAGCATGGTATTTTTGTTTATCCCTAGTGAGGCAACAAAGTAAGGTAAAAAACCCAAGTGGATCGCAGAACTATCTGTCACGTTCACTGCACTAGCCACCCCCCGTTACTCCAACTAATGCACACGTTCCCCCTCACACGCTCTCATAAACATGCTTGATCATGACAAGTAAATAAGAGCGGGGTACATAATATGCATCTATTTTCATAACTGAAACAAAACCATTGCAATCTCAAACATGTATTAACTCATAATAAAGATCCACCACAAAGGAATTACATAGATGACCGTAATCATGTTCAGCAGCTCATACGGTACTAATTAGTGAAGCTCATAGAGAGGAGAGATACATAAGTTACTTCCACAAACCTATAGTCCAGGGGTGGACCACTCCCTCTTCATCATGGTGTCGGTGGACATGTTGTTTGATGGGAAGGAGACCACACCGGCAGCGCCCCGCCGAAGTTTTCCCCCTCCAATCTTCAGCTCTAGGTCTCTGTTTCGTGGTTTCTGTGTTTCGGCGGTGCTCTCTTTCACGAAAGCCCTGGGGGGGGGGGGTCTATATATAGTCATTTTTAGGTCAAGACGAACCTTCGGAAAGAAAGATCGACGGCAGCGGAGGCCCGAGGGCCATTTTGATGGGGGGATAATAACCCGGTAGGCCCATGAAGAGGGAAGCATGACCCGCCAGGCAGGAGGCCCGGCCAGGCCAGCTAACCATCAGCATGGGCCGGGTTATGTTGCTGGGCCAGAGGCTTTGGCGGTAACCCGGTTCAGGAAGGGAAGTTTCTAGAAGACCAGAGGCGGTTCGGACTTGGAGGACACGAAGGCTAGAAGAGCTAGAGTAGGATTCCGAGTCTGGGTAGAGCCCGGGTTCGTATTGTAAAGTGCCAGGAGACCCGGTCGTCTATATAAACCGGTCCCTGAGCCCTAGTTGAGGGAGAACTTTACGATCCAAGCTTAGGCGAGAGAACCATCGAGAGAAACACCACAACCTTGTAACCTAGATCGAGATCCGGCTCTGTTGTCGTAGCCGGGTTATCGAGATCGAGATCAATAACAAGATAGCAGGAAGTAGGTCTTTATCTCCAATGGAGAGGCCGAACCTGGGTAAACCTTTGTCCCTGCAATGCTAAACAATCTCCCAGACGCCAGTGTCGCCTTGCCCATCAACTCAAGCTACCCCAAAGTAGCATCTGCCGTGTTATCTACCCCACGACAGTTGGCGCCGTCTGTGGGAACGCGTCCAAAGGTGTCACCATCATGGGAGAAGCAAGGCAAGGAGTAGAGAACTATGTTTTCGGCGAGATCACCCTCAATTCGCAAGGAGAGCCCATCGTTGATGATTTTGGCTGGGGGCCGGAATCAGATCTACTTGAATCAGGTGATGTTATTCCAATTGGCAAGTTTAACGTTTTTGTTGGTATGATTGCAACTAGATCTGCTAGTGATGGAGACTATGAATCTGTGTCAGGAGCTGCCACAATTGTTCAATCTGATGGAGAAGAATCAGTTGGTACGGCTGAAGATGAGCTGCCCTGGACGTGCACGAGGAAGATCGGGAAACCCGGCTCCAATCCCGGGTGATGTGGTGGACTATGCAGATTCAGAATCGATCCTGCCCTTGTTCGAAGGCCGGTTCGGATATGGAGTAGAAGAAGAGGACGAAGAGGAGCAAGAGTCCGTTCCAAGCCCGGTTAGGAGGGTGGCGGTTTACACCGCTCCTTCGATCAACGCGGGGGCATCACCGTCAACGGTCGTGCCACCAGCTTTTACTCCGGGTCAGCAGCAGCAACAATTGCCACCAGTGTTGGAGCTGGCGGGTCAAAGGGTTGATGGAGACCCGGCTTCGGTATCAGAGGAAAGTGAAAACACGGCGCGTTACAGGAATAGCTTCGGTTTTCTCAATAACCGAGCTCAGGGTGAGGAAAGAAACAATGCAACTGGGGCCCGGGCCATGTTTAACAATGGCCTGGTCCTAGATCCAACAGCACTTACGAGGATTGTTACTCCAGAAACGCGGCAGCAAGAGCTATAGAATTGGATACAGCACGCCGGGCCTTGGAGCAGGTGCGCAGAGACACAATGGCAGAGAAAGAAGATATGGAGGTTAGGCGAAAGCAATTAGAGGATGAGGAAAATCGTCTCAATGAGATGACCAGGGCACACCGGAGGAGGCACCAGAGCCGGCTGGCTCCTGGAGAAAACGCCATAAATCCAGCAGTATTGTTTAGAACCCCAGAAGATCAACCAGTTGGTGTAACCCAGGTGGCTCCAGTTGTTAGAGCAAATGTAGAACCAGACAGAGGAACAGGAGCAGCTGGTTGCAGTTGCAGCGGCGCCGGGTCTTCTCGCTGGGGGAGCCAGGGGAAATCCGGGTCTGCCGCCCAGGACACCAAGGTTTCATACGCCGGCGGGTCACTATTCCAATCCAGCAGATAACGTATATGCCGCAACTTTAGCACTGATCGTATTCCATTAGGAGACTCGCCAGCAGAGGTTGAAGCTCGGCGTGCCATTGACATGTTACGCACTGCGGTTGCTCAGCAAGTTCAGTATTCAAAAGAGAAAAGCGCGCTTCACTCCACAACATATCGTAGCAAGAGTCGCCATGGGGGAAACCCGCCATTGGCCGGGTTTGCCGCGGCACAGCAGCAAAACCCGCCCCAGCAGAACCAAACCAGAATAATCAGCAGTATCAACCCGCCCCTGCAATTTCTGTGGCTCAGCAGATAGTCAATAGATCGCGAGCAGGAAGAGTGCAGCTAATGCAAACCCGGCAGTACCTGCAGCTGGAGCACCACAAGGAGGACCGGGTCCCGTGCCAGCAGCATCTGCAAGCTCGCCGGGTAACATTAATCTTTTAGCAAGTTCTTCCACTTTGGCGGGTCCCAAGTGTCTTTCAGATGCCATTAGAGCAGAGCCTTTCCCTGAGAAGTTCAAGGAGCCAAGCAAGATTGCCAATTATGAGCCGAGCACAGACCCGGCGAGTTGGTTGAGCAGCTATGAGATGGCGATGTGTATACGCAATGCCACAGAGAACGTTTGTGCAAAGTATATGTATTTGATGATGAGTGATGGTGCAGCAAAGTTGTGGTTCAAGAATCTGCCAGAGAAATCTATCAATTCTTGGGATGAGTTGAAAACAATTTTCATCAAGCACTTTCAGGGCACGTGCAAGCGTTTATTTTCCATTGAAGATCTTGATCGTTGCGTACAGAGGAAGGGCGAGTCAGCTCGTCACTGGATGGGCCGGGTCACGGAGATCCTGCACTCTTCATCAGGTATCGAGCCCAAGGATGCAATTTCATCGATGGAGAAAACTTGCAAGTACGCTCCCTTGGTCCAGAAGCTGGGCGCATGAAGGAAGGACACCGGGTTAAGCCCGTTACTATGGCAGAGTTGATGGATGCGTGCAACAGACATGCAGCCACGGACAAAACCCAGGATGATAGTGAGGAAGAAAAAGGGAAAGGTGCTGCGAACAATGGAGGAAAGAACAATGGCCCGGGAAACAATAACAACAGCAATCAGAACCAGCACAAGCGTGGGCATCAGGAAGGAAACTCAGAGCTAGTTGCAAATGCAAATGCCGGGTTTCAGAGGCAAAGGATGGATGGGAATTATCAGGAAAACAGGTTATCAGGAAAACAGAGGTTATCAGGAAAACAGAGGTTATCAGGGAAATAATGGGAGTTAGTGGTGGAAATAGTTATCAAGGAACACGCCCAATGAGCACTGAAGAGGCCTTCAGGATGCCGTGTCCTCGTCATAGCAAGAACGGCAGACCCGCCAATCATTCATTGGCCCAGTGTGTAGATTTGAACAGGTGGAAAAACAATGAGATTCAGAGAGCTCTGCAAGGAGCAAACAGGAGTGGAGGACCCGGCCCGAGTGCTAACCCGGCTGCGGGCCTCTAACTGGAGCAAACGCGGTACCAACTGGAAATACAGGACCCGGCCAAAATACAGGTAATCAGGGTGGATTCTCGAACCAGCCGAGGCAACTTGGCCAATATCATATATATACCAGTGGCACGACCAAGAGAGAGAAAGATAGTCAAAAGGGCAGTTAATTCAGTGGCTGTAGGGGTACCAAGGTATTTGAGATGGTCAGAGCATACTATTACTTGGAGCAGAGCAGATCACCCGGATGTGGTGGAGCACCCGGGTCTGCTTGCGTTAGTTGTGGCTCCTCAAGTTCATGGCTTTGAGTTAAAGAAGGTTTTGATGGACGGTGGCAGTAGCATTAATATCTTGTACTGGGAAACATTTATGCGTATGGGTCTGAAGGAGTCACAGTTGCAGAAAACGTCAACAATATTTCATGGTATAGTTCCTGGGAAGTCTGCTACACCTGAGGGAAAAATTTCATTAGAGGTTGCTTTTGGCGAGTCTATCCATAACTTCAGATCAGAGTGGCTCACCTTTGAGGTGGTGAAATTTCCAAGTCCTTATCATGCGTTGTTTGGAAGGCCGGCTTTGCCAAGTTCATGGCGAGGCCGTGTTATGTATACTTGCAGTTGAAGATGCCGGGTCCCAAGGGGATCATCACTATTCATGGTAACAGAGAAATTGCAGCAGAATGTGACGAGGGAGATGCAGCCCTGGCAGAGCGAACTTGTGCTAGAGAGGAGTTGAAAGCTTACAGGTCTAATCTTGACCCGCAGGACAACAAGGCTCAAAAAACCAACAACAGAAGATGACAGGGCAAAGTTTAAAGCAGCAAAGGATACTAAGATGGTGGATTTTGTGCCTGGGGATTCCTCCAAGCAGTTCGCCATAGGGACCAGCCTAACTGATAAATAGGAAAGCGCGCTCATCGAGTTCATCCGTGAGAATCGGGATGTTTTTGCGTGGACACCTAGTGACATGCCAGGCATTCCGACTGAACTCGCTGAGCACCGTTTACATGTTGATCCAAAGGCAAGGCCGGTGAAACAAGGTTTGAGAAAAATGAACGCAGAGAGAAGAAAAGCTATAGGAGAGGAGATAGCCCGGTTATTGGAAGCCGGCTTTATCATGGAGGTTTTCCACCCAGAGTGGTTGGCTAACCCGGTTTTGGTTCTGAAGAAAAATAATGAGTGGAGGATGTGTATTGATTTTACAAGTCTCAACAAGCATTGTCCAAAAGACCCGTTCGCACTGCCGCGCATCGACCAAATTGTTGACGCAGTGGCAGGCAGCGAGCTCTTGTGTTTTCTGGACGCATATTCAGGTTATCATCAGATCAAGCTTAACAGGCAGGATTGGGAAAAGACATCGTTCATCACCCCCTTTGGTGCTTTTTGTACAAGACCATGACTTTTGGGTTGAAGAACGCAGGAGCAACTTATCAGAGGTGCATTCAAAATTGTTTTCATGATCAGATTGGGCGCAATGTGCATGCTTATGTGGATGATGTGGTGATCAAGTCAGAAAAAGCCGGGTCATTTATCAGTGACCTTACAGAAACATTCAAAAATTTGAGGAAGTACAAGATGAAGCTCAATCCTACAAAGTGCGTGTTTGGAGTTCCAGCAGGAAAATTGCTCGGTTTCATTGTGTCAGAGCGTGGAATTGAGGCAAACCCGGAAAAAATCAGAGCCATCCAGAGTTTGAAAAAACCTGAGGAATTGGCAGATGTTCAGAAGTTGACAGGATGTGTGGCTGCGCTAAGCCGGTTTATATCCCGGCTCGGAGAAAAAGCAATACCTTTGTACAAGTTACTCAAGAAAACAGACAATTTTGTGTGGAATCAGGAAGCAGACGAGGCATTTGAAGCTCTGAAGAAACAATTATCAAAAGCGCCAGTTCTGGCGGCCCCGGGTCCCAAGGAACCCATGCTGTTATACGTCGCTGCCGGGCCTCAGCTGTGAGTGCTGTGGTGGTGGTCGAGCGTAAGGAGGAAGGCAAGGAAAACCCGGTTCAGAGGCCGGTTATTATGTTAGTGAGGTGTTATCAGAAGCAAAGCAGCGCTATCCGCATTGGCAGAAGCTAGTATTTGGTGTTTTCATGGCAAGCAGAAAGTTGAAACCATATTTTCAGGAGCATCCAATCACAGTGGTGAGTTCAATACCCTTAGCAGATATTATCAGGAATTCAGAAGCTACAGGAAGAATTGCCAAGTGGGCAATAGAGATGGGGCCTTACCACATTGACTATGTGCCTCGTACAGCTATCAAATCGCAGGCATTGGCGGATTTTCTTAATGATTGGACACAGTTGAGTGCACCACCTCTTGCGCCGGGTCTCAAGCCTTGGGTTATGCACTTTGACGGGTCTAAGCAAGCACAAGGTTCAGGAGCTGGAGTTGTGTTAACTTCTCCCAAGGGTGATAAGCTGAGCTATGTTTTGCAAATTCACTTTGATTGCTCTAACAATGTGGCAGAATATGAGGCTTGTTACATGGTTTGCGTATGGCAAAGGAGATGAGCATCAAGCATATTAATTGTTATGGGGATTCAGATCTTGTGGCACAGCAAGTTTCAGGAACATGGGATAGAAAAGATGCGACAATGGCGGCTTACAGGAGAGAGGTGGACAGGGTAGCCGGGTTTTTCTCAGGCTATCAGGTGGATCATATTGACCGCAGGAAAAATGATGCTGCAGATGCTTTGTCAAGACTCGGCTCACGCAGAGAGCCGGTTCCACCTAACGTTTTCTTGGACGAGCTATGGACTCCATCAGTCAAGCCTCAGGGCGTAGAGGAACTGGCGGGTCAGGAAGACCCGGATTCGCAATTGGTAGCAGCAACTCATGAAATTCCAGAGTGGACAGAACCTTATTTGGCGTATCTTTTGCGTGGAGAGCTGCCAGAGCAGGAAGTTATATCCCGGCAAATTGTGCGCCGGGCTAAGGCCTACGTAGTTATTGATGGCGAGTTATATAAGAGAAGTGTTTCTGGAGTATTTCAGAGATGTGTGTCTGGAAAGGAGGCCGGCAAATTTTGAAAGAGATTCATGAGGGAGATTGTGGTCATCATGCTTCAACAAGGTCTTTAGTAGCAAAAGCTTTCAGACACGGCTTCTTCTGGCTCACAGCTCAGGCAGATGCAGAGCGCTTGGTGAGTAGATGTGATGGTTGCCAAAGATATGCAAGGCAAATTCATGTGCCGGCTCAGGAGTTGCGAACAATACCCTTGACTTGGCCCTTTGCAGTTTGGGGGCTTGATATGGTGGGTCCTTTTAGCATGTCTCCTTGCAAGAAAACCCACCTCTTGGTTGCCATTGATAAGTTTACAAAGTGGGTTGAGGTGATGCCTGTTACTAATTGTGAAGCAGCTACAGCAGTCAAGTTTTTGAAGCAGATCATACACAGGTTTGGGTATCCTCATAGTATCATCACAGATAATGGTACTAACATGTCCCTTGGTGAGATGGCAAAGTTTTGTGGAAATCAGGGTATACGTTTAGATGTTGCTTCAGTTGCTCATCCACAGGCCAATGGACAAGTAGAACGAGCAAATCAGGAGTTGCTTCGAGGTTTGAAACCACGTCTCCGGGTCCGTGTCTCAGAGCTGCTGGAGCGTGGGTTGAGGAGTTGCCATCAGTAGTTTGGGGAATCAACACAACACCAAACAGATCCACAAAGATGACCCCTTTCTTTATGGTGTATGGGGCAGAGGCAGTTTTGCCAAGTGATATAATTCATGACTCGCCTCGCGTGGCGGCTTATGTTGAAACAGAAAATGAGCAGACCCGGCAGGATTCTGTGGACCTGCTTGAGGAGAACAGAGAACAAGCACTGGAGAGATCAGCAGTGTATCAGCAGATTTGAGGCGGTATCATAGTCGCCGGGTTAAAACTCGCACTTTCCAGGAGGGAGATTTAGTGCTGCGATGGGTGCAATCCAGAGAAGGGATGCACAAGTTATCTCCCCCTTGGGAAGGGCCCTTCATCATAAGCAAGAAATTGAACAATGGTTCATATTATTTGTGGATGCAAGAGAAAAGTCCGAGTCTGTTAATGACACATCGCACTCTACCTTTTCATTGGAAGAGCGTGAGAGGCCATGGAATATTGCGCAGCTGCGCCCATATTATACTTAGCATGAGAAAGAGATATGAGATGTAAAACACGATGTAACAGGCAGCAGGTTTCAGACGCGCTCTTTTCCTTACCAGGGTACCTAAGGGGACTGGAAGGTTTTTAATGAGGCGGCTTGCTGACCTAACCTTTTCTATCAATAAAGTGAAGGTTGAACAGAAATTTGTGTTCTTTCGTTTCTTTTTTATGTTTGATAGTAGTGTTGCATAGTTCTATGTTAAGTTTGGTCTTGGGGGCTTGTCCCAAGACCCGGCTTTTACGGTCATCCGGGTCTCGATGTTTTGTGACCCGGCTGTGCAGTTTTCGTTACAGTATCCATAACTTTGGATTCAGAGTATGAAGGTGAAGTTTACATTTTAGTTGTTTATGTTTTTGTCATAGAATAAGTGCATAGTTATCTTTGAGGACGCCCAGAGAGCGTGTCCCACCAGTATGAGGATCAATGGGGTAATGTTGCATAGTTAAGCCATTACTTTATAAACATTGATCCAGGTCTTGGGGGCTCCTACTACAATAGTTTGCAGCTGCAATCCCAAGACCCGGCTTTATGCCACTAGTTTATTCTTGGTTATCTTGCTGTTGAGCTGATGTGACTCGCAATTTTATGGCCTGATTGCTCACCTGGAAATTCAATCAACCATGAAGCCCATTGGGACTTGGTTCGACCCTGTTTTTCTCAGAGAAGTAGCGACAGGGTATCCATGCGAAAGCCGGCTCACAGTTAAAGAAATCAAAAGGGTCATCAAAACCACAGAAGAGGCATATTTCATAGCAAAAGTTTGAGAGTAGCATAAAAAGTTTCATCAGGTGCATAGGCGCACCATCACAGGCATAGTGCAAACAGTGCAAAAGTTATTACAATAAGGCCCAAAGGGCCGAATAAGATTGTTTTCTTGCAGAGATAAAGCATCTGCGTAAGTTTTCAAGCTTTGGCTTCAGGAGCCGGGTCACGGGGAGGAGAGCCGGTTGGTTGTTTTCGACGGTCTTTGCCGGGTCTTCTTCTTCGGCGGCCGCCGGGTTAGCCTCTGGCTCCTTGGTCTCGTCGGTTTCTTTGGCCTTGGTCTTGCGCCGGGTGATTTTTCGAAGTGGCTGGAAGAAGTTTTCATCATCTTCTTCAGCTATCGCCCGTGACGGAGGAGGAATAACTGGCGTAGAGGAGCTGGGAGCAGTGGAGGTACCAGGAGCATTTTTGCCGGGTCAATGGAATCCTTATAGCTTTGGAGGAGATCGACGCGTTGTGGCTCGTCATCCATGATCTCTTCATCATTTTCATATCCAAGCTGCAAAGTGGTGAGCTTCATCTTGCTGGCAATTACAGTGGCAACGTGCCGGGTTTGCTTCACAACCCGGGCGTAGCACTTCTTATCGAACTCCTTGCCATCAGTGTCAAACTGAGGAAAGCCCTTCTTCAGTGGAGCCGGGTTTAGCTGGGGATGGTAGGCCTTTGCCAAGGCAAGACCTCGCATCACCCCGGCCCTGCAAGCTGATCTCTTGAGCAGATGGATCCATTGTGGCATTGTTGACAGATGCCCAAGGACTTCAGTGTACTTGCTTGGCGGGTTCTCCCAGAGCCTAGCGGCTTTGATGACCTCGCAGCTGCCAAAGTACAGCTGACGTGTCAGCGTGTACATGCATTTGATCTTCTCTGCAGCGGTTTTGCGGAGGTTCCATCACGAGGGCCTGTGTAAGGAAAACAGTGAGATTTCAAAAACCGGGTCTGCTTGATCAGTTTAGGTTGAAATTCAAGGAGTAGTGCTTACCCACTAAAGATTCAACCATAGAGGTGATCATTCTTTTTAGCCGGGTCAGCTCGTTGTTGGTTTCATCCAGCTGCTTCTGCAGGGTCTCCTGTTGCTCCTGGAAGTTCTCCTCGTTCTCCTGCATGTCCTTCTTCAGATCGGAGTTTTCTTGCGTCAGAGCAGTAATCTTTTCTTCCAAGGCCTGGAGTTGAGCTGAGTGATCAGCCCGGGTCTCAGATTCAGTTTTGGCAGCGTCAGTGAGCCGGGTGATCTCAGCCTGGGCCTTGGCATGGTCTTCCTGTTAAGATGCAAAAAGTTATGTTAGTCCCAGGTCGCCGCAGGCGTGCAACCCGGCACTTGGGGGCTACATGCGCAAAAAGTCTAAAATTTCTAACTGTAAGTCCCAGGTAGCTGTGGACAGCTAACCCGGCACTTGGGGGCTACTCAGTTTGAAGTTCAATTGTTCAACGTAATAAAGAAGTCCCAGGTTGCTGCAGGCACACAACCCGGCACTTGGGGGCTACAGTGTTCAAAGTTTTGATGTGAAAATGGGCAAGTTTTAAATGATGGAAGTTTTTTAGTCCCAGGTTGCTGTAAACAGACAACCCGGCACTTGGGGGCTACAGGTTTGAAGTTTTTACCTAAGGAATGCATATTGTAAGCACCAAGCTCATCACAAGTGATGAACTTAGAGCTTGGGGGCTACTTAGGGTATAGTTATGCAAGAAAATATACAGGCAAGAAGTAAAAAGGGTACCTGATATCGTTTTTGATCAGGGCGACCAGTTCTGTCTCCAGGGTCTTGTGTTGAGCTAGGCGAGAAAAATATTCGTCGCAAAGTGCTGGAACAGACATGGTGTCCAGAGCCGGTGAATTTGAGGAGGAAGCCGGGTTCTTGTTCTTGGCAGGAGTTGCCGGGTCAGCATCTGGGGCTGGCACCTTGGCAAGAGTCTCAGGGCATTTTGTACTGGAACGTGCCGGGTCCCAGTAACCTGCACTTCATCTTCTTTAGTCCCAGAGCCTAACCCGGGCGAGTGAGCAGCTGGGGAGGATTCTGGCACCGGGTCAACAATATTTTTTGGAGAAGCCGCGGGGGTTGCTTGCTCCCTTGGCTCGTCTTTGTCCTCTGGTTCTTCATATGTGCCTCCATAGGAGAAGGCTCTGTGGTTGCTGGAGGAGGAGACGCCGCGGGAGGAGATTCCGGGTCTTCATCCATAAAAGCCTGGCACTGGAACAAGATAGTGTCTTAGTTAAACAAGAATGGGACAGTAAAGTATAGAGGTATGGAAAAGATGTGTGAAGTATTTCTAACCCGGCGTTGATCTGGAAATCCTCGGGTGTGCTAACACCATCCGAGGAAGAATCTGACAAACGAGATGGTTTAGGAACCCGGATCTTGCCAGCTAAAGGGAACTGTTTGCTGGGCGTCTTCTGGATGGATTTGGCCCAGCTTGATAAAGAGCGTTGAGGGATACCTGGGCTCAGGGAAGCTTGGCTTGTAGAAGACCGGGTTCGGCGTCTCTTGTTCGCCTCAGCCTCCTTTTCCTGTGATTGTGCTTAAGTTTGAGATGAGTTCATCATGAAATTGAGAAAAGAGAATGTGGTACCTTGGCAATGGTGGCCCGGGTCCTCTTCTGAGTAGGAGCTGCAGTAGTTGGGGACCCGGCGCTACGTCAGAAGCCGGGTCAGTGGGGCCTGGAATAAAATTTGCCGGGTTATCAGTAGAGGTGTCCTTGTTGGGGACTTCGTTGTTAATCAACTGGAGGAAGAGCCGGCCTACGGAGTCTAGCTCACCTTCTTCTTCTTCTTCTTCTTCTTCGTCTTCACTTTCTGTGTCCTCCCCATCAGGAGAGGATGTAGGGGTAAAATCCACGCTCCACCACTTGGAGTCCTGAGAAAAAGCAGTCACAGTAAATAACAGTCTATGGATGAGTTTACCGGGTTAAAGTAAGCAAAATGGATTGAGTATTGGCTTTACCGTGGGGGGTTTGTTCTTGGCACTAAATGGGGCGAGCCCGTTCAGTGCAATGGCATCTTTCTTTTCGCCAAGCAATCTCTTGGCATTCTTCACGAGCTGATCATCAGTAAGCGTCATCTCGAGTAACGCATGTTGTCTGTGGTTTCACCAGTGTACTGGCAAATTAGCCGGGTCCTGATGCTGAGTGGCTGGATGAACCAACCGATCCAGCACTTGACCAGATCTGTGCCCTTGAGACCATGGGCGAGTAAAGCTCTGGCCCGGCGAAGAATGGGCTCGAGCTTGACCCGCTCGGCGTCATCGGCATAACTATTCATTTTGGCGTCATATGTTAAGCCCGAGTTCCGGAAAGCCGGGTAACGGGCATCGTCAGATTCTGGTGAAGTGTCTTGCAGTAAAAATATGTGTTTTGCCACCCCTTGGGATGGCTGGCTAGAAGAAGAGCCGGGAAATCGCATTCCCTTCGGCGCTGGATTGCAACTCCCCCATATGGGAGTACTTGATCCTTGCGAGAGGGGTTGCAGTAGAAGAACTCGAGGAACAGCTCGAGGCTTGGAGCCATTTGCAAGTAATCTTCGCAGAACACCACAAGTTACTGATGTTCAGCATGGAGTTGGGCGCGATGTCTTGAGGCCTAAGGCCGTAGTACTTCAAGACCCGGCGAAAAAACAGGGAACCCGGGGGGCGAAGGCCGCGCTGAACGTGGTCGAGGAAAACCACCACTTCACCTTCCTTGGGGCTGGGGCGGATTTCTTCTCCAGCAGCACGCCATTGAATCTCATCCTTTGGAGGGAGCTCGCCGCAGTTCACGTATTCCTGAAGCATCAAGGTCGTCACCGTGGACTTGGTCCAGTTGACCTGAGTAGCAGCGGGGGCGGCGGAGCCAGATGCACCGGCGTGGGTGCTGTGAGGCTTCTTTGCGAGCTTCTTCGCCGCACGGGGAGCTCCGGCCTTGCTTTGTCCTTCACCATGGCTGAGAGCTTCAAGGTTCTCTGAGCACAGCAATGGAGGTGTGAAACCCTAGTTCTAGATGTAGATGCGTGGAGAGGGAAATGCAAAGCAAATCTGGACGAGATTCAAGTTGGAATCAAGTGCGGAGCACGGATATGTGGAGTAATCGTACCTGTGGATCTTCTTGCAGGAGATTGGGGGCTCGATTTGAGATTGGATCCGCGGCTGCTACAGTGCGTGCGCGAGGAAGAAGATGAACTGGATGGGGAAAAGTGACCGTGGTGTCTCTTGGTCTCCTATTTATAGGCACAGTGAAAACCCTAGGGGTGTTGTGGTAAAAAGTGAAGAGATAAGGATCTTTGACTAAAAGTCAACGACAAACGGAATGAGATAATTACGGAGTATTAAATGATAAGATCGTGATTAAGATGGATAAGGATGGAGTTATAGTTGGGCGATAATTTTCACTAAGTGTCGAAAGTGAAACCCGGCGTCGGAACCCGGCAAGAGATAACCGGGTTACGGCGTGAACCGCCAAAAAGACTGGCCAAGCAAAGGAGAAAAGAGATATGTTCTGATATTGAATTTGTTATGTGTTATCTTATGTTTCAGGTGATTAACCCGGCTGGCCAGGATATCAGCTCTGCTCAAAGAAGCAATATTCAAGAATAAGAAGCAGAGCATGCCAACCTGGCAACCAGGTTAATCTGGGGGCTACTGATGGGGGGATAATAACCCGGTAGGCCCATGAAGAGGGAAGCATGACCCGCCAGGCAGGAGGCCCGGCCAGGCCAGCTAACCATCAGCATGGGCCGGGTTATGTTGCTGGGCCAGAGGCTTTGGCGGTAACCCGGTTCAGGAAGGGAAGTTTCTAGAAGACCAGAGGCGGTTCAGGACTTGGAGACACGAAGGCTAGAAGAGCTAGAGTAGGACTCCGAGTCTGGGTAGAGCCCGGGTTCGTATTGTAAAGTGCCAGGAGACCCGGTCGTCTATATAAACCGGTCCCTGAGCCCTAGTTGAGGGAGAACTTTACGATCCAAGCTTAGGCGAGAGAACCATCGAGAGAAACACCACAACCTTGTAACCTAGATCGAGATCCGGCTCTGTTGTCGTAGCCGGGTTATCGAGATCGAGATCAATAACAAGATAGCAGGAAGTAGGTCTTTATCTCCAATGGAGAGGCCGAACCTGGGTAAACCTTTTGTCCCTGCAATGCTAAACAATCTCCCAGACGCCAGTGTCGCCTTGCCCATCAACTCAAGCTACCCCAAAGTAGCATCTGCCGTGTTATCTACCCCACGACAAGCTCATACGGTACTAATTAGTGAAGCTCATAGAGAGGAGAGATACATAAGTTACTTCCACAAACCCATAGTCCAGGGGTGGACTACTCCCTCTTCATCATGGTGTCAGTGGAGATGTTGTTGGAGGGGAAGGAGACCACACCGGCAGCGCCCTGCCGGAGTTTTCCCCCTCCAATCTTCAGCTCCAGGTCTCTGTTTCGTGGTTTCTGTGTTTCGGCGGTGCTCTCTTTCGCGAAAGCCCTGGGGGGGGGGGGTCTATATATAGTCGTTTTTAGGTCAAGACGAAGCTTCGAGAAGAAAGATCGACGGCAGCGGAGGCCCGAGGGCCATTTTGGTGGGTCCCACGCGTGGGCCCACCCCTTTTGGCCTTCTAGTCTCCGTTTCTTCGATTCCTTTGCGCCTACGTTTCGTTCCTTCCAAAAAAGTGATCCCCGTAAAATCTCAGGTCATTTGGACGTCGTTTGGGTCCCTGAAACATCAAAATATAGAAAAAGGGTTTTCTGACAGCACAGGGTTAATTCCAGAAAAATGGGGAAGTTGTTAATTATCCCCAAAACTCAATATAAATCATGAATATAACCCTTATATGATGCAAATAACATGGAATAAAAATGTAAAGTTCATGTATGCATTTTACATGCATCAACATCCACAACTTAACCCATGCTCGTCCCGTGTATGAAGGTGATAAAACTAACATGGACTTTGCATTTTAATACTATCAATGGATATCAAAGGTGATTACTATTGCTACATAGAGTCAAATGATTCATTCTTCAAAGGAATAACAATATGCAAGATAAATTATGAAGTGATATCAAATACTCAATGTAAAGATGCTCAATGATAAATTCACAAAGTGTAATATAGAAGAAAGTACTGTGGACCAAATGTATGCATAATGAAAAGTAAAAACATCCTATGGTGGTCATAGAGTACTTCTTATGAAAACTGAATATAAAAGGTGGACACTTTGGATAGATAAATAAGTAGAGGTAAATCATGAATAAGTTTCATCTAACTTCCAAACACTTCTACTTAAGTTAATGCTTGCAATGTGGTAGTCATTGGTGTGGAGCTCTCATTACCCCTATCATAGCATCTTGAATGATTAATGTTTAAAGTGAAAGAAAATATGAGTGGTGTGCTTGACAATGTATTGGTTGAATGTCTCATGTCCCTTGAATAAAGTACCTACACCATGTGTTACTCACTTTGGTACACAAAGTAAATTCAAATAAAGGTCATTGCAAGTAATAATAGTATCATCAAGAACTGCACTGGGGTACCTCTTGTCCCATGACATGAACAAGCCCATGTCAAAACAACAAGATAAATAGACAATGAACAATCTCAGCACTCTTTTATTTACTATGGGTATAGCTTTTTATTATGAGGTGCATCACTGAATGAACATTATGGTTATGCTGTAAATTTCCACCATGAATGATGCATGGCTTAGATTAGCGGCCCAGGCATTTCTCTAACCATTTATACAAACTCTTTGAACTTACTAAGTATCCACATTCATTTCACCCATGATAGGCATCCATAAACAAAAGTACATGACATCAACTAAATATAAATAAGTGCAATATTGAAAGCTTGCCATGTGACAACACATATGGGCTAACTCCCAACCAAAACTATTGTCAAGCTCACAACTTCATAATTTTAATCACAATGGTTCATGCTTATTAAATGCAATAAAAGTAAATTGTGCATCAAATTCGTGAGAGCTTTTAACCAATTTTTCCCATGACAATCAATAACATAAGCATTTAAATTCAGAAATGTAGATAACACAATATAACATGATAAACATACTTGGAATAGCATAAAGCTAATAGGTAGATATGGTGGACTCACTGGAAAAACTTTGGTTGAAGGTGTTGGGAAAACTAGCTTTTTACTTGTTGTAATTTTTGGGCTAGCAATAGGGAGAAAGTTGACCATCTAAATGCATGCATAAGTGTCCATAGAACTAATCAATCCATGTTAAACCAAGTAAAGTTAAAATTCAATATCTAAACATGGTAAAAGATAGCTCTTAACAACACACTTGCAAATTAATAGTCATTCAAAGCACATGAATTATGCAACTATATGTATCTTTTAAAATCAACTGAAACATCCCTATCCCAATATATTTGATAGCATCCAACATAATTCAACCCAAACTTCCAGTAGCTCTCTCATACATAAATGATAGTGGTGGTCTCAAGAAAATAAAAATCAAACCGAAATAACAAAAGCAAAAGAAAACAGACGCTCCAAGTTTATACGATAAAGTGCTTTGATCAAAAAACAGAAGTTAGACGTGTGCAAACCGAAAGTGTGTTGGTCCAGTGGGGTTATCTTGACATCCCCAAGCTTATGGTCTTCACCATCCTTGGATAGCTCTTGGTGCAGCTCCTCTAATCCCTGTGAAAAAACTTCAAAACACCGTTTCTCCCATTTCTTTTCTGTGGGGTGATATTAGTAGTGATAAACAAATAGGTTCCTTGCTGCATAAAATTCTTAGGAAAAAATTATATGAATGTCCAGAGAGTATATAATGTTGTATGCCTACTCATAAATTCAATTGAATCAAAAAGATTCAAGCAAAAAGCTCAAAGAATGCATCAAACAATATCAAGACAGAATCTATCCAGAAAAATAGCAGCAGCAAAACGCATTTTTTCTACCCTACTTAAACTTGTCAGAAAAATCTGCAAAACATCACAAGTGCAGAGGATGAAAAGTTGAAGCTACGGTTCAAATTACAGCTCAATCGGAGTTACAGATAAAAAATGAAAAATCAAACCGTGCACAGACTTTGTGCAGGCAGAAAACTCTCCGAAAATGAATAGCAACTTTTCAAACCCAAAATAGGTAAAACTTGGTTCTTTATTAAAAATCTCAGAAACAAAACTAACAAACTACTATCTTGTTACAGCAAGAGGAATCAAAGAAAATCTCAAACAAAAACAACCGGGTTGCCTCCCGTAAAGCGCTTTCTTTATAGCCATATAGCTAGGCTTACTTACTTGATAATCAAAGGGGACGTAGCTCATGAGGGAGCTTGAACCTTGGTGTGTCCCTCTTCCTTAGGAAGTGTTCCATGCACAATACCAGGGTCCCATGGTGTTCTTAATCCAATCAATATAATAGCCAAGTTGAACCCTAGTCGAGAGAAAAACAAAACACAAAAGTAATAACAACGAAGTCTAACTTTCTTTCTATGCATTGGCATTTTGTATACGAATGAATCACCATAAATAGAAGTTTCCCAATGCATATTAATAATATTTACTTGCAGCATATAATTATTAGTAACATAAATAGAGTTCTTATCACCTCCTCTTTCATAATAGTTGCAAGTAGTAGAAATAAATTCAACCATATAACCACAAGAATCATTCAACTTAGATAATTTAGGCACATAAAGAGGATCATTAAATTTATTTTGGAATTCATTAGCATGCTTCCCTCTTTCAAAATAGTTATCAATATTAAGTTTAATATCATGGCTGCAACAAATATTTGGAACTAGAGATAATTGCAAACCACATAAGTATTTCTCAACATAAGCAAATTTCTCCTCTATGGTGTAAGTAGGAGAGTTCAAGAACAAAGTAGGACTCTCATGAGTAAGAGTAACATCACAAACAACAAGTATATCATTTTTATCCTCACATAATTTAGTAACAACTAAACATGGAGGTTTATCAATAAGCATAGGATCATCATCTAAAGCATTATCATATAGCATATTTAAGCAATACTCCTCATTATCATCAATAAGTTCACTAGTAGCATTAATAGAAAGTAAAGGAGCATTTTTAGTTTCATCATAATAACATGGGTTATCATATAGGACCATAGCATTTTCAGTTTCACACTCACCATAACATGGATTCTCATAAATAACAAAAGATTTTTGAGTTTGAGTGTTACTATCATTTGTTGATGGTGAAGTTGGGAGATCCAACTCTTCCCAAAGCTTAGGTTGGAGCACATCCAATTCAATCTCCTCTTCACATACTTCCTCTTCCAAGCTTATGTTTTCATCATCCTCTTCCTGCAAAATATTAGTACTTTCCATGGAAGCAAGAATTCTTTCTTTAACATAAACATTATCACTAAATTCCTTTTTGCAAAGTTGGAGAAGAATAGAAATGTGTCCTTTCATGACACGAGCTTCATGACTAGTTGCAAAAAAAATATCAATAAGAAAGTCTATCTCATGGGTTGCAACATAAGCAATATATTTCTCAACTTGTTCTATATCATGGCATGCAAATTTACACTCTTGATAAGAAGCAATAATAGGATCATTATTATACTTACATTGATAGAGAGAGTGTTTATAGTCTTTTCTAAAGCAGCAAGTTATATTATGTAATTCACAAAACTCAGTGGCCATATCATTGAGATGTTCAAGCAATTCAAGCATTCTATTTCCTTCTTTGGTTGATCGGTATTCATAGTAATCTCCCATAGTTTTGACATAACCTTTCTCCATAGCTTAGCATACATATTAAAAACAACACTAGTTTTTACGGGGTTTTTAATTTTTTTATGCAAAACTGAAAGTAAAATGACACTAATGCAACTTGAAATAACAAATGCAACACAAAAATGCAAAACTGAATATAAATATGCAAACCGAAATATAAAGATGATATGCAAGACAAGAACAAAACAAAATAAAATGATTGAAGGTAAAGATGGATAAGATGATGCTCACGTAGGTGCAACTTCCCCAAGCTTAGGTTGTTACACAAGTTGGTGATGAAGTTGACTTGATGTGAGCGATCCTTGGATAAACCTTTCAGCTATGATTCCCCGGCAACGGCGCCAGAAAACGTCTTGATGGCCCTTCACGTTGTTACCCCACAACGGCACCAGAAAACGGTCTTGACGGCCCTTCGTGTGGTTACCTGCGTGAAAAGTAAATGGGTTAGGTTGAGACTCCAAGTGCAGAGTGTATGTAGTAGTGGAAGACAGTTTTCCCCACGAGGGGTGACTCGAGGGTTTAATATCGAACTCTCGAGGAACCAGTATTTCAGGTGTTATCTCCTTATCCTTCTTTTGAGAACCTGCAACAAAATAAATTGTTTTGTGCCCTCAACCTCACCAAGTGGTTGTCAAGCACAAGGTGTGAGAATGATAATAAAATAATATGCAAGGCAAACAATAAGTAAATATGCAATGATGGTAAATAAATATGCAAGGATGGTGGTAGTAATGATAAATGATATTTTTGGGTTTTTTATGATGTATGCAAGATGTAAAAGTATTTTTGTATTTTCGGATTTAATAATGGCAGCAAACAAAAGTGGTGATAAAAGTGTTGGAAAGGTGTTTCTTATGATTAAAAATGGACCGGGGTTCATGGTTTCACAAATGCACCCTCTCTTGATAATGTGGTAGACAATGGAACACTAAAATTAACATGAAAGATGGCAAGACATGGTTTGACAAGTTATTAATAACTAGCGGGGTGGCCCGCGCAATTGCGCGGCTAGACTATTAGTTTATATTTTATCGTCACAATTTTTATTACCTTTATTATTTTTATAGAAATAATACTTTAAATTTTCAATCTTATGTAATACACGCATTTGAACTGTTAGATTTACTGGAACATTAAAAACAATTCTGACATATGTCGGAATGCAGAGTAAGCTCTTTGTTACTCCTTTCTCATACTTGAGATTTATTTATGTAGATTATTGTTGTAACTGAAGTTGCATCCAACAAAATATTATGTTGATTCCTTTAACTATTTTTCTATTTTCTCCATCGTCTTTGCTTCTTTTTCCTCGTCTTTACAGTTCACTGAACCGAGTTTTATTCAACTCACAATTTGACTTTCATTTATGGAAATAGCTCTATGCACTCAATTTTATTTTTTTATAGATCACTATTATTTTATTTCGAAAAAATCATACTACATAATACCTGTATTTTATCCAACCATTTTTTCTCATTTCTGGAAAATGCTCATATCCCACCGGGTAATACTGTTGTCACTATTCGACAACTATAAGAGTATAAATCACGGAGCAGCCATAGTCATCTCTACCCATGTCCCAATATATTGGCTTTCCCGTGCATCTCCAAATCTTGAGGCCATGCCCGGAGCGGATTGACCAAGGCTATAGACACAGATATGGTGTTGCCGCCAGCGCACTCTACCCAAGATCCCGACTCGGCGCTCGACTCCGGCGGCCGCGTCTCACTCATCGATTTGTAGTGGTTTGGCGGCAGCTGCATCCAGCATCCGGAAGGCAGGGGGTGCGCGCTCTGCTGCTCCAGTCTGAACCTCCACGGACCCAAGTTCCATGATGACACCGGCGATGATTGATTGGCAGCTCCGCACCGCAGACCAGGAAATTTGAGTTTTCCACTTCTAGACTTAAATTTGTGCTTTTCCCCAATTGAGAATACATGATGGTTCATATTTTCTTTTCATTGATTGTAGCATTTGATTCTATTTCAGCGGTAATTTAAGTTTGTGTTCGTTCTGAAATTAGCCACATAGTGCAATATAACGTGATTAATAGAGCATGTTTATATGATTACGTTTGTATTAGCTTTGGTGCATGAGGAGGCACACGTAACTAATCCCATCATCCTCTCTTCAGGGTACCACATTTTTTTAGAGTTTTATATAATAGAGATGAGAAGTTGGGACTATCCATGGAGATGTTATTTCAGATTTTCGCTTCATGAGGTCTTTTGCATGAGAGAGATTTGGTGAGTACATAGCTATGAAAAAAGAATCACGTCATGTGAAGCATGTAAGCAAGCAGGACCATATTTGCTGAATTGAGAAATTGTTTATATCAATTTTTCTATCGATAAGCATGTAAGCTTTCAAAAAAAATCTGGATTGTTTACTCTTTGTTTTCCATCAGGAATCCATGATTTTAAATGTCTTCTACTCCTCTACAAATTAATATATATCTCCTTATAGACAAATATTGTTTGCGTTGTCTTCACCTTGACACTCATTGTCATAGATCAGCAGCTTCAACCCTTCTTTATTGTGACCCTTGATAGTGCCACATATAATTGCCCATAGCAGAATACTTGCTTATTCAAATTAAAATAAATTTCTGCCTTGTTCATAAAGGATTGACCTTGGCTCTTATTTATGGTCCTTGCGAAGCAGACTGATAAAGGATACTGCCTTCGTTTCAGCTTGAATGGCCATTTTGATTCACTGGGTGACATGATGATCCAAGGTATGTATACTTTTTCACCAACGTGCGTTCCTGTAATTTTTTTCCTCTACGTGCTTGTTGCCAAGTTGAAATATTGTGATTCCTGTACTATTAATTCTTAAACCTGCAGCTTGGTTGATGTTTTGTCAGAGCACAGGCAAATCTACCTTGAGTTTTAGCAGTTGGCCTGGGATTCATGGGAACTTCAAGTTGTTGAGGAACTCAGTAGGACTCATGTTTTCCATTCTGATGTAGTTTGTTGTTGCCTTGCACACGGTATGGAGACTTCGGCATGTAAGTTCTTCAGCCTTTATATAGTTCATAATGTACTCTTTTATCTCCCTTACTGTTTCATTCCGAGAAAAATAGTATAGCTCTTTCTTCTAGAAATTCCAGCTCATTGTATTTCGCAGCAAGTTAGGGTATGTGCTTTGGACTATTCTTCTTTTGCGTTTTTTTCCTTTCTGTAGCAGTAGATCGTTTGGTATTTTTCTCCTTCATCTACTAATTGTAGTATCCACTCTGCATATTCAGCGACCTTTTGTTTTTGTATCGGATCATCTGACAAACACTTCACCACATGCTTTGTGTTAGCTGAAATATTTCTATGCTTCCATAGTTACGACCGCTTCATTGAAGCACTAACTATCTGATCTCATCTCTCCTTTGTTATAACTGGTAGGATTTGTCTGAAGTCACCTCCCGGTGCCACCTTCATTCCACCTAATGGATTTTCGTCGCTGTTTTTGTGAACCTTAGAGCGTTGGATAGTTCTTCTTTTGTACTGCATATCTTTGCACATTGCCTCTCACGTTGAATCTGAAAACATCTTTGGGCTTGTTACTTCACAATGGGAGTGGTGGTGTAGAGCTGATGCAGTTGTGTTCCAGATGCCCAACTTGATGCTTCATTGATACAATAAATCCTTTCATTTTCGTCGTCAAGAAATCCGAGTGTGGCATGCTGATTTGTATATTGGGTGATTTGACTCCATCAACAGTCCTAATATTCTCAAATGATGTGCATCCTTTCACTGTCTTTAGAAGCATCCTTAGATAGTATTTCTCACCACTCGCAGGATGTGCGTAGTTGTTCCTCTTTGTTATCTTTGATTCTATCGGCTTCATATGGGTAAGTAATCCAATCCAATGACATCTGTAAATGAAAGATCACGACTTAAAAATTGGAATGATTAATCAACCTATGCGTGAATATTCAAAGATTAACCATTTAGAAGGCAGAAGTACGACTATCAACATACCGGAGCATTGTTTGTCTTTTTCTTCCGCTCTTGTAGGGTACACTTGGTAGAAAACTCAAAGTAGCAATCTGGAAAGTTATCTGATGCTCCCTTCACCTCCGTTACCTTTGTATTGTATGCAAAAGTAATTTTAATTTCGTTACTGATATGGCGATATTTTGTCGATTGTACAACTTTAAAGTTGCTGATAACATATACAATACTCTTCCATATAGCGTATCATATCACCGTTGAAATTTAAAAACAAAAGGAAAATAAAATCTCGGCAGTAGTTTAGGCAATAGAAGAAATCCATTGTTAAATATGTAAAAACAATACCTGTTCGTCCTTCAAGATCATGTCCATGCTTCTCCAGTCAGATGGAATCCCGCATTCTTATTACTTTGACTTTGAAGTTACATGCTTGCCCACTTGTGGTTAGCTCAGTTGAGTTCTTGCCTTCTTTACAATTTTAGAAATAGTTATTTTATTCACAGGTACATATAAAATTTGATACTTTAATCTGAAATAAGTAATCTAACTAAATATTGATATTGCACAGTGGGAACTGATTGTCTATAGGAAGCAAACAATATAAAGATTATTAATTTTCATCCATGATAAGTGATCTAGCTGACCAATAATTCACGTGAAAACAGGTTCTTTGTAAGAAAACTACATGTTGGCAGGCGAAGATTTAAACACACACGAAGATTGCGGGGGTTAACCGAAGATTGCAACTATTGCCTAAATTTGATGATGTACCTTTGATGTGCTTTGCATCCTGCTGCCATGTTGTGCCGTCGATTTGCCGATGCAAGCAAGAGTTGCCGATGGCGTGCCTTTTGATACATGAAAGCATGTTCTATGTCAGAAAACTGCATGTTGGGAGGGTGTGATCAACACACAACGAAAATTGCAGGGTACCTGAAGATTGGAGTTATTCCTCAAGTCGATGGCGTGCCTTTGATGTGCTTGCGTGCTGCTGCTCGGCCATGCCGTCGATTTTCCAATGCAAGCAAGAGTTGATGATGGCGTGCCATGATACATGAAAAGCAGTTTCTTCTTAAGAAAACTGCATGATGGGAAGATCTAAACACACACACGAAGATTGAAGGTGTTACCTGAAGATCGTAGTTATTGTCGGAAGATGACTTTGTTGTGCTGCCATCGCTGAGCCATGAAATCTATTCGATGCGGTGAAGACGCCATGGGGATGCAGCGGCCGCTTCTCCAACTTATTTCTGAGCCAATCGGAAGAAGGGTAAACGCTCACATTGTTGGCAGATTCAACTCGTCATCGTCACCAAATCGAGGAGGAAGGCGGAGGCCCGCCGGAGAAATCGATCTGACTTTTCTGTTTTTCGGAAGACGGTCACATTGTTTCCTTTCTTATTTTAGGGTGATATCTCTGCTTGTTTTTTTAGATGTCCTTGCTTTGTCCTTATTTTGATCGTTATGAGTCGTGATCTATTTGGACACCTTCAGTTCCGGACGTTTCCTGTTCCAGTCCGATCCGCGCACGATTACTTTGCCACACACGTTACTTTTCTAACTCAATCTGAGCCGTTCCTTGATTACTGTTTTATCTGGGCCATTGATTATCTTGTGTTTTAATTATATAATAGATATGGGCATCACGTCCTAACATAGAGATCTCAAGTATAAGTTGTTCTCTCTCTTATGCTCCACCAAGATGCGAACTAAATCATAACACCTTAGTAATTAAGATAAATCAGAGCATAGCAATAAGTTCAATGACATGAAGTTAAAATAAGAACATGCTAGATCTAGTCATGGAGGTAGTGGCCAAGGTCACATCCACTCTCCGGTAGCATGGTATTTTTGTTTATCCCTAGTGAGGCAACAAAGTAAGGTAAAAAACCCAATTGGATCGCAGAACTATCTGTCACGTTCACTGCACTAGCCACCCCCCGTTACTCCAACTAATGCACACGTTCCCCCTCACACGCTCTCATAAACATGCTTGATCATGACAAGTAAATAAGAACGGGGTACATAATATGCATCTACTTTCATAACTGAAACAAAACCATTGCAATCTCAAACATGTATTAACTCATAATAAAGATCCACCACAAAGGAATTACATAGATGACCGTAATCATGTTCAGCAGCTCATACGGTACTAATTAGTGAAGCTCATAGAGAGGAGAGATACATAAGTTACTTCCACAAACCCATAGTCCAGGGGTGGACTACTCCCTCTTCATCATGGTGTCGGTGGAGATGTTGTTGGAGGGGAAGGAGACCACACCGGCAGCGCCCCGCCGGAGTTTTCCCCCTCCAATCTTCAGCTCCAGGTCTCTGTTTCATGGTTTCTGTATTTCGGCGGCGCTCTCTTTCGCGAAAGCCCTGGGGGGTCTACATATAGTCGTTTTTAGGTCAAGACGATGCTTCGGGAAGAAAGATCGACGGCAGCGGAGGCCCGGGGGCCATTTTGGTGGGTCCCACGTGGTCAGGGAATCTGGCCGCGTGGGCCCACCCCTTTTGGCCTTCTGGTCTCCGTTTCTTTGATTCCTTTGCGCCTACGTTTCGTTCCTTCCAAAAAAAGTGATCCCCGTAAAATCTCAGGTCATTTGGACGTCGTTTGGGGTCCCTGAAACATCAAAATATAGAAAAAAAGGGGTTTTCTGACAGCGCAGGGTTAATTCCAGAAAAATGGGGAAGTTGTTAATTATCCCCAAAACTCAATATAAATCATGAATATAACCCTTATATGATGCAAATAACATGTAATAAAATGTAAAGTTCATGTATGCATTTTACATGCATCAGCGTGCTCGACGGCGTCCTGTGCGATCCTGCAGGTGTAATGCTGCGGCGTCCCCTACCGTTGCCGCCGCCGCCACCTCCGCCGTCCCCTCCATCGTTGCTGCCGACCATCGTGCACATGGACCTCGATTAACGAGGCTCTGATACGAAATGATAGAAAATCAGCCGGCACAACTCGTATGAACTCTGAAGAACACGAAGAACAGAGCTCGAGAGAGGAATTTTGTGCAGTGTAAAACTTACTACTTTTCTCGTTTTCTCTTCTTATTTATACTCCGGTTACAGGGAACACTAAAAACCCCGAGAACCAGCTACAAATTCGGATCACGATCGAGTCGTGGCCGTTGGCATCCCAACGTCCCTCTCCCGCGATCCTACTTTCTTGCCACAGCTCGCTACTGCCGTGCCATCCCACGACGGAGTCCATGGCGATCTCCTACACTCTAGGAAACTAAACAGTCGTGCCAGATCGTGAACAGGCTCACGATGCATGGCTTATTTCTGACGAAACTGAACTAAAACAGCGAAAGGATTTATCTAACAGGGGTGTGGGAGAGGACGGTCCAGCGGGGAAGGCGGCGTGGAGTGGGGGAGGTGTTGCACACAGGTGGGGATGGTCTCCGGTTGCCTCCATGGCGGACACGGTGGCCGGAGACGGCGGCGACGCGAGCTAGGGTGGGGGACGGAAGTTTCCCTGGTGGCAGTTGCCTCCCTCTCCTGCCTGGTTTTGCAAATCCTGGGAGGATGAGTTTGGATTGCTATATTCACCAATTTGGAGCCAAATTGTACCAAGCCTTGTAACAAAATTTAGGGGAGGACAACTTTTACAATTGCTCTTGGAGCTGTATGTTTGGCGCAGATTGTTAAAATGTCTATTTTTACAAATCGGGGGCATTTATACACTTGCTCTTGGAGATGCTCTTAAACCACACAGTTTGCAACCACTCTCGTCTACACCCCTTCATTCTACCGTTGATATGTGATTTTGGGTCTATAAAAATAACACAATCATAAACCGTCGAAGGATAACCTGTGAACCCCTGCAACCATACTTTCGAAGTATCGAGAGTCGCTTATTTGTTGGGTATAGAGCTCAGGGCAATAGGTAATGGAAAGACACAAATACGCGACGGGTGGCTACTACAGTGATTTCTATTAGAAATTTCCTTTTACGACTTTAGGTGGACGACTCAGTTATTGTTCTACCTATTTTTGTTTTCTCCTCAAGCGATGTAACGGTAACCTGGCGAGCAGTGATGCATTGAGTTAGATAAGGTTTAATTTTATTTTAACATAGAGTTAGTGCTAGTCTGGTGTAGTTTTTGCCGTGAGACATATGATGTCATTTTTTTCTCTTTATTTTACAGTTCGACTTTGTTCAAGCTTCGATGCTTTGCTTTGCTTGACTTTTGTTTTGACATGTGCTTGCCTGACTTTTAATAATACATGGTTGTGTGCCCAATCGATGCAAAGGTCAGAGGTTATCCTCCTTTTCGGAAAATAACAATTGTGTGGAGATTTCATTAAATAAAATATACTTCAGGTAGAGATAAATATAACCATGTGTAATGAAAATGATGGATACTATTGTTCCTCCATTACAATATAAAAGCACTAAGAACTAATGAACAGTATTCCTTCATGCACTTCTCTTTTTGCCTCCCAAGCAAAGAAGATACTTCTGCAAGCATTCTCTTTTATGGCATAGGGCTTCACACCAACAAGATGCAGATGATTCAGGATAGCTTCGTATACGCACCAGGTGACATTGATTTCTAAAGCAAAGCCAATTTGCACTGCAAGACTCCAAGTCTCCAACTCACTTTAATTACCTTAGTAAAGGGATGACCCAACGTCGATCAGTTTGGAAACGTATGATTCTGCATGCATCACACCATTCCCGGAGTATCTGATCAATAATCTGTTAGAGCAAATGTAGAATATTAGAGAACCTGGGAAAGTATAAGAACTAAAAAGTACACGTGCGCACACACGTCGTTGAGTACCTTGTAGACGTATCTTTGTGTGGCTATAAGGATTATCTTTTGATATTGATGATAGTGAAAATGATGTTTGTGTGTGTGGCGGGGGTAGACTAAAAACAAGGTTTACCTGCTGTGCATCATTCGGTTCAGCCAGAGCAATTTCCATTTTCAAAGCATACATCTTCATACTGAATTCGTGATAATATGTATCCAACCAAAACATCATCTTATTTTTCAAAGGACCATCTTTGAGTTTTGCCCTCATATCTTCAACCAAGATATGCGCGATTGCCCCCAAACATGCAAGACCCCTGAGAAACGTAAGAACTGTGTGCTTCTCAACTCCCTGGAGGCAAGCCACTACAGGAACAGCCAGCTATGCCGACGGCCTGAAACCGTCGGCACAGGTCACAGAGCCATCGGCAGATACCTATGCCGACGGCCACCGTCGGCACAGTGTCGTCGGGATAGATGCCTGTAGGCACAGGCCAGCTGGCCGTCGGCATATGCGAAAACCGTCGGCACAGGCTCTGCCGACGGTCAGAAACAGGCCGTCGGCACTGAGTACGTCGGCACTGAGTGGGTGGGTCCCACGGTGGCCGAGGGGCGCTAGCAGCACCTATGCCGACGGCACCCGCCGTCCCTCACTGGGGACAGGCTGGGGACGGGGAAGGCCAGGGTTGGGCCGGCGGCGACTGGGGGCGGTCGACGCCGAGGTGAGCCATGAAGCCGTCGCCGTCGTGACACGGACCAAGCAGGGACTGGGGGCGGCCGAGGCGCCGCCGTCGTGATGCGAACGAAGCGAGGGCTGGGGCCGTCGAGGGCGTCGCCGTGGAGCGCGTCGAGGACGGCATCGGCCGACGCCGGGCGCGGCGAGGATGGCTTGGGCCTGCGACAGAGGAGGCGGCACAGCGGCTTGGTGTCCGTCGCGGATGGGGACGTCGCCGCCACCTCATGCTCCGCCACATCCTGCGCCTGCGCCTCCTCCGCCTCCCTCGGCGTCTCGGGCAGATGCGGGGCCGTGGCCGGCGCGATGGGAGGCCGTGTGGATGCCCCCTCCGTCTTTGACCTGCTTGAGGATGGGAGGCCGAGGAAGAACTCGAGCGGCCGCCCACGCCTGCCAGCCTCCGGTCGCCGGGGCCTGCAGCGCGGCCTCGAAGTCGTCGAGCCCTGGTCCTGGCGCGTCCACAGCGACGGAGGCGAATGAGCGGAGGAGAGGAACGAGTTGGCGTCAGCAGCGGCGACGGAGGCGAATGAGCGGAGGAGAGGAACGAGGTCACGGACAAGCTCTTACCGGCGGCGAGGAAGCGGTAGGGCGGGACGGAGACGAGCGATGACGCGGCCGGCGTCCATGGCGTCGGAGGCCGCGGTGGTGGTGAAGAGCAGATGGGGCCGGCCGCTCTCCAGGAGCATCTAGATGAGGTTCGTGGTGGAGAAGATAAGGGAGAGAGAAGGAAAGAAAAAGGAGAGAAGGAAAGATAAGGAGAGAGAAAGGTGAAAAAAGGGGGGGGGGGAAAGGACACCTCACCTATCCATGCCCTCCCAATCTACGAAGGAGATTTGAGCTGTTGGATCCGTTGGATCCAACGGCTCAGAAGCCTGATCCGCGTGAACTCTCTTCTGGCCAATCAGAAAGCATGCTTTGTTGTGTGTTTTCTCCACCATTAAGAATCAACCAATATTCATGGCATAATTTGTTAAAAGTCAAGTTTATTATTTTCCGTAGAAACTAGTACACACAAAAGAACTTCATGTCAAAGGATTTCATTTTTTGAGTATTCTTTCATTTTCTTGAACAAATGGTCAAAATGGCCGCCGTGCCTATTCAATTAAAGGGGTCATATTTTTTAAAACTATCGATGGTTCTATGATATAGTTACTACTTGTGTACCTTAAAATGATTTTTGTAAAAACATTAGAGCAAAAAATACCATTTTGCACCATACTTGTTGTACTTGTTTCACAAAAAATGTCACTTTTGACAATTAAAAAATGAAAATGATATTTATATCCATAATTTGAAAAAACTCAGTGCTGTAACATTGTTGTCATACCGAGACACATCTATGTGTCAAATATGGGCACATTATCACAAACTATGTCACGAGAATGATCATATCTAGGTCATTTGAATCGAAAGTTATACATGTCTATAGACGATTGACCTTTTTGTGAAGAAGTTTCATGGAAACTTTGTCAAAACTCAAGTTTATCATTTTTTCTAGCAACTAGTACACACAAAAGGACTCCATGCCAAAGGATTTCACTTTTGGAGTATTTTTTCACTTTCTTTTACCTTGTTGAAAAAACGGTCAAAATGGTCGTCATGCCTATTCATCCAAAGGGGGCGCATTTTTCAAAACTATCGATGGTTCTGTGATATAACCACTATTGGTGTATCTTAAAAGGATTTTTGTAAAATTTTCAGAGCAAACTATCACACACTTGTAGTTCAAAATTGAATTACTTTCGGAAAATATGCATAAAGTCATTTAAAAAGGAGAAAATAGGTAGAAACCGAGACAATTCCTAATATTCCTGGATTATCGATAAAATATGGCCTACTTTGTGTAAAAGTTGGATGGGTGCCATTTTGCACCATATTTGGTGTACTTACTTCACAAAAATGCAATTTTTAACAATTAAAAAATGAAAAATAATATTTATAAACATAATTTGAAAATATTCATTTCTGCAACATTGTTTGTCATAACAAGACACACCTATGCCTCAAATATGGGCACATTATTACAAACTATGACACGGGGATGATCATATCTAGGTCATTTGACTCGAAACTTATACATGTCTATAGACGATTGACCTTTTTGTGAAGAAGTTTTTTGGAAACTTTGTCAAAACTCAGGTTTATTATTATTCCTAGCAACTAGTACACATAAAATGAGTTCATGCCAAAGGATTTCACTTTTTGAGTGTTTTTTCACTTTCTTTTATTTTTTCTAGCAACTAGTACACGTAACAAGACACACCTATGTGTCAAATATGGGCACATTATCGCAAACTATCACATGGGTATGACCATATCTAGGTCATTTGACTCGAAACTTATACATGTTTTAGATGATTCACCTTTTGGTGAAGAAGTTCTTTGGAAACTTTGTCAAAACTCAAGTTTATCATTTTTCCTAACAACTAATACACATAAAAGGACTCCATGCCAAAGGGTTTCATTTTTGGAGTATTTTTCACATTCTTTGATTTTTTTAAAAAAAATTAGAGCAAACTATCACACACTTGTAGTTCAAAATTGAATTACTTTCGGAAAATAGACATAAAGTCATTTAAATAGGCGAAATTAGGTAGAAACCGAGAAAATTTCTAATATTTCCAGATTATCCATCAAATATGGTCTACATTGTGTGGAAATTAGATGGGTGCCATTTTTCACCATATTTGTTGTACTTGCTTCACAAAAATGTCATTTTTGACAATAAAAACTATGGCACAGGATGCTCATATCTAGGTCATTTGACTCGAAACTTATACATGTTTATAGATGATAGACCTTTTTGTGAAGAAGTTTTTTGGAAACATTGTCAAAAATCATGTTTATCATTTTTCCTATCAACTAGTACACATAAAAGGATTCCATGCCAAATGATTTCATTTTTTAGTATTTTTCACTTTCTTTTATTTTTTTGAAAAAAATGGTCAAAATGGCCGTCGTGCCATAGTTTGTGATAAAGTGTCCACATTTGACACATAGGTGTGTCTTGGTATGGAAAACATTTTTGCCAAAAACAATTTTTAAAATATTATTATAAATATTATTTTCCAATTTTTAAGTGCCAAAAACAACTTTTTAAACAAGAAAGAACCACAAATATGTTGCAAAAAGTCATATACATGAAAAAAAAGATGAAATGGATGTCATATTTGGATTCCTCTATTTTTTCTAATCGATTTAGACATTTATTTGTTAAATTTCAATTTATAGATTTAAAGATATGAATTATTCCATATTAGATGAAAAATAGGGGAAAAGAGCTATGCCTACGACTTACCTATGCCGAGGGCAAAGCCGTCGGCATAGCCCCTGTGTCAAACCTATGCCGACGGCTTTGTGGACGGGCTGGCCTCGTCGAGACCTATGCCGACGGCCCCGATAAAAAGCCGTCGGCACAGGGTTTGGCCGTCGGCATAGATCACCATTCCTGTAGTGAGCATCCTCGGCAACGTTAAAAAAGGTTGCTGCATACAGGCTAACCATCTACAGTATATTTAGGGAAATATCAGTATATGTCTACAATAAATATCCAAAAGTGCAACGACAATACCTTATAGGGAATGTCACCTGGTTTGTTGTCTGTTGAGAGAGATCTCTTGTACCAAGGCCTAATAATGATGAATTCACCTGGATTCTTTTCATACAGTTGGCATGGTTTTGCAGCCGCCGTCAGTAAAAACGAATGCACTATGGGCACGGTTCATAAAATAAGGACACAAAGTAATTTAGTTACCACTTACCATGACCGTGGAAGCTACATCAAGAGCTACTCGTGCTTTGTGGCAGACTGACACTGCCATCTTATTGTTATTTAGATTAGATTCTACAGTCAACAAACAGATTGAAAGAATGCCTCAAGGATCTTGAGTACCCCTTAATTCGTATGCCTCACAAATGTGTCTATTTAGCCACTAGATAAAGCATCGATCCTTGTAGCCTTCCAAATGCTGTAAAAAAATATTTAGTCTTCTAAAAGAAAAAAAAGGCAACCAAGTTTGGTACCACATTTGACGTTGGTTGGGGGTAACTTTTTGTATGCACGAATTTATAGCAGAGGAAATGTTTTAACACGGTTAACTAAATAAACATGAATGATAATGCAATGGTGACTAACCTTGGTATGAATAATCTTCTTCATATGCTCACAAATTTTATAATTCTGCTTACGGAACATCTTGGGTGGCACATGCTTTTCAAATAAAATCAATAAGTGCATCAGAAACAACAATATATATTGAATCAATAAATTAGAAAAAAGGGGATGTTGGGCGTCGTCCGGCTGATGTGGGGGAAATCGCGACTTACCCCAGCATCTGATTTTTGCCCCGGGTAAGTGGCCGATTTCTCCCCCACATCAGTCGGACGACGCCCAAAGTCTGAATTGACGTAGTCACATAAAACGTGAAATCTCATCCGCCGGGGCAATGCAGCATGTCCCACCCACGTCGCAAGTTTTTATACTATTGCATAAAAGTTTGAATTGACAGTAGTCACATAATTGGATCTCTCGCAACTCTCAATTAACATGTATTACATGACAATTTGCACTAATTAAGGAATTACGAAGCAGAAATTATAGAGCACATTATTGATAAATTAAACAAGCTACAACAAGGCGACCAAATCTTACCAGACTTAGTTTGGCTCTGTAAGCATCTCTGTACACTTGTCTAGATCCTTGATCATGATGTTGAACTGAAGAAGCAGTTAACGGTAAGTTGCACAATTATGTCCTGATTTCCTTTATTCCGGGCGATTTCACCCAGTTTGCCTCCGTATGCATCTATGTACTTGTCCAAATCCTCTCAGTAGATCGCTTGGGAATAGGCGGATCTTCTACAATAGAAAAAATATAGCGGAAAGTCGTCTATGCTCCCGAGTTCCAGTGATCCCGCCCATTTCAAAAAATTAAAAAAAATATTTAAATGTTTCAAAAGAATATGAAAAAAACAAGCATGTTCCTACTGATATGTCCTATAATCGTGCAAAATATCGATGCAAAATACTTTACGATTTACATTTGTCTTTTTTGTGTAGCTCAAATCGTAAAGTATTTTGCATTGAGGTTTTTCATGTTTGTAGGAAATATCAGTAGGAACATGCATGATTTTTTTCAGAATTTTTTGAAACTTTTAAATATGGTTTTTAATTTTTTGAAATGGGCAGGATCACCGGAGCTCGGGAGCACCAAATCTGCACCCAACATATAGCCCATAAAAAAACATGACACATGGGCGTGCCTAGCCAAAGAAAATCCTCAAATGGGCCGGCCGCGTGCTAAATTGGGTGACATGTGGGCTGTCCACTGAATTACACATGGAGGTGTCCGGCACCGCCGAGGCGACCCTGAAGGTTGTGGCAGATAAGGGGTTATCTGCTAATCTTATAGGAAGTCCAAACTTATGTGGGCATTGCTCGGGGGCTTTTCCGTGAACCACCATTGGGCCGATTGGGAGGGCTATGAGCGCCGATGGAGATGCTCTTCGATACTTATTTTGTTCCATAATACATTTTTGTACATAGCATGTAGAATTAGCCTCGTATGTGTTTTTATAAGGACGGTGTTGGGCGTCATTCGGACGACCGGATCAACCGATTTCCAACACTAAGTCGTCTGATGGGGACATGACGGGCTGTCGGATTTGAGCACTTGACTCTTTTGCTTTGTCTCTCCTTGCAGAACAGAAAAAGGGCAAACCAGTCTCTTCTTCTTGCAACGGTTGCGATGCCCGCGTTGTGGAAACTATCGCGCCGACTCTCGAGGTTTGCTATATTCGTTGGCGGCCATCCGTACCAGCACCGCCATTGCAGCATCCCCATCGCCTATTCTCTCTTGTGGTTGTCCTTGCTTGTAGCTCTGACGACCAACTTTTGCACCTCTGGCAAAATGCAAAAGTGACAACATAAAAATGGGCTCAATAGAGAAGATGTGTCTAAGACATGGCACGGCAGTTGATAATACTAATACAAGGAGAGCAACACATGTCTTCCCAGCACACACGATTCAAAGTAAGATTTCAAACAAAATAGCAAGCAAACTCACATGCTCAATAAGACGTAAATAAAATCAAATCTTGTATTTTACCCCATGCGGAAGGTAGAAAACAATAGGCTCATCAAGACAAGCATGAGGTCAAATATCGTTACAAAAAATGAGTGCTCCAAGATGCAATAAATAAGACAAGTACTCATAAGGCGAATTTGTTCCGGAGCCACAAAAGAATCAAATGGAATGAATAAGTTGGAACCAAAGTAACATGATATCAACATAGAGATGTAACCTCTCTCACGTCGATCTCTCTCATGCGTATAAGTTTTTAAATCGATAAAAATACTGATAATATACATCCACAAACAAATATGTAGACACACAATAGTTACTTAAGAAAATAACAAGATATCTAATATAAATTCATAAAATATATCAATAAGCTATCTTGCTTGAAAGCATAGTCTAAGGAACAATGCTATCACATTATATATTCATGAACTTCAAAAATAAACACATCAAAGAAATCAAAACTCGCAACAAGGAATTAATTAGATAATTAGTATGCTTTGAGAAAGGCAACAATATCACAAAGAAGGAAAATAATTTGAATTTCATCAATATTGCACACGAGAGCACTTTAAATTTTTTATATACAATAAAAATGCTAGATTTACATTTGGAATTGGTGAATCATGAACATGATTTTATATACTCTCAATTATATGCAATCATCTGAACTTACTCACATTTGCAATAAAGATGTTTCTGTACAAACTTTTGCGAAAACCACAACAGTTGAAAATGAAGAATTTCATGCCATGAAACAACCAACACAAGGTTGAAAGAAACCAGCACAGACGAAGCAAATAGTCTCAATGACTTCAGAGGAAGCCCCGTTCAACCATGGAGTAATATAGGAGGGGTTCCGGGAAGCGATGTTTTGCCTCGTAGGTTTCAATGCTTCCATTATGGGAAATACATTTTAAAAACATTTCAAAATATCAAAAAATTCCGACAATTTTGTTGGGTATACATCGGAACATTTTATGTTTACACACAAAGTTTCGTGGAAAAAATACACATTTTATGGTTTGTGTAAAAAAGACAATTACAACGTTTCATGATTTTTTTTGTATTTTTAAGAGAGGTCACAAAACATATACTTTATTGTGAAGTTCTGTGTGCGAACAAGGAATGTCAGCATGTGATTTTTTTCATTTTGTTTGGCATATTTAAATACGCTTTTCGTACAGTTGGACCATATGCTCCAGTCCTTTGAGGATTTCGGGGGTTAGCCGCGATTTCTTGTTTAGGGCGGGTGTTTTCAAAAAGTTCGTTGCAAACAAACCGCGACCGTCTAATTTAATGAGCCCTGGGGAAAACGGCTCGTCACTCTCTTCATTCCTCTTCTATCCCCAAATTCGGGTGTGAAAAATTTACAGCTAACGAGCCTGTGATAAGATGCCCTCCGGCGGCGGCGAGGGCCGCCGGCGACCAGCCATGAAATCTAGGTGCTTGGTTCGTGCAGCCACGGCTCCGCTGGTTGCGAGCGGCGGAGCACTCACTCTTTCGCTATGCCGCCATGACGAAACGGCGACGACATTTGATAGTAGAGACGGGATCAAGCGCCGCATCAGTTTGGGGAAAAGACTGCTCCTTTGTGATGTAAGTCAGCTCCGGCCATGCCGACCCATACTTGTGTTTACCAGATCTTTCTTTTCGATAATAAATATGGTATCAGATCTGAATCATACATTGTTCCTCTGACGGTTGACCCATCTCATAGAATGATGCATCTCTGTTTTCTCGTACTTCATACCTTCTTGGATAAGAATGAAGAAAAAACTGTCTGTTCTCGATTTGTGTCCAACATTGTGTGCTATGAATAGAATCAAGCATTTTATGTTTGATTGTTACGGAAAAACGCGGAAATTTTGAGTTTTTCTGTTTGGTGGTTATGGAATGAACCACAATTTTTTTGGAGATCAATTAAAATACAGTGGTTAATCCCTATTTGGCTGTTACGAAAGAATTCCTTATATTTTTGATGGATAACGATATTTAGTTGCCATGGAGGAGTTCGCAGAGAAATCAGATTTTGTGTGTCGGTAATCTGTGTTCAGTTCTTACTGACGAAATCGTAGAATGTTTTTTTTTTTACGGAAATAATATCTGTTCGTGGTTACGGAAGCAAATTATGCAAAAGGTTTGAGGATCTAATTGACGGGAGCTAAAAGCGCGGTCCGATTGACGAATAGCACGTCAGCTTGCAACATCGCATTGTTAACGCGTGTTTGACCACGGTGCCGATCGCACAGCCGTATTGGTTTGTAATACGGATACCGATTGTTTTTTCCTTTTTACGGGAAATCACGGATTCGTTTGTTCTCTTTTGGGGGAAGTTTTATTTTTATTTTAGGAGATAAAACCTGATCCGAGTCGGTTATGGAGACCGTGGTCATGTCTGCTGTGAATATATACTTACGCATATCCGCCCGTAACATCGCCGTCTCCTTTTCTTTGTTCTGCATGTACGCCATGAAGACTTCCAAGAAGCAGAAGAAGCCGCAGACTGCAGAGTTGCCGGAGGAGCTTGTTCTGGAGATCATGGTTCGACTGCCGGTGAAGTCTCTCGTGCGCTTCAAGTGCGTCAGCAAGGCCTGGCGCACAAGGATATCTGACCCCTCCTTCATCCGCTCCCAACTCCAGGTCTCTGCCTCTAGATGGGAGCAGACACCATCCTTGCTCATCACCCCGCACACGCTCGATCGTGTCAGCCAAGGAAAGAACTGGCCAACTACGTTCTCCACCGATATCCGGTTCTACCAGTGGCAGCAAGGTGCATCCAAGGCGAGGCTCGTGCACGGCAGGGACTTTGCCGGCGAGTTCTGCTCAGTCTGCTGCTTTGCTCACTGTGACGGATTGGTGCTTGTCCCAACGGATACCAAGGTCTACCTCTTGAACCCGGCTACTAAGAAAGTTCTCACGCTGCCGGAGAGTAGCCGGAACAAGATGCCGGGTATCATCGACCTCCCGGTGGGGTTCGGCCGTGATCCTCGCACCGGCATATTCAAGGTAGTCCGGTCCTTCTACCGGTCAAGAGATCCCGAGACAGGCATGTACAACATGGGCATGGAGGTGTGCACCGTCGGAGGTGGCGGTGGCCCTGCTCCCTGTTGGAGGGAAACCGCCGCAGATCAACCGTACCCTGTCGCGGCGTGGGTCACCGCCCAAACTATCAAGGGGTTTATGTATTGGATCATTGACATAAGACATCTCAAGCAACGTCCGCATGGCCTTCTCCGCTTTGGCCTGGAAGCCGAGACGTTCAGCGTCACCCGTTTGCCTGATCTATTGGACCCTGGAGACGACGATTCGTTCAATTTGGATGTGATGGGCGGCGAGCTATGTTTGACTGGCCATCGTAATGGGGGGAAGCCTGACGACGAGCATCCTCTTGTTATCTGGGCGCTCGAACAAGACGACGGGCCGGGGTCCCTATGGGAACAGCGTTACACAGTATATGTCACAGACGTGTGCCATCCGATCGGTCTTCTTCCAAACAGCGGCGGCGGCGCGATGATGATATGGCTATCCCACAAACTCTACCGCTACGACCTGCAGTCTAATGAACTGACGGTCCTGTGCGAGTTGGATAGACTCAGATACAAGCGCCGTAGGACAGACTCCTTTGGATCTGCCCACAGGGATGTCTACTTCTTCAACGTGATACCTTACACCGAAAGTCTCGTTTCAATTGCTGATTAGCCGAGCTAAGGATGACTCCAACGGGCCGACGCATCGAGTCCACGCGCGTCCGTCCCTGTCCGCTGGAGTGACCGCGGTCCGTTTTTCTGTCCGCCGCGACGCATTCCTGGCCCAAATTTGGGCCACCGATGCGTCGGCCACGGACGCGCAGCGGACCGCTTTTGTGTCCTCCTCCAGTCCGCTCTCTCATGGGCAAAATTCACACCCCGGCCTCTCCTCTCCCAAAACCCCAGTCCACACTCCAGCCCTAGCCATGGCTGACGCTGCCTCCGCCGCCGCCGCTGAGTTTGGACCAGACGCCGCCGGCACCGCCGCTGGACCTGCGCCCCAAGCTAAAAGAAAGTAAAGAAGGAACTCACGCCAGAGCAGAGGGCCGCAGAGACCAAGAAGCGGGGCGCCCGGAGGAAGAGGTTGAAGCAGGACCAGCTCGACGCCGCCAAGAAGGCCGTCGCCGAGCAGCAGGGCGAGGATGACACCTCTGACCTTGTGTCTAGGGCCGCCACCGCTGCCCTCCTATTGATTGGGATTACCGCGGCCGCGGTCGGGGTCGCGACTGCGGCGGCCAGCTCAATATAAGAAGACCTTCAACTTGACCCATTGCTACCGGGCACTCAAGAACCAGCAGAAGTGGAAGGACCTCTGCGCCTCCCTCAAGCAAGGTGGACAGCCAGTTGATAAGGAAGAGGCCACAACGGAGGAGGGGAGGCCAAGGGGGAAGAACAACTCGAAGGCCGAGTTGAAACGCGATGCAACAACCCTTGCGTTGCAAGAGACATTGAACGGGTTCCTATCCCACAAGGACAAGACATGTGACAAGGAGGAGAGGAGAGAAAATGAACGCCTAGAGAGAGAGGCGTCTTCCAAGCTCTTCTTCGAATTGCAGAAGAAGATGCTCGATATAGAAGAGGAAAATGCTCGGACTAAAGCACGAGAAGCCGAGGCAAGGGCCAAGGAGGCCGAGACTAGGGCCAAGGAGGTCGAGGTAAGAGCAAGGGAGGTCGACCTGAAGGCCAAGGACCTTCATCTCGCCTTATGCGCCGAGGAGGCCAGGATCATGGACATGGATATCTCGGCCTTCACCCCTAGGAAGAAGACCTACTAACTCAAGAAGCAAAGGTACTATATGGACCAAGATTGATCAAATCTCGGTCCTTCTATTTATTATGTTGCATGCCGGTGTTGAACTATGGCCGATGGCCGGGATTTGTAATATTTTGGGTATGTACCCAGACATGGCCTGTGTGAGGCCGGGATTATGTTTTATACTTGTTTTGCTTGCAATGTGATCGATCAAAAACCCTGGCCGAAAATGATCAAAATGATCAAAAACCCTGGCCGGGCGGACTCAATACGTCGGCCCCGTTGGAGTCATCCTAAGAGCATCTCTCGGACGGATAGTCCGGAGTCCGGACACGGATCGGACTGAAAATCACGACCAACCGTGTCCTTCAAACCCAGCCCTATATGTCCGACACCCCTTATACCCAGCCCATACATGGGGGGATTTGGAGCCGCCTAGATGCGTGCGAACGCGTCCGCCACGTCTGACTGACAGAGCGGACCCGCTTGGGAGACTAACCGGTGCCGCTGTTCAGTGTGCATTCATGGCGGACCGGTCGGCGCTCCGCCCGAGTAGCCCCTCTCCAGCTATATTTACCCACGGACGGAGAAACCCTATCCGCAAGTTCCTCTTCCTCTCCCCGTCCACGCTGCCAAGAGGTTGCCCCTCCCCATCCCCGTCCACATCCACCAGATCCGCCACCATGCCGCGTGCAAAGTTTACTCCGGAGCGTTGGGCGGAGATGCGCCCGCGAGAGGGAAGACGACGTATCTAGCCAGGCGGTGGATGTGGATGTAGCCGCGGCCAAGGACATCCCCGAGACCAGCGGATGCGGAGTTGAGAGCAAGCTCGTGGTCACATACACATACGTGCTAATGACACTCGAAGCGGCGAGGAGTTCCGCCTCGCCATGGAGGGGAGACGGATACAACAAGTTCCTATCCCACCTTGATAATAGTGGAATAAGGTTTGGGTGGCTTCGGCCCGTGGTTTCTCCTCTCAAATTGAGAGTTTTCCACGTAAAAACGATTGATATCATGTGTGTTGATTTGCTAGTGCAGTTCTTGGTTCAGAAAACGTTCGCACTGGATCGGACATTGGCTCTGCGAGCATCTTCCCAAGTGCAACCGATTTCCTCCACCTACCTATATGTTGCTGCATATATTTCCTTCCGACACAAATAACGATCCATGAGTTAGTATACAAGTGTTGCTAAAACTTACATTGATTCCGCTAGGTATTTTCAGATCATGTTAAAAGCGTGCTAATCTCCATTAAAAGTTAAAACTTGTGTCCAGTTTTCCCAACACAGAGATCAACCGCTAAACACAAATACAAGGTGGCCAATTGGCCAGTTTACATGCCAGCTGCTAGCCTGAGAACACACATGCAGATTCTGATACAAGTTTCAGTCTAAACTGAATCTGAACTCTCCAAACAGGACAATGGAGTAGGATATTACGCAGTTCAGCTCAGAACCCCCAGCTCATGCCAACAGCCAAGCAACAGGAGCATCATGGGCTCACAATACATATGATTAATTCACTGTGAAAGAATGAGGGCAGCAAACAATACAGCTTAAGATTCCTCTGATATTTACAACAACCCTGGACTGGATAGTATCCACACTACTGATACATGAACGCACTGCTTATTTAAGCCAGAAATTTTAACCAAAATACACAAGAATGGTCTATAGACACAACCGGATACATGGATGTGACAGGGAAGCGATTGTCTAGGCGCTGCCATGAGCAGCCTCCTGGAGATACTTCACAGCACTGTCGTAGTTCACGAAGCCCATGAACCAGAACTCATGGTTATCAACAGAAACCACCTGGATATACCTCTCTGCAGGGTTCTGTTGACTTGCGGTGGGAGTGACTGATCTCAGGTGAGGTACGGGTACAACTACCTGTAAACACATTGCAGATATATATGAGTATGATCAGGTCCAGTATGATACGGTGAACGCGTTTTTTTTTCCAGTGTGCATGATCCAGATGAGCAACATAGATAAACTATGTTTCCATTGCCTACTTCAGTACTACTAGTACGTAAATTGCGAATTAGCAAACCATTTCAGATCATATGCTCTTTCAAATCAGATAGAGTTTCCATGCCTTCGTCAGTACTACTAGTAGTATGGAATTTGCACATAAATCCATAGCCTTAATATTATGGAATTTGCAGATTAGCAAACCATTTCAGATCGTATGCTCTGTCAAATCAGACATTTTGACAAAGTTTCCATGCGTTTTTCAATACTAGTTGTATGGAATTTGCGGTTTAACAAACCATTTCAGACCATATGCGCTGTAAAATCAGACACAGTTTGACGATGTTTCCATGCCTTCTTCCATACTATGCTCTGTCAAATCATACCTTGTAAATGGCGGAGGCGGTCTTATGATCCTCAGTGACATATGCCACTGGGCTGTCACTACAAAACGCAAGCTTGGCGGTCGAGACGTACAGGACGCCCATTATCGGACCATGAGAAGTTGAGAGGTAGCACGCGTACGCCTTCTTGAGCTTCTCATCAGGCGAGCACTCGAAGGTCTGCTGAAATATCTTGTCGTATCCACCTTCCGATATGACCTTGGACACCTGAGCGATCCTCCCCATTGCAGCATCCGTGATGCTAGGCCCGGTTTTCACTACACAAGTCCACACGAGTTCATGGGTCAGCATTTATGTGCAGCTGCTATTTTAGATAGAATGTATGAATAGTCATGTACTGGACTCAAGAAAAAAAGAGGTCCAATCAATCAATTGAGTAATCATGATGCAGTGTGCTATACATGATGTTGTGATTGGGAATTGGGGAGACTCACAGTGCTGCCAGACGTCACCGGCGATGCCCTCGGTCTTGCGCGCGGCCTCGGTGAACCTCTTCCCCGCCTGGCCGAACATCTCCCTCAGATTCTCCGTGGCGCCTGCAGCAATCAGTCCCCCCAAAACCACAACCGATCAGCACAAACGCTAACCATATCCAATTCAGAGCAACAGTAAAAGAGCAGGACGCGAGGAGATAGCTAGGTGGTGGTAGGTGACTGACTCTTGGCGGGCGGTCCGGAGGACGGGGACGGCATCACGTAGGGGTTGGAGCCCGCGGGCGCGACGACCGGCGGCGGCGGCGTCGCGAGGTCCTCCGGGGACATGCGCGGGTACGCCGAGCCCTCCGACGGCGGCGCGTGGGCGGCGTCCGGCTTGGGATCCATGGGCGATCGGCAGGAAGGAGGAAGCTGAGATTGGGGAGAAATGGCGCAGCAGCAGGCAGCAGCGTGCAGAGTTGACGGCTCCGAGAGGGACGTGGTGGGGGCGCGACACGTCGACGCAATCAAGCTCGTGGGAATATAATTGTGGGAGCGTCCAGCTAGCAGAAGTAACCGACGCGCTCAGGCCCAACCGCCCAGCCCAGGTATCGTTCCCGCGTCGACACAGCGTGAGCGCCAACATCCGTGTCGTCGCCGTCGGCTGCGCCTAACGGGTCAACAGCCTCAACCTGCACACAGCTACTCCCGCCGTACGGAAAAGGATGTTTTTTGTTTGTCTAAATTTGGATGTATCTAGACATGTATCAGTGTGTACATACATCTAAATTTAGACAAAGTCAAGACATCCTTTTCCGGACGGAGGGAGTATATTTTTCTCTTGTTGTCTGACAGTTTGCACTAGTTAAATGCAAAAGTTAGCTGTATGGGCGAATTAGCTGGCTACTGATGAACCTCTTATTTCGGGACTAACAGACACATAGAGTAATACTGATTCCACAGGAAAAGGATCAAAATTTCTGAGGGGTAGACAAGGAAAAACAGCACAAAAACTGTGATCACAAGAGGTACCAAAGATCATTAGACCAAACAACACATGGAGGAAAATCATCATCCCTCCACACAATCACCAAAGAAGCAACACGAAGATCAAAGGTGTTGAGTGAAATTGTATTTATTTTTTTCACCTTCATCGTCTTGTCAGACTACTTAATTAATAGATTGGGTCAAATGTTTTGCCTTCATTTCAAGAAAAGAGCAAAGCAATTTCTGACAATTAGAATTTTAACTCAATTAGGAAAGCAATAAGCTCCAAAAGGTGAAGTATTTAAACAAAATATTTCCTGAAATAGCAGAGCACGACAGCGCATGACATCACACTAGCCAATACTTTTCAGTGGATAAAACCTACCACAAACAGAACCGCCCAACTAGAAGTCTAGAACCAGCAGAGCATAACAAAGATGCGCCTCACTTCCACAGTTCCACTGCAGCCCTCGCAGGAGAAGAAACCTGAAAATGGACAGAATCTGCTGGATTAATCCTTTGCAAGTTTTCAAGCTTGACATAGATAGGAGATTGAAATTGTGAATCATGTCAATTTCAATGAAATGGTTAGCAGTCTTCCTGCTGCCACTGTGAGAAAATTACTATGTGATGCACTTCTACTCTTGCAAGGTTGCAAACACTCTTCGCATATTGACATGTGCAAGTACATGAAAGACTTGAAGGAAACCAAGTACTCCGTACTAATTTGGCAAAATGATATGGGAGCAAGTTCAACAAAACCTAGTACTAATTCGGCAAAACTATCATCGATAAGGTTCCAGGTAGTCACATTATTTATATTTTTGAACATGTACTGAAGTTCATAACAAAAATGGCGTGTGCCATCATAAGCAGATCATTGTGGCTTATGTTCCTAAATTATAGTTTTTCTAAAATAAATGTTCCTTAATATATTCCTAATCATGCATCTACGGTTTGAACTGAGCAATGTGGTCCAAACGAGCTGCTCATTTGGCAATGATCAGCTAGATGTAATCTTGCAGGTCATTGTAGCGAAGTCTAAGAAGAAGAAACGAAATGAATCCGTAATCAACTGACATGAGATACCGCTGATCAAACATATCGCCAACTAAACAGGTGATACGAACGTGTGGAGCAACTGGTTATGGGCAATTATGAACAACTGTCAGACTAGATATCAACATCACAGTCAGGGGCCAGTCTATATATTTCTCAGTTCACTAGGATACCATCAAGCAGGTCAGTACGGCAGCACACTGTGATATCCAAGGCTCCAAGCACCCAAAGCAAGCACTGCCAACAAGTGGCAAACTGATGGCCATAAGAGAGATCTAATCAATATCACGCTGCTTGCCCTTTGCACTTGCAGCATTACATGTTCAGATGTTCTGAGCTCATGGCACTGTCCCTTGGCAACATGGTATGGTAGGGTAGCTGCACTTAAACTGAATGATGCTTCTCTTCCTCCTGACCTACAAATCCATCACCTGAGCACCGTCGCCTCATAAGTTCATTCACAAGCTAAAGAGACACTATAAAGTGTATTGCGATGCACCAGGCATGCACCAAACAGACGGCGTCATATCAATATCAAACCACAATCACCTTGCGTTGATCTGCTTGCAACATTGCAGAACTCTTGCCTGGAGGAAGCGACATGTCAACCCGACACAGCGCAGCAAGTTCTGGGCTTGATGTGAGATGGTGCCATCGACGACAACACCACAACCCAGGCTGAAACGGTCTGTTGACCATACCACCCGGTAGGATATCATCGTAGATAAGTTATAAATGGAGCAGCTTTGCAATTGAGTCAGGCTATCTTAGTGGGTTGTGAAACCTGTGAATAGCCCTATAGCCTTATGAACCATGGTCAGCCTTGTGAACTACGAGCTGAAAACAGCCACAACTTTCTGAGGATACTGAATATCAAGTAAAATTTGAAGACACCACTTAACCAACAGTCTGGCAAATAAGTGTGTGACAGATTTGATAATTTGAGTAGGTGCTTTTGTGCTCACACGTCATTGCTGCCAGCTTTGCTTTTGATGATATCACCTGCACTGGAACATTGAGAAGAGAAGAGTGGATTAAGCAATCAGAGCAATAATCATGAGGACGGCAGGTACATGACAGACGAGATTTCAGGATATGGGCCAACTGAAGTAATATAACACATCCATCTCCTGGAATGGACAAAACTATTAGACAAATTTTGAGCAGATCTAGACCAAACGAACATAATATTAGATTTAAGAAATGTACATATATAGTAGTAGATTTCCAATACGAAGGCAACATATGCAGACACACCTGAATTAGGGTCAGAGATCAGCAAGCAGCGGGAGGTTCAAAGTTTATGTAGCATATTCATTAAATCATGGGACGGGATGGCATCGCCTTTTGGTTTTTCTGTATCAAAACCAGGCAAACTCCGCAATAATGATTGGCCTTCTATGCTTTCTCCCATAGAAGTGATAATAGTTGAGATAATGTTTGAATCAAGTGCTGTATCCTTGGCTATCATTTCACGAATTAACTCAAGAACCTTCTCAGTGTCTCCTTTAGCTCCATAACCTTGGATGAGTGAATCAAATACAACAACGTCAGGCACAAAGCCACTTGCAGTCATCTGGTTAAGCACCCCCTCTGCTGCTTCTAGGTCTCCAGATTTTGCAAACATGTCGATCAGCGTAGAATATGTCACAGCATCAGGAGTCAGCCCCTCGTTAAGCATATATTTAAGAAACTCTTCTGCAGTTTTCTTGTCCCCTAATTTGCAAGCGCCATGGATCATAATGTTATATGCAACAACATCTGGTTTGAAGTTCATATCGATTTCATCGAACAAATTCCTAGCCTGCTTCATCATGCCTTGATCACACATAGCTTTAAGAAAAGGAATATAGTGAACTAGCTCGGGCTCTATCCCGCGAGATCTCATTTCAGACAAGAGACTTTCCACACGGTCAACATGCCCCATTTTGCAGTAGCCCTTTATCAATATGCTATAGGTGAATGAATCAGGCTCCAATCCAGAACTAACCATCTCATTCATCAGCTCTCTAGCCTTCTTTATCTTGTGGACTCTAAGGAATCCGCCAATCAACAGATTAAATGTGACCAAGTTACACATGCATCCGTTCTCGGCCATCATGGAACGAACTTGGACTGCTTGCTGCATCCTACCAATCTTACAAAGCCCATGTATAACAGAGTTGAATGTGATCACATCAGGCTTAACCATAGCTTCACCTTGAATCATCTCCTCTAGCAACCCCATCGCCTCATCCATCTCGAGCACACCAGATAGCCCTGTGATAAGTGTGTTATAAGTCACAGTATCTGGCCTCACCCCCTTCTCCAACATATTTTTCGCAGATCGAGCGCCTCCCTCACAGACCCATCCTTGCACATGGAATTGATGAGCACGTTGTAAGTCACCACGTTTGGCTCCAAACCCCGGTTCATCATCATGTCCATCACACGTGTTGCCTTATTCACCTTCCCCTCTCTACAAAGGCTATCGATCAAACCGGTGTACATCACAACATCCGGCTCAATACCCCTCTCCGACATTTCCTCGAACACCTTGCCTACACTTCCCCACCTCCCGGCCTTACAGTAACCCTGGAGCAGACAACTGTACACAACCACGTTAGGCACGATGCCGCTCTCGCACATCTCGTTGAGCAGCTCCACGGCCTTGTCGACCTCCGCGGCGTCGCAGAGTCCACGGATGAGCGTGCCGTAGGTGACCACGTCGGCGCGGACGCCGCCGCCTGCATCGACCGGAGCAGCCCGACGGCCTGGCCCGCGCCGGTCGAAGCAGAGCGCGCGCATGAGGTGGTGTAAGACGGCGTTGGGGCGGGAGCCGAGGCGTGGCTCGTGCGACATGACGCGGAGGAGGAAGAGCGCGGCGTCGAGGCAGCCCTGGCGGCAGAGCGCGGCGAGGACGGTGTTGTAGGAGACGGCGTCGCGGACGGAGGGAGCGCCGAGAGGAGCGCGGGGGACTCCGGGAGGGGGAGCAGGCGGAGGAGGTGGTTGAGGCGCGCCGCGGCCTCGGCGCGGCCGCGGCGGAGGACGACGGCGAGGAAAGGAGCGGCCCGCCTCGGGTCCTCCGGAGCGGTTCCGCGGACGCGACGGAGGCGGCACCGCGGCGAGGGCGCGGAGGACGCCCGGGCCCGCGTGCTTCCTCGTCATGGCGGCCGGGGCTGAAGAAGCGGCGCGATCCGGTACGGAGCTTATTTTTCTTTCAGCGGGGAAGCTCGGTTGCGCGGGCGCGGCTGTAAACTGACAAGATTGTCAAGGCTGTGGCGGTGTGTTCGGGCAGCGGCTTATGAGAAGTTTTATGTTTTGTTTTTTTTGAGAGGATGAGAAGTTTTATGTGGCGGGCTTCACTTTATGATGGGCCGATATGCCCATCCAGTGACCATGCGTGATGGGCTGGAAGCCTCATTCCGGTGTGGAACGGTCAGTCGGGTACCGCGCGCTCGGGAGGGCGAAACCTATACGTCGACCTGGTCGACGTTAACCAGGCGTCGCACCCCCCACGCGTGGATGGGCCTGGCCCAGTTCCCTGGTATTTCGTCCCGTCGTCATTCATCGCTCTCTCCTCGTTTGTTTTTTCTTCTTTTTCGTTATTTCTTTGTTTCTTTTTCTTTTTCGTTTTTCTTTTTTTGCTGTTTCTTTTTTATTTCTTCTTTTCTGTTTTCTTTTTATATATTATTTGAAATTTAAATATTTTCTGCAAAACAATTAAATTAAAAAAATGTTTAGATTTGAAAATTTTTTGTATTCAAAATTGTTCAAAATTGAAAATTGTTTAGATTTAAAAAATCTTTCAAAAATAATTTCTGTTCATATAGTTTTTTATGTTCATTTTTTCAAAATCGTTTTAAAAACAATTTATGTTCATATAGTTTTCTATATAGTTTTCCTGTTTATTTTTCGTTATCCTTTTCTTTGATGTTTCTTTTTTATTTCTTATTTTTCAGTTTTCTTGTTAGATAATATTTCTTTATTTTGAATTTTCATTTTTAGAAAATGTTCAAATTATAAAACTGTTCATATTTGAAAATTGTTCATGTATAACAATTGTTCAAAAATAATTCCGTTCATAGAATTTTTTCAGTTCACTTTATAAAAAATTGTTCAAGCATAATTTTCGTTCTTAGACTTTTTCTGTTCACTTTTTAAAATCGTTCAAATAAGATTTCGTTCACCGGCTTTTTTTGTTCAGTTTTTGAAAATCGTTCAAAAATAATTTCCGTTCACAGACTTTTTCTGTTCGCCTTTTAAAATCGTTCAAAAATAGTTTCCGTTCAAATACCTATTTTGTTCACTTTTGAAAATCGTTCAAAAATAATTTTCGTTCAGAGACTTTTTCTGATCGTCTTTTAAAATCGTTCAAAAATATTTTTCGTTCAAATAACTATTTTGTCCACTTTTTGAAAATCGTTCAAAACAATTTCTGTTCATAGACTTTTTATGTTCACCTTTTAAAATCGTTCAAAAATATTTTCCGTTCAAATACCTATTTTGTTCATATTTCAAAAATTGTTCAAAAATAATTTTCGTTCATAGAGTTTTTTTCACTTTTTAAAAATCGTTCAAAAATAATTTCCGTTCATTGACTTTTCTGTTCACTTTTTAAAATCGTTCAAAGATCGATTTCATTCACCGGCCTTTTGGGTTAACTTTCAAAATCGTTCAAAAATATTTTTCGCTCAAATACCTATTTTGTTATTTTTTAGAATTGTTTATAAATAGATTTTTGGACCACCGGTTCACTTGCCGGTTTAATAAAAGTACAATAGGGGAGACATATTAATGATCTGTGAAAAAAGTTAATGTATATATAAAATAAATGTAGCAGTTAGACATGATCAGGGCTGGTGCAAAGTGGCCAGCGCAAGGTTGCATCGCGAGGCGAAGCCGAAGTCGCGGGATCGAATCCTGTCTTCGCGAATTATTTTTTTTGCGCGGCAACGCTATTTATGTGCGTAGAAGCCTATTCTGGGCCAGCCCAATAGAGCGAGGCGGGGTATGTGGAGGGTGTGCGACGCGACGCTCCCGTTGCACGGGTCGAAGCATAGGCGATCCCGTCGGGAGCGCCTATGCAGCGCGGTACGCGGAGCTTGGCTCCCTCCGCGTACCCCCCCATCCCCGCGTGGACACTCATGAGCCTGGCCCAATTATGTGTTTCGGTCACTGTTTCGATATGGGCTATGTAGAAAATGGAGAAAATGTTTGTTTCGGTCACTGGTTCGCATGTATGTTTCCTCTCTGTATCCGTTTCGGGCTCTGTATCCGTTTTCAAATATGGTTTAAATTTTGAAATATGGTTTTATTTTCAAATTTGGAACCATTTTTAAATTTGGAAGTATTTTTAAATTTGGAACCATTTTCAAATTTCGAACTGCTTCGAAAATGGAACCATTTTAAAATTTGGATCCGTTTTCAAATTTGGTTCTAATTTTCAAATTTGGAACCGTTTTGAAAACATAACCATTTTGAAATTTGGATCCGATTTTAAATACGGTTCCAAATTTGAAATATGGTTCCATTTTCAGAATGAAACATTTTTAAATTTGGAACCATTATCAACTTTGGAACCATTTTCAAATTTGGAACCGTTTTCAGAATGGAACCATTTTATGAATTTGGAACCATTTGAAAAAATGGAACCATTTTCAAATTTGGAACGGTTTTTTAAATGGAACCTTTTTAGAAAAATGGAACCATATTTAAAATGGAACAATTTTCAAACTTGGAACCATATTTACATTTTCAAAATGGAACCATTTTTAAATTTGGAACCATTTTCAAAATGGAACCATTTTTCGAATTTGGAACCATTTTCGAAAATGGAACCATTTTTTAATTTGGAACCATTTTCGAATTTGGAAAATTTCAAATTTGGAACCGTTTTCAAAATGGAACCAATTTCAACTTTGGAACCATTTTTAAATTTGGAACCAATTTCAACTTTGGAACCGTTTTCAAAATGGAACCGTTTTTTGAATTTGGAAACGTTTTCCAAAATGGAATCATTTTCAAATTTGTACCAATTTTAAAATTAAACCATTTTCAACTTTGGAACCATTTTCAAATTTGGAACCGTTTTCAAAATGGAACCAATTTCAACTTTGGAACCATTTTTAAATTTGGAACCAATTTCAACATTGGAACCGTTTTCAAAATGGAACCTTTTTCGAATTTGGAAACGTTTTCTAAAATGGAATCGTTTTCAAATTTGTACCAATTATAAAATGGAACCATTTTCAACTTTGGAACCATTTTCAAATTTGGAATCGTTTTCAACTTTGGAACCGTTTTCAAAATGGAACCATTTTTCGAATTTGGAACCAATTTCAACTTTGGAACCATTTTCAAATTTTCAACTTTGGAATCATTTTAAATTTGGAACCAATTTCAACTTTGGAACCATTTTCAAAATTGGAACCGTTTTCGAATTTGGAACCAATTTCAAATCTGGAACGGTTTTTAAAATGGAACCATTTTGGAAAATGGAACCATTTTTAAATTTGGAACCATTTTCAACTTTCGAAACGTTTCAAAATTTGGAATCGTTTTCAAAATGGAACCATTTTTCGAATTTGGAACCAATTTCAACTTTGGAACCATTTTCAAAGTTGGAACCGTTTTCAAAATGGAACCATTTTTCAAATTTGGAAACATTTTCAAAAATGGAATCATTTTCAAATTTGTACCATTTTTAAAATGGAACCATTTTCAACTTTGGAACCATTTTCAAAATAGGACCCGTTTTCAAATTTTCAACTTTGGAACCATTTTAAAATTTGGAACCAATTTCAACTTTGGAACCATTTTCAAATACAGAACCGTTTTTGAATTTGGAACCGTTTTAAAAAATGGAATCATTTTCAAATTTGGAACGGTTTTTAAAATGGAACCTTTTTTCAAAATGGAACCATATTTAAAATGTAACCAACAAATACGGTGAACCAAAAATACCGTTAACAAAGAAGTAGTGAACCGAAAATGCGGTGAACCAAAAATCATAGTGAACCATACAAATTTCATTAACCAAAATATAGTAAACCAAAAATGCCGGTGAGAACCGAAAATAATAGTGAACAAAAAAATGTCGGTAAACCAAAAATAATAGTGAACAAAAAATGTCGTTAACAAAGAAATAGTGAACCAAAAATGTGGTGAGCCAAAAATGATAGTGAACCATAAAAAATTTATAAACCAAAAATAATAGTGAACTAAAGATAATAGTAAACAAAAAATGCCTGTGCACCAAAAATGCCGGTGGACAAAACAAATATTGAACCAAAAAAAGATGAACCGACAAAAATAGTGAACAAAAATATGCCGGGAACCTCGACGAACAAAAAATGCAGGTTAACAAAACAAATAGTGAACCAACAATGTGGTAAACCGATATAATTGTGAACCATAATTTTTATGAAGATAGAAGACAAATAAATTTAAATAAATGTGAGAGAAAGAAGTAGAAAATAAAAGGTACAAAAAATGGAAGACAAATTAAAATGAAAACAAAAAATAAAATAACGAAAGAATGAAGCAAGAAACATAGGGATAAGAAACGAGAAATTTTAAATAGAAAACAAAAAATAATACAAAACACGAGAAGATCGACATTCTCGTCTTCCCAGCTTATACAGTCACCGAAGGAATTTGTTTTTTGGAGTAGCACGTACGTGAAAGAATGAAAGAGAGAAACAGTCGGGATAAAATGGGCCAGGCCCAGAAACGAGTGAGGGGGTACGCGGTGGTGTGCACGCTCCGCGGTACGCGATGAATAGGAATTGCCGCGCGCTCCTACTCCTCTCTTGTTTTTTTTTTTGAACTTGACTCCTACCACCGTTGAGGAGGGCTAATGGCGGGAGGGGCTAGGCTATACCGGGGGAGGAGCTATATGGCGCCCACAGGCAGCGCGTTTGGCCTCGCCCGCCTGAAGAGAGTCGCTTCGTGGACTGCTCAATAAGAAAGCACAGTGTCTTTGTCTTGCGTTTTTCAAATATGTTTTCAATTTTTTTAAATGTGGATGTTTTTTAAAATCTAAAAGTTTTTTAAAATTCGAACATTTTTCAAAATCTCACCGTTTTTTAATTTGAACATTTTTTGAACCTGAATTTTTTCAAATTGGAACATTTTTTTAAATTTGCACAATTTCTTAAAATGAACAATTTTTAAATATGACTAATTTTGAAATCTGAACATTTTTAAAATTTGAAAATTTAAAGTCTGAACCATTTTACATTTGAACATTTTAAAAAACGAACAATTTTTTGAAATCATAAAGAGTAAAAAAATAAGGAAAGAAGAAAAGGGACAAAGAAAACAGAAAATAAAACGAAAAACAAAAAAACAGAAAGAGAGAAGAAAAAGAAAAAGAAAACAAAAAAAGGTAAATCCGCCAAAATGGGCCGGTCCAACAGAGGATTGTTTCAGGCGGCACGAGCGTATCACGCCGCTAAAGAGCGATATATAGCATTCGCGGCTATACCTAGCCATGGGTAGGGTCGAGCTTCGGGTCGAGCCTAACAAAGCCCACAGTCGAAATCCTAAGCCAAGCCCATCTGACCTTCGGGACTATATTTCAGGCACAGGCCTCCCATGACTACAAAATCTCATCGAGGTTTCAGGCGTCGGGCCGGGCCTCTTCCTTAAAACACCAATATGCAAAGCCCACGCCCAGGTCCATGCGACCTTCGGGCTGATATCTCAAGCCCAGGCCCGGCCCATGGACAAGCTCAGGTCTGCCCAGGCCCTAGAATTTCAGGCCGGGTCGGGCTTCCCATGGCCAGATATATTAGCGGCTATATCGCGCCGGTAGGCGGTGCGATTCACCTCCGCTGCATGAAGCGAGACGCTTGGGCCGCTCCAAAGCGGCGCAATGGAGAAAGCAGAGAGTAATTTTTTACTTTGCTTTTTCTTAATTGGGAGAACTTTTTCAAATCTAGAAATTTAATTTTTTTTAAATGAACAATTTTTGAATATGAACAAAATTTTAAACTTGAATAATTTTTGAATATGGACAAATTTTAAATTTGAACAAATTTTAATAAACAATCTTTAAATGTAATCAATTTCAGAGTATGAACAAATTTTGAATTAAAATTTACAAATATGAACAAATTTGAAGTCGAAACATTTTTCAAAATCATAAAAAGTAAAAAAAAAGAGAGAAACGAGATAAGAAAAGAAATAGAAAAATGAAAAATTAAAAGAACGAAAAAGATAAAAAAAACAAACGAAAAGAGAAGAAACATAGAGGAAGAAAAACGCCAGATGGGCCGGCTCATCACCTACGCGCTTTAGGAGGCACGTGAATATTGCCACTAATGAGCCATATATCTTCTATATCTAAATAGCAATGACCCACTATAAGGAATTCTCTCAACATGCAAGGTGTCCACCTCATCAAACATCCTTGAGCAATCCTAGCCTACCACCTAAGCAACTATGCCACCTCATGAAAAGGAAAAAAAATCAGAGAGAATATATCACACCACCAGCCGGCCGTACATCTCCCTGCCCATTTATCTTGCCATTTCTTTCTGTTGATGCACGCCTCCTCCCATCCTAATCTACTAACCTGCAATTAAGAGCTAACCTCCACATGCAAAAGACACACATTATTTAGGGTGTGGCGAAGTGCACGACTAGTTCAATTGCTTTGGGTCACGACTCACTGTAGGATAGGTACCATTTTTTCAGAACAGATGCGCCATTTTTCTTTCGAGGAAGAACTGCAGGACACCATTAATAGGCTCCATGCACCATCCACTAATCTCCCTGACGCACGTTCCTCTCTTTCTCAAGTGTTATGATCGGTCATCGACTCATCTCTTTGTTTCTCTTTACTTTCCACTGATCCACTCCTTGACTAGCACACAGACCATGCACATCCTGGTTCCTCCACGGCTGTTGGTAAATACTACTAGCAGGTCTGTTACATAGTTTTACTTCTTCTCCTCTTCCTCTTCTCCATTAAATCCTCTAAGAAACTGACACACTAACACCTCCCCACTTACTCTCCCCCATGATCTCTACAACAAGATAATTGTGGAGGCATCTGAGCAGGCAGCGGCTGAAACTGATGAAAGATTCGAGGAGATATTGTGCTATAAAAACCGTACTGCACATCGGGAGTCTCTGTTCATATTGACCATCGTTGTTCGCCACACTCCAACACCATTTTTCGCCACTGCGGTTAAGCATTGTTCATCTGTCGGAAGCTGATCATTTGGACAAAGTGGTCATTGTTGTTGATGCTTCACCTATCGCTATGTGCTATATTTTTTATGCCATCGCTGATTGATCTAATTCAGTTTGGTACAAACTTCTTCTATCTGCTGATTATGATTTGGTTTCAGTTAACAAATGGGCAACCCGATCAGAATATCAACTTGATCAGTGGCTAAAAGTCATGCCAGGGTTTATTTATTCTGAAGTTCTAATTTTCTGGTCTTGCTATCATTACCATACAAAGCAACAAGATGTGCGGTTTTAAAAATTCCACTAGCTATGCCAAGTTCTCTCTCTACCGTGTGTGTATAGTAACCCATAACTATTTACGATTTGTTTTTTTACTTTTAGGTGTGGAACAACTACTATATATGCAACTCAGGTTTTTTATGTGTATACTGGCTCATGAATGTGCTTTTTTTTAATCTGCAGCGCTTCTCCTACTCCATCTACGGATATTTGACTCTAATGAAGGCAAAATCCCGGATGTGGTAAAAATGCTAAACCATCATTTTTGCAGTTATGGATTTAGAAATAAGGGTGGTAGAATCAAAATGTTTTGGTCTTATGTGAGACCCCTATCAACAATCTGGCATCATTAGCTACTCTACTTTGTGCAATTGTTCTCTAAAATTTGTTCTGCGATCTGTCATGCATTCAGATGTATTCTGTTCTTTATCTTGAGACCCATCTATATTTTCCCTTTAGTATATCCCTTATTTTGGTCTGGACTTAAATTTTCCTTCTTTTTTTACTTTTGCGTTATTTATTATGCTTTATTGTTTATTACTTTATGGATCTCGAAATACACTTCTTTATATGTAAAAAATTTCAGGTAAGTAGACACAGAATGTTCACATGTGGAAGTGAAAAAGTATACTACAAAAAGCTTATCCTCGGTAAAATACAAGAATATCCTCAAGTCAAAATTGTAGTTTATCTCCAAGCAGTTTTGTTACACAACTCAAATCAGTGTCAAATGACAGCATAATCCTCTTCAAAGGAGTTAGAAGAACATGTGCAATTTGGTGACATTTTTTTTGCGGGTACAATTTGGTGACATTTAACTTAACAAAATGCATATTTGCATTGAGACACGTCCGCACGTATGTGCTGTAATGTCTAACTCAATATTCATGCACTTTTATCATATTTTTTCTTTATATTAAATTATGCTAAATTTTCCGCAGCAACGCGCGGGGTATCATCTAGTTTCATTCAACACTAATGGCCCCGTGACCAGCAGTGACACGGATCAACACATGTTTCCCTACACCTAGATACACCAATTTTAGCGTTGATTAATATGGGAAGCTTTTTCGACGCTTTATTACGGCAACCAGCTTGCGCCCACTGCTCACGTGCCGAGGGGCTCACAACCGGTCAAGGTGGGTTTTACTCGCTTCTAGGGGTAGAGGGACCAAGCAGGACATGTTGTTCTACCCGGGGCCGGAAGAGCCACGCTGATCACTAGATCAGCGTGCTCCTTCTTCATGCCCCCACTCAGGCCCAGCCCGACGGCATAGTCACGCAGATCACTAGGTCAGCGTGCTTCTCCTTCATGCCCTCACTCAGGACAGCCCAGCGGCACGTCGCCTCCACAGGCCCACACCTCCTCCTAGCCTTAGGTTGTCTACCAATTTAGCCTGAACCCAACCAGCTCGAGCAAGATCGGTCGTTGCGGGCACCGCATTAGCCACGAGCAATCGATGCGCCTTCGCACCTATGTGCATGTTTCGCGTTTGTTGCTACGGTTTCACGCAAATTTATATCGGCTGTAACGTCCATGTCGGAATGTTTTTTCAAAAATCTTATCTCATCGCTTAGGACTTGTTTACTAGTGGTGTATTTTCATCTTTGTGACTCATATTTTCATCTTTGGGCCGACGAATATGAGTCACACGTCCATGTCAGACATGGTTTCACTATTATTCGACCTTATCCGCTCCGTTTTCACCTCTGGGTGGAAGAATCACATGTTTGGTGTTGTGGGAATCAGTAAGGGGGGGTATTTAGGCCCCAGCCCCAAGATGGAGGAGCCTTCACCCGGGACTTCTCACACTCCTTGTTCGGGGGAGCTCGCCAGCCTCGCGGCCGTTGCTCTTGTACCCTGCCGGACTTCACACTGCAGACATGCACAACGGGGTGCACTCTCACTCGACAGCGTGATTCTAGGTTTTAGCTTCTGCCCTTATTCCTCCAGCACAAACACGTGCGCCCGTCTAACAAACCCCGTCGAGCAGGTTGTCCATCGATTAATTGATGTTTCTCACAGCTCACGCTATTAACTTTTCGAGGGTACCTCACGCTATTAACTCCAGTATATCTGGTTATAGCAAAACGAAATCGGAGCAGATTTTGGTGGTGCAACGCTACCAAAGTTCTCATTTGGCCTTCCATTTGCGACCGCCACCATTGGCCACAACTTGGTTGACAAGACCAAATCATCTAGAGGCCCTTGCACTGGAGGCTTCACCGAAGGATCACGCCATGCTATGAGCCCAACTAGATAAAAGGTGTCGAGAACACAAGAGGTCGATCTAGCACTGCCGATCACAAATTCACTAACCCTGCTCTCGTAAACAACCATGTCCACCAACCAATCAAAGTATTATGAGTCTCACATCCCTCACCAACCAATGAAGAGATTATGAGATTCACATCCCTCAAACTCCCATTCACTAACTCCAAATCCACCAACCAAACACGTCGCTATATGCAGGCAGCAACTTTAACACACAAAAAAGAAAGAGGTAAGGTCTGGCAACACTCTGAAAAACAGACAAAGCATCCCACATGCACTGAGCACCTCGTCTGTCAAATGCGGTCACAAAAACACACCCCTGCTGAATCACTAGCGAGTTGCCATAATGAAATACTAACAAAACATGTTTTCTTATTGGGTGTCCGGCTGGTAGCCTTGGAGCCCAAATATCCGTAGGTTTTGGTCCATCGAACCTACTGCGATGTACTTGGCGTCGGCCCCAAACTTCATTGAAGTTACTTTCCCTGTGAAGTCACAACAGTAAGTTGATCGGCCCCATGTAGAAATGACAACCAAAGACTGACATACCTGTTCCTGATAGATCTGGTAATCTCTTGATAACATTCCATTCGACTATAGGATTGGCTACTTGGTGAACCCTACAAAAAGGGACAGAAGGTTATAATTCTCAAGTTTTAGAAAATAATATGACAATCAAGAGGATTTGGTACGTAAAAATGCGTAGTGAAGGAAATTGTTTTACTGACTATGCCGTGGCAGGATTTGACTATGCATATGATGTTATGAAGTTATTACTATATAAAAGTACAATACTGATGGAGACACACGACTGAAGGTTTGCACTTGTCTATATGAACGAATTAATGCATATTACTTGCAATGGATCAACGTTAAGCACTGCATTCCAAGCGTAGTCACTGATACAACAAGCAAAGATTGTATCACAAGAAAAACACCAAAAACAAAAGTAAAACTCAAAAAAAGTTCAATTAATAAGGAATAATGCCAAAATGAATGTAATGTACCACAACCATTGTATGCTCAACGACTAACAGAAAACCTACAAAGAGAGAATCAACAAATCAGCATCCAAACTGGAGGTCTATTTTGCTTCTCTGGATTAAATATGAGATTCCTCAATACAGTGCCACGAATAAAGACATCTCATAGACTAGTCCTTGCTGGTTTACTCGAACATACCTTATATCTGAACCACCAATGGCAAGATAGCTTCCACTAAAATCAAATTCCACTGCAGGACAAAAGAGAGAGTTAAGCATCATATGAGTCAACAATCTTTACTACTCCCTCCGTTCCAAATTAGGTGTCGCTGATTTATATCAGCAACAACTAATTTGGAATGGGGGGTGTATCGAAGGGGAGTTGGTGGTGGCTCATCATTTCATCCCATCTCCCTCCCTTCTGTTCCACCACCCCACCCACGTGGCATAAAATCAATCTGGGCAATAGGTACAAATCAGCGACAACTAATTGGAATGGGACTATCGAAGGGGAGTTGGTGGTGGTCCATCATTTCATCCCATCTCCCTCCCCTTCTGTTCTGCCACCCCATCCACATGGCAGAAAATCAAGGTGGGCAACAGGTACCACAAGGCGAGATCGAGTAAATAAGTACAGGCCCTAAGTGTCATCCTAGGCTTGCAATACTTGTTCTCTAATCTCAATGAAACTCAAAGTCAATTGCACCAAGCCATTTGAAAATAGATAACAGGCCAATACTACTGAGAGAAATAAGTTTTTGCAGCCTGGCACATTCCATGGTTTAAGGCGCGTGTGCAACCGCAGGCTGCATCAAACATTGAAGGTACAGGGGTTGGGCACTGGGTGCTGAAGGTGAAGGACATGGGGGATCAGCGGCGCTATTTGGTAGGCCGCATATGGATGTGATGTCTAGGATGAAGGGATGGCCAAATTTTAGGTTTACTCAGAATGGTCTGAGCTTAGTCAGTTTAGAAACAGTTTACTGGTTCAATTATTGTTTGGTGAATCTGATTGACTAAACCAAGGGAAAAGAGGGGCGATGGTGGAAGGGAAGCATGAAATGTTGTGCGATAATCTAAAGCTCACTGCCAGCACAACTGGAGCTGATACATGGGTAATGAGGGCATCGCAAAATGGCACCAAGCAGATGCTGACATAGGGACGAAGCATCATCGCATCAAATGTGGATCTGGATGAACTGGGAGATGAGCAAGGAGAGGGGCTGTAACATGAACCAAAGTATAAACTTGCGACTTGCTAGATAAGGTGCACATGTGATGATTACACGCATGGGATATGGCATCAGAGAGAACTAGAGCCAAGACATAGAATAAGGTGCACATGTGATGAGAAATGGTACAGAACGGAATCATGCCTAAGCAGAGCAGCGGTAGAGCTGGGGGTAGAGATTATGGGCAGATGAAGTCAGAGGAAGGACATGTAACTAAGATAAAAGCATGTACGAATAGCCTGATCCGCTAGAAAATGGTAGGAAAAATTCTCAACCATTAACAATAATTTCTCTAATCCCATAGCGACCCAAGGGTTTATGCTAGTTAACATGTAGATGGTGAATTTCATAAATCAAGTGACCCTGTCCCAATCGCTCTAACTATGAATATGCACGCATGTGAAACATTAGACGTTCACAATCTAGTAAGCTCCTTACCAGCATTGGTTGTTGTGTCTGAATTACAGGGAGAGAAGGTCCTGAAATACTCATATTTCCGAAGATCCCAAAGCTTGACACCATCTAGAGCAGCAGTCTGCAAAACGATGGTAAAATGTCAAACAAATTAAGAAATTTAACATTGTGCACGTTCTTTATGAAATATACATACCGCTAGGAAGTAACCATTTTCAGAGAATGACATAGCAGTGACTAGTCCGACATGCCCATCACAGTTTGCAACCTTTGACTAAAGATAAAAAAAGGGTTCATTAGCGAAGGTGCTTCAAGGTAAAATGGCCTAGAAACAATCTTGAAAGAAGTGATACCAATCATAATACTATATCATACCTGAGTCCTCACATCCCAAATTTTGACAACAGCGTCTGTAGTTCCTGTTCCAAGGATAAGACCATCTGGATGGAATGCTGCAGATGTATAGTCCTCTTGTCTAGAAGCCTCAGTAACCTGATAAATGAATATATCGGTATATTAAACATTCATGGGCAGTAATAGTATACATATGAGAAAGAAAGGAGGAACTTGTATCAGGCAAGATCCGGTTGAAATATCATAGAAGCACCATGAGTTGTCCCTGGAAGTAGTCACAAAGTACTTCTGAGACGCATGGACTGCAACAGCTTCAACCTGATAAATTTCATAAAAAGAAAACCCAGACACTAAATAACAAAGTTAATAAGAAAAATGAGATAGACAATAAGTGCCAAGAACTGCTATAATAAGTATAGCAAAAGAAGAAAAGAGAGCATTTTCAGACATCTATGTAATTAACAACATACGCAAATGAGAAAGGTATTGCAAAAGAACAGCTCAGATAGAATGAGCCATCAGAAATTTATTGCAAATTATAGCTTACAGACTTTTATCTCAAACCATTGACTCCTACCTCAAACCCAGAAGTTGGTCAATTTTAGTTAGCTTGCTTTTGTTAGTTGTCTCTATAAAATCAAAATTTACAAAAAAAAACTTTGGTAGCTTTTATCTTGTGCTATGGAAATCAGTAAAAAATTGTAAATTTAAATTTATCATCACAGCAATCTGAATGAACATAGAAAGTAAATGTCCAAAAAAAAGAATGAACATAGAAAGGAATGACGAATTCAAGCAAAGAGAAGGATATCAGCTATAAGAGCAAACCATAGTTCTAAATACAGGAAAACAGAAAAATCAAACATATGAGCATCACTGCAGGAGCAAGATCCACCCAAATACTAACCCCGGCAGTATGATCTTTTAACGTATGGATACAGCTATAGTTCCCATCCTCGCTCCCTTGCCAAATGCGAACAGTCTGCAAGGTTTGCAAATAAATCAGCCAAACAATAAATAAAGTTGTAGTTTTTAGATCAATCGCATTAGGCCAAATATAACTAGGCTGTTTTCTGTCACTATTAATCACACTGAGAATTCAAGAAAATCAATGTAATGGAATCAAGGGCTCAAGAAAAAATGCGCATAATGTTTGGTCAAAGTCAAACTTATAAAGTTTGACCAAGTATATATAGAAAATTATCAACATCTACAATTCCAAAGACATATCATATGAAAATATATTTCATGATTGCTAAAAAATATTGATTTAATATCTTAGATGTTTATTATATATATATATATACTCATCAAATTTTACAAAGATTGACTATGACAAAAAAAAATATAAGCAATGTATAAGTTCCATTTTGATTTTGGTCTAAAATCTTCAGAATTAATTCAGTATGAGCCCAGATTCAACAGAACGCATTCGATAATCAGGAGACCCTCCTCAAGGTAATACTTTCAAAAAAGGTGGCTACAAGTAGACTCGACATAAATACTTGAGATACAGCACAAAACTAAAATTATTTGGAGCTGAATCACCTTTCCACTACACTACTTTGCTGATCACTAATATAAATAGTGCATGTGTGAATCCCCTGGAATTGTCTACCGCAAGGTTTTTGAGTCGGTGAGCGAAAACAAGTCGCCAACCCTGCAACTGGCTGCATAGTTAGCGAAAGTCACTATATAGTCGTGAATCGCCCTGATTTTGGAAAACGACTTAGCGATTAGTTGGCGACTATAGAGCGACTCAAAAGCCTCTATCAATGTTGATCTGCCAGTGTCCATGCGCCAGATGAGTTAAGGAACAGTGGCCTTAAGGACAATGATGTGTGCACAACTGAGCCATATGGTTGAAGGGCATTACAGTCTTAAATATGAACTACTGGTTGGCTTAAATGGATTAGTTGGCTCTAGTCAGAACTTCAGTTGCTTATTTGGTTTAACAAAATAATAACAAAGGTTCAGTTGGTCTAGATTCAAACCAGAAGAGATTAATATGACATAATATTATGTGATTATCTAAGTCATAAATAAACCTATAATAACCATACTTACTTTATCTGCTGATCCGGTTATGAAGAGTCCATTTTGATTAACAAACTTCAAACTGGTTATCTGTGCAATGAAAAGTTTTGTGGTGTCATAATATACTTGAAGCATACAAAAAACTAGAGATGTCCAAAGCAATGGAGTAAGACCTTCTTTGAGTGACCAGTAAGCGTGCACAAAATTTCACAGGACGACCGATCAAAGAGTACTGCATTTGTATCCATACCCCCAGTTGCAACAATGTCCTGTTCATCCATGACAAGAATCAAGTAAATGAATAATGAATTAAAATTATCTATCAGTTTCTCGGTACTAAAGCATGATATCTGAACCTAGTGAACATTTAATCGTATAGCTCAGCAAGTTGTCAAAAAAATAGTATAGAGCACATTTTCCGAGAAGGGTTTAGCATCAAGATTCAAAAGCATATGCATCGGTTTGCCTTAAAATGGAAATACACATTCAAGGCCAATGTCCACACAGAGCATACTGCAAACACTTTGGCCTACGGGGAGCAACAAAATGACAAGTTAAGGTGCCACAAGAAATAGTGCTTTTCCAATCAGAGCCACTCATGGTAAACAAGATCATAGTACACAAGAAACACCAAATACAACAAAATTGAAACTAAAAAGGTTCAAACACTTAGGCATAACACCAAAATGGGCTGCTTTGGATAAATGCAATGTAGCACAACCATTTAATACTCAACAATTAACAGAAGAACAATCGAAAGAACCAAGTACTATTATATGTATAACCAACCCAGGTACAACGCAATGTATCAGATAGAATAGTGTTGTGCCAATATAACAATGTTAAGCGCAATCTGAGAGGTTAAGCACAACAAATATAGAACATTCAAAGCAAGGCGTAGTAACAAACTAACCTTCGAAGGATGGATGTCCAGAGATAAGATGCCTGGTTTGTCCGGCCCATTAAGTGGATGGCTTGAGATCTGTGTGTATCTCTGGAGTGCATCAACCAGTGCCAGAGTCCGAGGAACCTGGGAGAGAATTGAAAGAACCATTGCTTTGTTTTAACACAAAATGAAACTAATAGCTAAATTCTAGTTGAACAGTATTGTACCAGCCACATAACAACTATCAAGTAAAGCAAAACTAACTTGCTGCGAGACTTGGGAGAAGAGTGTGTGTGTTCTTTCATTTCTATTATGGCCTTGTTTTAAATTTAGTGTGTTCATGTGGAGCACAAAGCATACCTGTCCTTTCTTACGGTTGGCTGAAAGCGTGTTATGCCACTCCGTAAGTTCATCAACTGTAGAAGGGTTGATACCATGACAAATCTTCTTGCTCTCAGGACCAATTTCATGACCACTAGCTTTACCTGCTTGTTCAGCTTCATATGCCTTTTTGGCCCGCTTGACCAATCGGACCATCACTTGAGCCGCCTCCAACCTAATTTTACGAGCATTGTAAATTTCATTATAGACTTCCAGGCAAGGAGTCTTTAAGATTTTATCTTCATATTTAGGTGCATCTTTCTTCAACTTCATCAACTGTGCTTTTGTGAACAGCTGAAAGAAACGTACTTGCATTATTAGTTGACTAACAACATACCATCAAACATGTACACATCCACAAAATATTACGGTTTACCTGTCGGGGAATTGAAATTTTTTCTTCAGGGTTACATATCATTTTGAGCGCGGTGGCAAGTTTCAGTAAATCCCAATCTTGAGTGGCAATGCGAGATATCTTCTTCAGGTGGGCAGCTGCATCACGCAAGGAGATATCATGTTTGTCCACACAACGATCACACTCATAGATGACGCTTGCCGTCACAATAAAACGTTTAGTAACCTGCATACAAGGAGCAATGGTACGTTACTAATACATAAAGAAGACTTAAAGGCCAAATTCCGGAAAAAATATTGCAGCAAAACACTTTGGTCAGTGTGAAAACTGTCTTGAAGAATACAGTGAGCAAGACAGCAGAAAGCCATTCAATGTCACACATATGTGGAAGAGGTGACGGGCTCACCATCATTTTCTTTTTTACATCAAAGTTATGGCTATTCAGGAGAAATTTCATTCCTTTACTGATCGGGAAGCGATCCTTATTAGTCAGCTCTGAATTTTCTTCAGGCACTAAATACGGCATGGGGAGCCTTGGCGCAGCGGTAAAAGCTGCTGCCTTGTGACCATGAGGTCACGGGTTCAAGTCCTGGAAACAGCCTTTTGCAGAAATGCAGGGAAAGGCTGCGTACTAAACACCCAAAGTGGTCGGACCCTTCCCCGGACCCTGCGCAAGCGGAGCTACTGCACCGGGGCTGCCCCCCCCCCCCCCCCCCCCCCCCCCCCACACTAAATACGGCATCTGAATCTTCAAGCCCCACATCAACTCCTTGACAGAAGAGGTGCACAGGCAGTTGATTCCCTGAAATAATCCACAGAAAAGTTGGTGCTCAAAATTATTCATAGAAGTGAAGTGACGCAAACAAAGGAGCTTTCACACTAACCAAGCTCTGGGAAATGACATTTGTGTAATCCTTCTCTCCAACAGCTAGTGTTTGTCCATCAAGGATATTTCTCTTGATCATGTCAGCAAACTCTTGACTAATAGCATATTTATTAATGGCGCTGCCCTTGTCCTCAAAAGAACGAAATGCTTTCCGCCAAACAGCCTGTTAAAGAAACAAACAACTACAAGCACGTTACGGGGAGTGCCGGGGAGCAATTCAATAGTTACATGCATCAACTGTAATGATAAATCCTAGTTCAATTCATATGTTCACGTCTAGAGTTATTGCAGTGTAAATAAGAATAAAGTTCATGTGTTAAGCTAATGCAATGTATTTTGTAAACAGGCCATACTGGCATTCTTTGGTAGTAATACAATCACCGTGTCATGCTTCAAATCATCCCTAAGCTCGCAGTAACCCCCCTATGTATCACCAAACATGTGTCCATCTATTATTCGGATCTCTCTTACTCACAGGTGACCTAGGAATTATGCTTCTCCGTGCAATGCAGAGAACAAAGAAAAGTGGCAAAAAAGAATCATGCAAGATTGCTGCTCAGTTTTAAATTGAGCACAAGCATCACTATGAAAAATTAGAACTAAACGAGAGAAATTATGGGAGCACTTACTCGTTTTGGCACATTGGCGAAGTCTGCCCAGATATGCTGCACGGCATTGAGAATACAGAAAATTTAGTTGGATGACAAAGACGACAAGAGGAAACGGGAACATTTAGGAGCAATAATCAAACAAGTACCTTCCAGGCATCTGGTTCAAGGAGCACATTCCCATAACAGCCGAAAATTGCAAAGCCAGAGGGCGTCTCAAATAGCACCGATATAGCCCCAGAATTCCCCAACCAAGGAGCTGGTAAAACAAAATTCAAGCAAATTCAGGCAAGCAGAATTACATGGAAAGACGTAAGCTACGAGCGTCAAGTCAGTTTGTGGCTCAGAGGATAGCACGGGGCGGTTAAACTCACCTGGCCCAATCACCGCCTTCACTCTATCCTCATCATCGGTATGATCATCATCGTCATCCTCCGTCTTGCAATCCTTATCACCCTCCGACTGCGAAAACCATCCCATTTCACTCTCCGAGTCCGAGGACGATTCATCCTCGATCTGAAAAGGCTTCTCCGATGCCATTTCCTTCCCCTTCGCCGCCAAGGCCTCGTCATTCCCCTTATCCTCCCTGGCGCTCCCCATCGACTACAAGATCCAGATCCAGAATTCCAAAGGAGAGAGAAAGACAGCCGCCTAGGCCCGAATTTAAGGGACTTGCTAGGTTTACCGGCGGAGCGGAGCGGAGCCTGGGCCGTACAAAGCGCACCGACCGATCAAACATTGGGAACTGACAGGAACCAGCCTATCTATTACTAGGAATCAACCACTAATCAGAGATGTCAGCAAGAACATGCACTCGAATTGGGGTTTATTTCAGAGGAAGGATTCGATTACAGAGGAAGGATTACAGCGGAAGGCTTATGCCGGCCAGAACATGGCAGCGGCTAGGGTTCTAACCCAAATACATAGAGATAAGATATGCGCTCCCAGGTCGGGGTCCTAGCTATATAAGCTTCAGGGCACAAAGGGAAAACTAGCTGGCCGTCGGATGGACGATCGACGATCAATATGGCTCGGGATAACTGAAGACGTTGGCACTGCAGGCATCTTCAGACTTTGGGTCATGACAATTCCCCCCTTCTAAGACCACACTTGTCCCCAAGTGTGCTGCATCATGGAGGCTTGAAGGAAATGATCCACAACTCCATTATCCAGCAAGAAAATGTCTTGTACCGAAGTCCCACCATTCTTGTTGTAAATTTAGTCCATTGACATGTAAAATCCATAAGGTAGGTATCAGAGTCAGGTTGTATGGTTCTGTATGTTGTAATACCAGGATCCCATGTATTGCATTCACTGGTAATTGTTCTTGATATGCAATTGTCATGAGGGTGTTGATGTATGATACATAATTCCAGGTCAGCACTTTGCTTTTGCTATCAGCTTTCGATCCTGATAGTTTGACAGAAGCATCACAAGAGCTTGTCATCTGACAATATTCACTAATTGATGGTATAGAAGCTTCCATCAACCAAGTCACTTCAGAATGTATGGAGAAAGCATTTAACAATGTCCCGGCAAGCAGACACAAATTTCTATGAATAGACATTTCAATGCAATAATTCCCAGGGAATGTAGCAAAATAATATGCTCTGTCAATAGGCGTAAGAACACCTGGGTCCCATGGCCTCTCTACCTTCAGGTTAGTTAGAAAAGTAGAGACCTGAGTTGCGGCTATAGGTTCTAGCCGTGAGGGTTGAACACCAAGCAGATGCGTCCAATCTGAAATGGTAATTGGAGCTCTTGGCTGGTCTGTGAAGACATTAGACTGAAAATCATCACCTGGATCCCATGGCTCCGTCATGTGTTGTTCCACAATTCGCCACTGCTGCCAATAGGTCTTGCTATTTATATCAGCATGCTGAACAAGCAACCGTGTGAGGTGACCATAGCACATTGGAACAAGTCCCTTAGATACCCAGATGTGAAAACATGGCGCAAGCTCGCTGGCGCATCTCACCAAGGTCAGAATCAATACAGATAGCTCCGAGGAATATTCAGGCTGCAACTGCACTAATGCAACCATCACTGTCAGTACCCATGAAGTCCAGGGTTGCAGCTTCATTAATTTAGCCATCCAATTCAGTATTGTCTCAAGCACAAAGTTACAGCTACACAATTCATGCACTGAATGTCCTTGCAAACAGAAAACTCCACAAGCAGTTATCAACCTTAGAGGAAGCGCATGTTTAATTGTACTCATTTTGTTATCCATGCCAAACAATGGGAGTCCTGGATCCCAGGGCTGCAATAGGATGTTGCTACATGCCGCAGGCTGAATAACTGGCCAGAGTACCGCTTCATTGCACATGATCGCAAGAAATAATAAGTGCAGCTCAAAAGATAAACTAGGTTTAATTTTATCTAGCTTTGCCAATTTTTGCCTCTTCACAGCCCAGTTTGTGCATATCTCCTCAAATAATGGCGACGATGAAGACCTTTGCAATGTTCTGAACATCTCAGCCTGCTCTGTGGATACACTGCCATTGGCTTAAGTGTTTTGGCAAAGTCATTATTGATGGTGAGCTGAATTTCTACCATACCAGGTAGGCCTTGGGCATCTTGTGGCGTATCAGCACTCAGACTTGTGGAGGTAGTCACCTGAGTAACATCACTGTAAGCAGAGCTAGGAGAGCTTCAAAAGGAAGCACAGGGACAGCCTCTGTAGCTTTATCTCCAATCTTACTTGGCATAACTAGTTTAACTGCGAGCTCTTTGGGTGCCAGAATGCTTCATAGATGTTAGATGGTTCAGAACCTGTTACAGCAGCACAAGTAATCTTTGGACGTGCTTTCCTCATACATAAACTAGGTGGGGTGGCCACCACATCAAAATTCGCTGAACAGTTCTGGTCAGTTTGCAGCATGGCATCAGCATTAACAGCACACTCATCTGTAAGCATATCCACCTGATTTATCATGCAATTCTCTTCACTTTCGTCAGTGCTCTGAGTCGTATGTTTTTCATCTATTCCATCATTATCCTCAGGTGCATCGCCTTGTAGATTTTCACCAAAATCAAGCTCCATGTCATTATTTTTCTGGACACTTAGCACATTATGAACAGGGATCTGTCCATTGGATTCCCATTGTGCACAACACTGAGTGCCAGGATCCCATGGTAACATCAAGGGAGTGTTTTTAATGTGCCCACACAAATCAGAGTTGTTTGCAGATGATTCCTGTGCATTGCTGCTACAAGGAACTAGAGCCAGCATATGTGGTAACTGCATTTGAGATGGTGTTTCTTGTTTCCAATTATTCCCATGAACAAGTGGTGGCTCTGGCTGTCTCAAGTGAAAGGCAATAGCAGTGGGGAGGTTCTCCACTTGGTCATCACTTTGTGCATTCACTTCAGGCAGTATAGAAGTGGCCAGAATTTGTGCATCAAAGGGGCACTACTGCTCTCTAGAAGTTGTTCCTTAGCTGCAGATTGTACCTCCAAGCTTATGTTAGCAGGAATATGAAGGCTTTCCAACTCAAACTGTAGCTGTGCTGGGACTTGCCTCAAATTCTGCTCATGTTGCTTGCATTTCGGTTCAGCTTGCTGATCATCCATACCTTCTGACACACATGCCGAAGCTGAGCATACATTAACACTCGGAATAAGCCGGGAGGGTGGTGTGGGTGCAAGACAAGTTACAATTTTCTTTAGGTCTCTCTGTATTTGCTGCAGAAGCTCAAACTGTTCTTCGGAGAATCGAGGAGCAGAATAGCCATAGAAGGTGTGCAATTCCTTAAGAGTAGCATGCCTGATGTCTAGCTGACAGTCATTGGGGTACAAACAGACTCCATGTAAATCATGCAATGCTTTATCAGCCATGTCTCTATGTTCATACTCAATGAATAATGAGGGGGCTTGAATGTGTGAGTGCATATCAGGAGACTGAAACATTTCAGCCACTTCACCATACGAAGAAAACACATCACAAACCACTTCTGTCGGCACATATTGCTGCACTTGATGAATTGTCACATGAAGAACTCTGCCACAGAGGTCAGGAACCGAATCCAACAAGTGTTGTGCAAAATTACCTTCACCTTTATGCTGAGTTTCTCTTGCAGACCCTGTGTCAAACACCTTGTGGGCAACAGTGCAGTTCCACTTAAATCCTGGAATTTCATGGTGGATGGACAGAATTGGAGAGATTCAAAGCTTAACAAGTCACCAGCACTTCCCTGAAGCAACCACAGCACTACACAAACAGGAGAATTTGGGACGCACACTGCTGCTACCACGAACACCGCCAGAAATCATGGGGAATTCGAAACAAAGGCAGGGATTTTACCGTCTGCAAGGAGCAGGACCAACCTCTTCTGTTCCGCAACCAGTACCCCAAAGCTCTCCGCCACCAGCGCCGCCGTTGCTCCCAAGAGGTGTAGGAGCGTCACCGCCGCCGTGGAAGGAAGGAGGGAGGAATGGGATTTTACTGGAGGACCCAACCAGTCCGCCTCCTCTTCCATTCCATCGCCCCCGAGCTCGATCCAGAGAAGATCGACTCCAAAAGCTTGTCTACCGCCGCCATCACCGCCAAGGATGCGTCGGCTCTGATACCATTGACAGGAACCAGCCTATCTATTACTAGGAATCAACCACTAATCAGAGATGTCAGCAAGAACATGCACTCGAATTGGGGTTTATTTCAGAGGAAGGATTCGATTACAGAGGAAGGATTACAGCGGAAGGCTTATGCCGGCCAGAACATGGCAGCGGCTAGGGTTCTAACCCAAATACATAGAGATAAGATATGCGCTCCCAGGTCGGGTCCTAGCTATATAAGCTTCAGGGCACAAAGGGAAAACTAGCTGGCCGTCGGATGGACGATCGACGATCAATATGGCTCGGGATAACTGAAGACGTTGGCACTGCAGGCATCTTCAGACTTTGGGTCATGACAGGAACCGAGCCGTTCCCCTTCACCACTCGCCCGCCTGGTTCCCTCCTCCTCCCCCGACTCCTTTCTCGTGCTCGCCGCGAAATCCAACCCATCGCCGTCGATTCCCGCCGGTGCTGACCTCCAAATATCCGGGGATTCGTGCGGCGAGCTTCTCCTGTGGGTGGCCGCCTTCGATTTGGTGGTGTGAGAGCGGCAGAGTGTCTCTCTTCCCCGTCTCCTTCTCGTGCTCGCCACGAAATCGCGCACCATCGTCGGCGATTTCTTCCGGCGCGACCTCCTAATACTGGCGGATTCGCGCGGCTGTCAGGACCCTTACCTGAACGGCTGAACCTGAAGAACAAAGCAACAACACCTGAAGAACAGAACAGCGACAGCGACAAACGGCTGGGATGTGAAGATAACGGTTCACCAGGATCCAACGGCTGAGAGCCAAACCTTGCTTAATTACAATTTTGTATCAGAGCCATTTACTACTCCTACTGTCCGAACAAGGGCATGATTGTAATCTAGTTTTCCTACTTTACCAATCTCGTTCCTGCAAATTCCTTTATTTTTAGCTGCTAGACCTTAGCATTCGACCTCTTTCCTTCCTCTTCTAAATCTCGTGGATGTTGGAGACCATCGGGTCCTGACACGGACACGGTGGTATCACGTTGAACCCATGACCAGCCCAACCGTAGCTGGGAGCATACCAGCCGGGCCAGTGATTAGATCTTTCATATCAGTAGTAAAATTTATAATAACATAAAGTATACGTAGTTGTTAACTCTGTGGTCAAACGGAACCGTTAGGGGCCTCCGAGAAACGCCTTCGCAAGTGGCGGGCCAACTAGAGAAATGCTTGGGCGGATGGCGTTTTTGGGTCGGAAACAAGCCATCTCAAGTGGCGTTTTTTGAAAAGGGTCATACTAGGCTGAAAATTATTTGAACGGCCATAATTAGCTTAAGGTTAGGAAAAATGACATTTAGTAAAAAAGATACTCACAACAGCCTAAGGTGGGTTTTACTTGCTTCCAAGTGTCAGGGGGACCTAGCAGGACATGTCGTTGTACCCGCACAGGTCAGCGTGCTCCTCCATCTCCACTCAGGCCCGAGTATATTACATAAATCTACCACAATTGTCGGCCAAATCACAGGTTAGTATGTCTTTTGGTGGTTTTTTCTAAAATCTACTCCTTTCATTCCTAAATGTAAGATGTTTTACCATTTTTCTAGATTCACATGTATCTATATGTATTTATACACATTTTAGTGTGTATGTTCACTCATTTGAGTCCGAATCTAGTAAACATATGAAATAGCTAAAACATTTTATATTTAGAAACGAAGGGAGTACCAAATGTGGGGCGACATGTTACAAATGGCATGGATTCATGTTTAAGAGCATTTTGACAGTCGCACTGATTGGTCGAACCCATTTTTCAGGGCTGACATGCTGCATACGTGGATGAGGAGCTGAGGTGGATGTGGGGCCCACCTGTCAGCCCACATCTTTTTCGTAGCCACACCTGTCTTGTTGCCTGCCCTAAGACCAGTTTAGTACACATCGTCACTATTTCCACAACCTACGGAGAGATAGAGGGGGAACGAATCGATCGATCAGCAGGTGCTACACAACGGTTGCAAAACCCGACGGCCAGGCCCGCACAGCGGTCGGTGCAGAGCGAGCACATGAGGGTGGTGTAGGAGACGGTGTTGGGGCGGGAGCCAGGGCGCGGCTCGTGCGACATGACGTGGAGAGGAAGAACGCGACGTCTAGGCAGCCATGGTGGCAGAGCGCGGCGAGGACAGTGTTGTAGGAGACGGCGTCGCGGACGGAGTGGAGGGAAGAGAGCAGCGTGGGGGACTCCGGGAGCGGGAGCAGGCGGAGGAGGTGGTTGAGACGCGTCGCAACCAGCTTGCGCCGTCGAAACACCTTTCTTGCTTTATCGAGGTTAACCGAACCAAGAATTCCGAGCCTCCTTCCAACAAATTCCTCAAGGCAATGTAGAATATCCTCCTAATGTGTTTGGCAGCAGGAAATACAACGTTTTTTTTTTGCGAAGCATTTTCGACATTTTTTTTTTGCATACGGCAACCAGCTTGCACCGCTGCTCACATGCCGAGGGGCTCACAACCGCCCAAGGTGGGTTTTACTCACTTCCAGGGCCAGAGGGACCAAGCAGGATATGTCGACAGGGTCACGCAGGTCAGCGTGCCCCAGTCTGGCCCAGCCCGGCACCGGCAGCAGGACAACTACAACCCAAAACCCCACAGGCCCACACCTGGTCCAAACCTTGGGCTGCTCGCTGGAACCCAACCAGCTCGGCCGAGATCGGTCGCTCCGCCGCATTACGCCCGTCACGAGCACTCGATGCATGCGCCTCCATCAGAGCGCCGTGTGCTGCTACGAGTTGGCGCAAATTTATAGCGCTGCAACGTCTATGTCGGAATGTTCTTCGAAAATATGATCTCTCCGCATAGCATGCATGCAGCTTGATGATTTGGTGGACGTACGAAGCATGAACATGAATGCGAAGGCGCGAGTCGGACAAAAGCCAGCCGAACCAGCCGCTGCGTCCCGTTATCATCGTCACGGGTTGTCGTAGAGGTTCGGCTGATCTGAATTCTGAATCATCTCTGATCGATCAGTGATCTCTAGCTGCCTACATGTCTACTTGCCTGTGTGCGTACAGAGATCGACGCCATCTGATTAGCAGCATGCAGAGAGCTCGATCGGCTGGCTCCAGGTTATCACGCGCTGCTACTGTATTTTTACTTCATAATAACGAGAACGTTTCATTCAAATTCCAGCACGTTGTGCGTGTTTTTTGTCAGAGCTCCAGGTCAGGTGGTGCGTGCATCTGTATCTACAATTCTACATTCTGGAGGGGAGATCGATCGAAACATGCAAATGCTTTTGGTCTGCGTGGTCCGGCCGGCCGGCAACCCAAGTTGTGGTACTCCAACCAGCTATAGCTATGCTTGGACTTGGTAGCTGCGTCATATTAAGCACCTCACGAGCCATAACTCCTCGATCTCAAGTCTCCGGGCCGCCGCAACGGCAACAAGCAAAGCACATGGCATCGCGACCCCTCAAGTGAAACCAAGTCCAATAAGATCGATCTAGTTCGTATACTAGCTCGCTTCATCTGCTGCCGATACATGCATGGACCTTACAAGCCACAACACACAACAAGGAAACAAGGAGGGTCACGAGCAATGAATCCATCTGCTTGGCCATCGATCGAATCCTACCAAGCAGCGAGCAATGTCGAGCCTCTTTTGGGTAGGCCAAGACGACCATTGATCTATGGCTGGGCCTGGGGGGGGGGGGGGGGGGGGGGGGGGGGGGGGGGGGGTTGTTGCGCCGCATAATGCTCCTCACGAGTGCCGATCGCCCCTGCATCGGGCTCCATTTCTACCCGGCCTAAAGATCAAGTTCAAAGCAACGTGCATGCCCAAACGCCCCGAACCGGCCGTCGCGGTCGTAGGCAGGTGGTTGCATCGCAACAACCCGGTCACGAGTAATAAAACTGTCCGGGCACTGCACCCAAGCACTTGCGTACGTGAACATGGGTTTCATCAGACGCATATGCACCACGTACGATCAGTTCCACACTATGCGCGTCCTCTTCCCTTAACGCACAGTGCTGCTGCTGCTGCTGCTGATCCGCCGCGTCTGTTGCGCTAGCTGAGTCGGAAGGTGGAAGAGCCAACGTAAAACTACTCGTCACCAAGATTTTGGTTACCGGATTAAAATTCCAAAATTCAAAAAAATTGGTTCCCGAATTGATCATTTGTCGAGGGATTTTATTAAAATTTACATTTTCAAAAATTTACAATTTCAGTTAACCTCGTTGGGGTCGTCGCCGGCCAGGAACACCTCGCTGGCCCTCCGTTGATCCTCCCTGCACCTCTGCGGCCAAGATCTCCTCGCTCGGGCACATCGCTGGACCTCCCGCTGATCCTAGCTGCATCTGGTCGGCGCATATCCTCTGCTCCCAAGATCACCGTAGCCCCAGGTCACCGGTACACAAGATCACGGAGCGCAGGTCGTCCCTCTGCGCCGGCGACAGTGGGGGCATCGTGGGGACAGCGACGGCATCTCCGCTGCTCCTGATCCGCCGCGCAGCTCCAATCCAGATGCAAATCCAGCGCCAGGCATGGATATCAGCACGGCGCACGCAGATCCGGCGGCTCTACGCAGCAGCACGTCACCAGCACAAAAAGATGCAACCGTTGACCTCAAATCTCTGGCGGGGTGCGACGGGGATTAGAGTTGCGAGACGATTCGGGGGGCGGGGATCAAGACGGCGGTGGGGAGAGGTTAGTAAGATGCAGCGGCAGTGGGGATCGACGAGGAGCGACAGGAGAGGGCGGCGACGGGGAACGAGAGAGGCTGTCGGTGAGAGAGATGAGCTAGTGCCGTGTGAGAGCTGGTTGCGTGTGAGAGAGGGGAAACGAGGAGAGCCAGAGCGACACGAGCGAGAAGGGCAATACGGGAAACTCGAATTGTTTTGTACGTGACAAAAGTTGTACAGGAAAACGTTAAACGTCTTACAATTAGGAACGGAGGGAGTATGAATTATGATGAACGAGTTCAATTTTATTTTGTCTGTGTGATTCCAGTGTACGATTATAAATTACAACACTGTACAAACCAAAAATTAGTGGTACTACTGTCTACGTAGCCACGTAGGTGTACAAAGCACGCCTGTCTTGTTGCCTGCCCTAACACTAGTTTAGTACTCATCGTCACTATTTCCACAGCCTACGGAAAGAGGAGGAACGAATCGAGCGATCAGCAGGTGCAACACGACGGTTGCGATCGATTGCTGATCTTGTCGGTTGGAGGGAGGAGGATCGATCAACCAAGTGACACTACTGTCTTCAGCAAGGAATTATATGTGTGCTCGGTGCTTCACTGCTTGTGATCAGAGTTCAGAGTTCAGAGACAATGTGGCATGGTACTAGACTACCACGAAGCAGCGTTTTTCGTGCTTGGACGCGCCCGCCTGTACGTTAGACATGTCCCCGTCCCTGACCGCGCGACATGGATAGTACAACGGGATCGAGCCAAACGGCGTCTTTGCTCGGCCTCCGACCAGGGCTAACGACAAAATGGAGCCCGCCTTGGCGATCGATCCATCGATCTGCTCATGTCTCCCCCACGTACGGCGAGCTGGCCACCGTGGCACGTACTAGAATATTTCTACCATGTACGATTGCTCCTTGGAGGCAACATGAATGGCAAAAGGAGCTAAGCTTCAGCCCCGTCCTCCTCCCCTTTGTGCTCTCGGCTAGGGTGGCCTTTGGCCAGCCGACGACGTGTGGAGTGGTTGGTGAGGGGCGTTTGGAGATCCCATGCTGAGGCCGCGACGGTGGTGTGCGTCTCTCGATACGGCAGTGTGCAGATCCAGCCAGCTGTAGGGTCGGGTGGCGTGAGGCTGCCGACAAAAATCGCGCTGACTTCGGTCATGGCGAACGATGGCGGCGTTTTTGACGCCGTTTCTACCAAGGCCTCGTCATCGCATTTTGCACTACCTCGCTCTATCTGCTCCGGGGGAGCCCTAAATCTGGGTCTCCCGGATTGTGGCGCATTTGGTGTTGCTCTTCCTTCTGAGGGCATCATTTTAAAGCAATGGTTGGAGGGACCTAAATATGACGCGGTGTTTCATCTACTGCATCGACGGCGGCGGGGTCTCGGTGGCGTGGCGCTGCGGGGTCTTGGCAATGGACGCGGGATGATGGACGCGCGTAGGGAGGTGCGGCTGTCTGGCGAGTGGCGGCGTCGGCGGCGGGCTGGCAAGGTCATTGCATTTGATCACACCTGAAGATGGATCGGTGGATGACGGCGGCGGCGGAGTATCAACGTGCGCTAGCGCACGTAGGGCAGCTTGGTTGAGGCCTCCAGATTTAGATGATGTGTGTAGTTGTGTGAGATCAGAGCATTGACTCCGATCAGGTGCACCCCTTAATCAAGGTTATAGGTGTAATGAGTTATCGACTCGACGGTGGCTTTCGGCCGATCGATATATCTCTTTGTAAGTCTTGGTGGATTCTGTTTTTTCTTATTATTAATAAAAACGGCTATGTTATGTGCATACTTTGAATGCAGAAGCTAGGGTACACCCTCTGTAAGATTGTGGAATATTGATTGTATTGTATTGATACTAGATTGATTACAATGAGCCACGGTGGGCTGTATATAAAGAGGACAAGACTTGGAGGGCAAGAAGCCTCCTAGAGATAGACTTAAATTACAAACCTAAACTACCAAATCTAGCCAAACTGTAATATACTCTAACAACCCCCCCCCCCCCCCCCCCCCCCCCCCCCCCCCCCCCCCCCCCCCCCCCCCCCCCCCCCCCCCCCCCCCCCCGCGCAGTCGGATCAGTAGTGATGCGAACAACTGGAGCGTCGCGGACGGTATGACTGGAGCACAGTCCGAAGTCGCGAACTTGAGAGGGAGCCGAGGTGATAGCCCTTGATGCCGATGTCGATGTAGCCAAGTTGTGGGCGATGTAGTCGTGGTCGTTTTTGCCGTTGTTGAGAGAGTTGAGGTAGACGTTGCGGTGTTGGTGTAGACGAGGTAGGCGGCACGCCTTGCCGAGCTTGCCAAACTTGGGAGCGTGTCGGGGACGAAGGCACGCGTCGGTGTTGCCAGTACCGGACATGCGAAGACAGAGACCACCATAAACCTTACGAGCCAGAACCGGATGAAGAAGCAGAGAAGATCCGAATTCGGTCGGTGCGTTAGCACAGATTTTCCGCCGTTTGTTGCCGGAGTAAATGAAAAGGTTGCAAAAAATTAAATTGTGCAAATAAAAATAGACTGCAACTCTATCGGCTCAGTTGTGGTGGACGAAGACGGCGTGGTGGTTGTTGAAGACATTTGCTGGTGTAGATAGTTGTCGGCGATGTAGAGTAGTTGCCGAGGACATGCTTGATGGAGAAGATTGTCGGCGATGATTACCACGAGCGTTGTTGGTGCAGCCCTTTTGTTGACGGCGAGACGCGTACTTGGTGGCGACGTGGTGGCGACGTTGTCGAAGACGACCCGGCGTGGTGGCGACGTGGAGTTGCCGGAGATGAGTCGACGACGTGTTGGAGTAGAGGCGCACGAGGATGACAGGCGGCGGGCGCGCGACGCAATCCAATCTATGATCGGCGAAAGAATATAAAACACCGGTCAAGTGGCCGGCGAGAAAATTTTGACGACTAAAGATCTAATCTACTATTTGCGCGCCCCCGGCAGAGATGAATCTCGCCGGGGGCGGCACGGCGGAAGCTTTGGTGGCTAAACTCTAGGCCGAGGAGCGAAACGCTATGATACCATGTAAGATTGCAAAATATTGATTGTATTGTATTGATACTAGATTGATTACAATGAGACACGGTGGGCTGTCTTGGAGGGCAAGAAGCCTCCTCGAGATAGACTTGAATTACAAATCTAAACTACCAAATCTAGCCAAACCGTAATATACTCTAACACCCTCCATTTCAAAAATAAAATAAAAATGAATGGCCTGTATATTACTTCTTTTACGTAAATATTCCGAATCACCTGGCTGGAATTTTGGAGTCACGCATGCAACGGAACCCGTGCGCAAGGAAAGATCAAGAAAAGACAGAGAGATGGATGCATGTTGCAATTAACCGGCCCTTTGTTGTTCGTTCCCCTCCCTTGTACTATCTACACAAACGATGTAGATGGATCGAGAATCCTAGGATGAAATATTGGTTTTCCTAGCACTAAGACGGAGATAAGAAGGATCCTATGGCGCAACGGACTAATCAAAACGCGCACGTTAACACACGCTAGCTGACGCTGGATTCATTTGGCGCCAGATCTGAGGGACTATATGTGTTCTTCGATGACCAGCTTCAAATCTGTCCAAAACAAACAAACTGACGCCTTGCAACGTAAGCTATAAACTAACTACATATGCCGATCGTGTCACGCCGATCGTTAGCTAATCAATGAATCCGGACAGTGTATGTAAGTGATGTTCTTGTTCTGCTGTCAGACAGGAACAACTTCGGTTAGTATTTAACTTGTACGTATGTAATTTCTGGAATTAAGCAGCGTCTGATAGATCATAACACATGATGATAAGATAATAGCCAAGAAGATTACGCTGAGGGAAACGTACGAAATCCCCATCTATTATCTCGTGTGATCATGTGACTGGTGTGGTCAGGTACACTCGCATGTTGCCCCTAATTAGTTTTGTTTACCTCGCGCACGGGATCGTATCAAAATCGGCATGAAAATGCCGTTGGGATCACATCAAATTCGATGTGAAAATGTCCTCCTTACGCAAAGTGGGATATCTCCTTTCCAAGAAAGTAATACTACGCTGATAGTAGCCCACGAGTACAGCGACTTCTCTGCAGCCTGGTAAATCAACACCCATCACTACATTATCATCATCATCAACACTGATTCGTTACTCCGTGCTTGTAAACTTAGTTAAAACTAGCATGGCGACGTGTGTAGATTAGGCAGGTAACTTTTTATTTAACAGTGGCCACCCCACCCTTGCTTGTAAAAGCAGTTGGCAACTGGCATGGCAGCCTCGAGGCCCTCGACTACTTGACCCATTTCCTTGAACAGCTCCCTCTCAGGGTCACTGTCCTCCCTATAATATGAAAACAGAAACTTTGCAGGCATCATTAAGTTTTCATTGCAGGCTTTTTACCGGCCCTTTTAGGTGAATTTATTGAACACTCATTCATTCAATCAATCCAGTACTACCACCTCGATCCAAAGAATACCAGATCAATCAAGGTGAGATTTATCATTCACAAATCATATGCAAGCTCTGTCCCTGAACATCATAGCTGCAAAGTCTACATACTAATGCTGATATGGAAATGAGTCCCTTAAGAAAAGAGTAATCTCCTTAGCACTGTCATGTTGTTCAAAGAGCACATGAATGTGTACCTGTATTATATTGCGATTGCTTTCTGTGAGGCTCCTAAAAAAGAAGATGGTCCTGAAAGGTTTTGATCTCATATCCCCATGAGGTAGGTATGCTTTCCTCCTGCTGTCAACACAGTTTGATTGGAGAAAAGTGAATAGATAACTCAGCAAGAAAACAGACCACAGACAAGGCCCTGGAAATGGCATGATGATTCCACCATTAGTTTATGAACTAAATCTCATTAGATTAGTGTATTTACCATACTACTAATGGAAAATTGGAGTACAGATGGGTGACCCATTTTGTTTGTCCCCTACTCTCCACCATCTCACAAAAAAAACACCGTTTGTTTTATATGTGCCAAGCCATACCAAGATTTGCACTTATGATTGGTCATCTTCATACAAATATGGGGCATGGAATAGTCACACGGACAAGCTTTTTTGTATGGTGAAAGATGAACAAAGGAACAGAAACGAAAATATATTTTTGTTCATTTTCTCACATCTTCAACCTCATATCCACAAAGATCTCCTGGAATAGCCCTCTGAGAAGGGGAAAAGGAAAAATAAATTAATAATTAAAATGAAGAAGGGGAGACAAAATTGCAAGAGGGAAAAGACTCCCTCCTCCCATCAACACACACCCTCCTCTCCTCTTTCAGAGTTCAAGAAGCCGGTACTAAGCTTATTGCTGCCCACATTCCTCTAATCGGCACAATGCTCACTATAATTACTATTGCACCACAACTTGTTACCCTGATGACGGACTGATGGGCTTTCGGGACAAGATGATAATCGAATGAACAAGCCGAGAGCAGTGCCAAGTTATATATGTACGGTGTATCAGATTGGTGGTGTGCTTAGCCTTCTCTTCTTCGAAGCCGGAGTAGAGGCCTGATTGTTGTTGTTCGACGGTGATGATCCTGGTGTTGTGTCATCGCTCCGAAAGCTGAAGCATGCCGCATCCAGCACGGCGATCGGGCTCTGCGGCGCTGAAAGGCTTGCAGTGAGGTTCCCTCTCTTCTTCACCAACAGCTCATAGCATTTCACAATCATCTCCTGTAGATGTGATCACATTTCAGAAACAGTGCAATGGAATGGTGCATCAATTTTGGTTTTCCATAACTCAAGAGAATGATCACCTTATTTACAGGGATTTCAGATGCTGCAAGGGCACTGCTGAAGCCAATGACCTGATTCTCAGCAAGAGCTGAGAGAGCCACTGCGGCAGCAATCTCAGAAGGTCTGAATGCCAGGAATCTGTAGTCTGTAAATCCATGGCACATGAATGATCTAGTTAGTAAATCATCACCGGATAGTTCCATTGCAATGTAGGTAAATCTTTTCATTAACTTGTCAAGTACTATGGCCGAACCTTTCACAGTGGCAACTATGAGCTCGGCACACCGTGAGACCAGCATGTAACTCGGTTGCTTCCCTTCACCAAACTTGTCCAAGAAGTAGCACATGAACGAGAAAGGGGTCACGGCGTGCATTCTCCATTTCAGGGTTTCCATCACAACGAGCTCCATCCTCTTGATGTTCCTTGCATCAAACAACTTCGCATCGTAAACCTGTGGTACATGTATCCCATTTCAGCAAAAATTATCAACGGATGATCGAACAATTGTCGATTTTACAATGCTGTAACTTCTCCTTCACCTGAAGGTCCACAGGAAGAGGGACCACGGTCTCCTCCATCTTGACAGCAAGAGATAGGCAAGCAACGGACATCAACTGTTGCATCCAAGAATTGTCATGCTACAACACCAACAAGCAAACAAAAGCAAGAAACACAATGATCAGTAACAGATTAAACTTACAGAGTTGTTAGCAATGTACAAGTTGAGATTCTTACTGGGAGATTAAACGTGGAGAGGAACCTATCCAGGTAGTTCACCGAGAGGCAAAGACTGAGTGGTCCAAAGTTGTAGTAGGAATGGACCTGCAGCCCACATGAGAGAAGACAAGATGAGCACTCGACAGGTTCTTCTTAAAACCGGTTTGTCCGGATGAAGGAAAAGGGGGGAAGCAACAGGCTCATTGCTATCTGGTTGTAGTTGTCAAATTGGCAAGAGGCCACAGGCAGGAAACATGATGCAAGGACACACAGGCAACCACAACTGGATTCACGGAGGGTCATACGCACAGTGCAGGCATGCAACATCCTACCTAGAATCAATTAATCCATCACGCTGGAAAAGGAAACTGATTGCGAGAACCAATAAATCCTAGAGATTTTTTTCCTTTTATTTTTTTCTCACCTTGCAAATCCAATCCATGGCATCTTTCCTCCAGGAAGACTCGAATCCTCCTTGCTCCAACCTGTCCACATAGCCGCCCTTCGGCCGATGATCCATCTCCTTCTCGACCAGCACCCCCACGACCTCGTCACAGTCCACTGGGAACACAGCGCCGGCGTCCACGAAATCCAGGCCGCTCCCCGCCTCCACGACCTCGCCGTCGCCGCCGCCCAGGCCAAGGACGCTGTTCCTGTCCTCCCCACATAGCAGGGTGGAGGAGGCCCGAAGCAGAGGATACCCATCTCAAGATCGACAAGAAACGGCGGCCGTCTTCCTCGTCTCCTGCTCTTGCTGCCGCTCTCGCTTGGGGAGTATTTGGTTCTACCGCAAGGATCGGTGTTCTTGGAGGCTAAAGGTTGCTGCTCTTTACCCCTGCCGTGGCCTAGATAAAGATGCCCCAATGGAGGAGGAGGCCTCTATCTCTCCTCTGTATCGGCGTGTCTTGGGAAGTGGCAAAGGGAAAGACAAGATGTGGGGGAAGAGAGAGAGGAGAGGTTCTCCTGGGGAAGAGAAAGGGAGAAGGGCTTTGGGAGTTTTATAGGGCGTGTGGTTTTAAGGGAAGAATGAACAAGCAATAATCTGCCCATAGCGGCAGATTTTCCCTCAAAAAAAAAAGTTTAGCGGCAGAATTTTGGGTATTTTGCTCCGGTCACCCCTAGATGAACCCACACACATGGTGCCTCACCCTCTATAGTGGTGATAAATCCGCACGGCGTCTATAACCGTCGGCGCACTCGCCTTATTGTACTCGTGTGAATGAAATAATTTTATTGGCTATTCGCCAGCTGGAATGCCGACAAATGAGAGTAGACCAGTCATACCGTACTCGTGTGAATGGGATGAATTTTAACGACTACTCGACACCAAGAATAGAGGAAACAAGACCGACGATATTTTACTCGTGAATGAAGTGTTTTTTCTACCAACTCAACGAATGGAATGTAAACAGGCGAAACTAGACTGATACTCTTGCAATCATGTGAATGAAGTAATTTTCATTGAAAACTCGACAGATGGAGTGAAAACAAATGAAATGCATTCGGTCAATTTTTCCTTTGAGAGTTGTACACTATTCCCACCGTGTACAAACACTTGTCCTTTAGAACATTGGCATGGTCCCCAATGACATACTTTCATCATCAATTTGTTCAAAATATGTTGCTTTAAACAAAAATAGGTATACATTATGAAAGCATATCTCATGATAGATTTAGTACCATGAATTTAATGTTGATATTATTTATAGCTATTTATGAATTGGTAGATAAGATAAGAAAATTTCACCAATGAAGATTCTAAACATACATTTTGTTTTTAACTAGATAACTTGTATAAGAAATAATTGAGTCACGTGGAGACGATTCCGAGATTCACTTCTCAAGAGAAACTAATCGCCGTTGTTGAGGTGCGGAGGTGTAGTGCTCACTGATCGCCACAAAGGTATGCCCTTGAGATGTACTTGCACAATGCACACCAAGCGCCAAAAAGGTTTCATCTCAAGAAGCGGGGGCACACCACTCACCAGCGTCACCAAGGCTGACCTTTTTCTTCTCGAGTCTTCACACAATGCGAAGTGTCTTGATCCACTATGGGACCCTTGAGGGCAGTCACCGAACCCTCACACATTGTTCGGTCAATCTCGAGAACTACTAATAAGTGACCATTTGCTACTCATTCGCCGTCGGTCGAGAAAACCCGTTCACGAAACCACCTCAGCTATCATGTGACAACGGGTAAAATTAGTTGCTTGTGCCGTGCCCTTGCTGAAGGTGGTGGCTCAAAGCTCGTATTTGGGGATGAAAGTCCCGGTGTTAGGTGCGCATGTGCAACTTTTTCCTTCATGAAGGCTTTGCCTATTTCTTCTTTGTTTTTGTCTTGTACCATAGGGCTAGACGGCTAGTCGTAGTCTGGTGGAGTTTCTGTCACAATGCACGCACGTGGCATTGTGTTTGTTATCTTTGTATTTTTCTAAACTATGAAATAAAAAAGTTGTGTGCAACGTTCCGATGCAGAGACTGGGCATTCGTTCCCCATTTCGACCTTTTTTTCCCTCCACTGCCTTCTTGGATTCAGCCGAGGATGAGCATAGATGCAACTGTGGCCTGTGGACACGAGAGAAGACATGTGGTCGATCGAAATTACGATGGAGAATGTCTTAATCACACCCAACTGGTAGTGAACTAGTGATTAATAAATTCAAAAAAACCGATTAATTCTTAAAGCTCCTAGAGAAGCCCACACACGATTTATAACTAGCCACCCAACAAAGGTGGAAGTAGCCATTAGGCACTACGGAGCGCTGGCGCGAAGCTGTGTCGTAGATCTTTGATGCCGCCCCCGCGTGCGCGCCAAAGCATGAAATACACCTCTCTTTCTCTTGGGTTGGCAGGAGGTGCGAAACCGGCATCGCCCGCAGCTGGCCCTGCTGCCCACTTCCCCTCCCCGAGGAGATGAGGATCGTGTCAAGGAAGATGGTGTCAAGAAAGATCGTGTCAAGGGTCCGCTGCAGAGCCGGGCGCCCCCCTCTCCTCCTCACACCAGTGAAGACCGCGCCATGGCTTTTAGGCGTCGGGTTCATGGCCGATGCTTCCGCTGCCTGGCGCCCGACCATCGCGTGGCGGAATGCCACGGCGACATCCGTTGCCTTGCCTGCGACTGCTCCGGCCATCGGGAGCGTGACTGCCCGCAGCGCCAGAAGCCCAGCCATGCTCCCCTCCGCTCCAAGTCGCCGGCTTCCGGTCCATGCCGTCCCTTGGACCGCTCATGGGCATCTGTTGCCGCGCCCCTCCCAAGGTTGGGGATCGGGCCCCCCCCCCCCGCTCGTGTGCAACCATTGGCAAGTTCGTCTGCTCCCCTGAAGTGTTGATGAGATCCCTTGTCGAGGAGCAAGCGGCGTTGATGCGGGCAGAGGCGCAAGGCTTTGTTGCGTCTCAGCTCCAGGAGATGGTTACGTCTCATGTCGCGATGACAAAGGCTGTGCAGGGTTTGATGGAGCGGATGGCGAGTTGTTTGGAGCGGGTCGAGGTCGCTCTGGAGAGGCTCTCGCTGGGGTCCGTTGTGGTTCCGTTGTCTCCTGCACCGCGTCCGCTTGCTAGGATCAGCGTTGGCTACACGGACGGTGACTTGCAGCTCTTTGGTCCCTTCTCTCCTAGGGACGCGACCATTTCGGCGACGGATGTTGCTTTGGAGCACGCCTTTACGGTGGTTGAGACCACGCCTGACGTGCTGGAGTCTGCCGGGCCTGGGGCATTGGAGGAGCCGTTACCAAACCATGATGAGCAGAACACGAGGGATTTGGTCCAGATTGATGATGCAGATCTATTGATGGGGGCCTCGCCGGGTCCGGTTGGGGTGCTCTTCCACGAGCGCTCCGTCCTGCTGACCGATCAGGGTGAGCAGGAGGACACCGTCACGCCGGTTCAGACTGGCTCTGGACAGCTGGACTTGTCGGGCTTCATCACCCGGATCTCGACACCGCTCAGGACCTCCGTTCTGGGCACGCCGGCCTCGGCGTTGGTCCATGAGAGGGAGGTAGAGGCGCCGTCGGCGCGGAGGAGCATCAGGTTCGCCGAGCTGCACCCTAAGGGTGCCAACATGAAGCAGCTGGCCATGGAGGCCGTGGCGCGACGTCTTGGCTCGCGGCCTGAGGAGGACAACACCTCTGAGCGCCTGCGGCATGACTACTTGGCTCTGTGGGGGTGACAAAGCCCTCACGGACCAGGCGGTGGCGGCCATCGATGACCTTGTCCTCTACGTGAAGAAACCCCAAAAGAAGAAGGTGTCTGGGACCGGGGTGGCGCGGCAGAGGCCGCCGGAGATTGCCTAGGTGACAGCGGCTAGCACCATCATCCTCTCGATGTGGGGATATGGAAGGAGAGGAACCGGAGGTTTTTCTGCAGCGCGGAGATCCCTTCAACGGAGGTGGCAGATTTGGTGCGGGAAAAGATGGCGTTGCGGGATTTCGCCCACACGCAGGATCCGAGGGACTTTATTTTCTGGTTTTGCATTTAGAGGGAGTTTTCCCTAACCCAAAATACTATACATAACCATCTATTCTATCTAATCGGATGGCGGATTCGACCGCCTTAAGCCTCAAAAAAGAAAAGGCTTTGATCCGGAGGCCGGGTGCTGCGAATCGAGTACCAGTTTATGTCGCCACTCACAGCACGATCCGTCGTTGTGGAATATCGGACGAAGATCGTCAAAAACAAAAATCTGATCATGTAAGAAAAAAACGGGGAGTGCGTGTCGCGGAATCGCTTACGTGTCACTGGGTTTAGCATGACGACCGCAAGGTGCAGTGGCCGTCCGTGCGTGTACTTGATTGAAGACTTGGACGGAAAACAACCGGAGACACAGAGACGATCGAGCGAGATCTACAGGACGCCTGATAAGCTGATCATATACGAAGGGAAGCACGGTACTTTGATCTGTGGCGCAGAGCAACAGAAACTACACGGGACTTTCAGTTTATGTCCTCTTCAGTTCGAGTCACCGACCACTCAACCGTCCGAGGATAAGAACCATGAAAACTGAACGTTAATAATTTTCTGGTTTCAGACAAATTGTCGACAAAATATTACTAGCTCGATGCAAGCCACGACTTCCGCACATAGTTGATTCAACAGACTGGCATAAAAGTCAGCAGTAAAACACAAATCAGCAGCGAATAACATAGGCAGATAGTAACCTCGTCCTTTCAAAATCTCCACAGTTCACTAGTTCCATCGATTAAACATGATTCAAGTCACAATGCCTTTCATGATGAGCACTTGCAAATAATTGCCAAGCGCTCCCACCAGCATTAACTGACAGGTTTCCCTATTTTGATCTGAGTATAATATGGTCACATTGCTCAACAAAAAAGGAGATCAGTTCTCGTACTTCGGGTCTGCCATCACAAAGTGGTACGCGATGACCAGGACAAATATGAAGATGCCCAGGAAGTTGGTGAAGAAACCCAAGTCTTGATCGTCAAACATCTGCAGCCAAGGTTGCAAACAAAGGTTACTTAAGATATGAAATGAAGCAATTCATGATAATAACCAAATGTAGTGGTTGCCACTTGTCACCAGTATATGAGTCATATGACATGGAAGTAAAGGCTAAAGTACAAAATACAAACAGAGGCTATACATGAGCTACGCATATTATAGTATAAGATGAGAGAGCACAAGACACTACAAGCTACTACAGATTGTGTCGACAGGTCATCAATACAAAATGCAGCAAGCCAAAACAAGTGAGAAACACCTTCTTAATAATCATATGATTCTGATACTAACAAACAAAGATTTCTGAGCTACTAGCCATATCCCAACAAATCAACTTGATGACAAATTGGGACATCATCAAGCCAGCAAACCTCCGACTCCACTTTCGCCAAAAATATAAGTACGAAAAGCAAATTAACCAGGCTTAAGTGTAGCCAGTTTTATCATGATGTGCATCGATTGAGGAACCTTACATATCCAAAATACAAGTTAGGCCATCCATGTAACTCAGATGGTTGCCCCCTGCCTAATGTGTTTAGTAATGGAGTTTGGGGATGGGAGCTAGATAAACTTTTAGTGGTGTAGCGTGGTTTAAAAAATGTCCCTAGTTAAGCATGGTTCAGGAATGGAGTTGTGGGGGGACCGGAGACTGGTTACGTAAAATTTTAGTGATGTGAAGAGCATACTGATGCTCATGTATAGAGGTAGATTATATAACATGGTGCGAATCAACCTTCACTAATGTGCGCATGCTACAGAAACTAATAATTCATGTCTACTAACATCTAGAGCAAGGTTCAAACAGAAGCAGTACATAGATCAGCATATAACATAACACATATTTTCCATAACGAAATCCTATGCTAGAAACAAATGTAGGTGTTAGTTGATTGTTTTACAAGAAAACACTCTGTACGTAAAACACGCGCAACATAATTTTACCGTGCACCAATTCATGGGTGTTCAAATCTTCATTAACCCTCCGTATTATCTACTGCCATGTTCAAACCCACCGACTCAGGTTCAAGGGGCCCACTTACACCTTATGTTCAAGGTATGAAGGGAACAAATGCTATCCTCTATAACATCTCCTGAGCTAATCTATTCTACTCTCTCCGTTCATAAAAGGATGTCTCAACTTTGTCTAAATTTGCATGTATGTAGACATGCTTTAGTGTGTAGATACATACAAATATAGAGAAAGTTGAGACATCCTTTCATGGACAGAGGGAGTATATAATTTGATCTGCTTGTGGGTTGCATATTCTCCTTACAGTTAAAACTGGAAAATTACGTCCATCCTAAATGAAAATCAGACATTACTGCATCTGGCGCCTGAACTTAAACAACCGGACTACGTTCACGCACATATAGCATGCCACACCCACCGGAAGACTGACTTCCAGGCTTCCAGCGCATACAGCACACAAAATTAACCTGATCCAATATACACCTACGAACAAATCTAACAGAGGAGAACAGAAAGAATCCGCCCAAACCATTTCCTGTCCGAATTCCGGAATCAAATCGAACGAGATCTCACGAGACGCAAAGCTGATCCCGTAACGAGATCGCAGAAAACCGGCGCGACGCTGCGTCAGAACCTACCACTGCGCGCATCCAACTAAGAATCGACCACAAAATCGAACGGATCTACGGAAAATCACGATGAACAGAGACAGACGAAACCATGGAGTGAAGGGCATGATTTCCCCTCGCGAGCACGCGATCCGAGAGAGGCGAAAAGAGAGAGGGACGCACCTTGTCAGCTGCTGCGCGGATCTCTCGGGGATCGGGGAGCGCGCTCGCGGTCACGCTCGCCTCGCCGCCTGTCCTCGCTCTGACTATAGTGCACTGCGCTGAAACTTGCGAGTTGCGGAGAAGAAGAAGAAGAAGAAGAGCAGAAGTAGACGCGGGCCGGAGTCTTTCATTGTTGCATGCGCAAGTAGAGCGGGCCGAATCTAACTGGGCCGTGTATACTAGGTTCTCGTTGGACTGCCTAGTGTTTCGCGTTAGGTGGGCCAACTTTCAGTAGTATAGTTCAGGGAAGGCCAACTGTCATATGTCAACCGAGAGTGCTAAAAGCTGTTTATTTTCCAAATTCAGATATACATACAGGCATACAGCCGAGTTGGGATTATTGGATATTTTTAGTGATCTAGGCTGCTCTCCTATGTCAGAATTTTTGGCTGCTACAGTAGTGCGGCACTACAGTAAGCAGTGCTACAGCAGCACTGATGAGGTGTCTTGATCGGAGACATCGAATTTTGATCCAACGGTGCTGGTTAACAAAATAAAATGGTTAGATGACCTAGAAGAGTGAAGACACTCACAGAAGGCTCTCTCTGCCTCTCTCTCTCTCACTCTCTAACTCTCTCAAAAGAAAAGCTACCGATCTAGCAAGCACTACAAGCACTAGGAAGAACCAAAGCAAAAATTGCTCCATTAGGAAGTGGTGTGAGCAACAAAAGAAGGCATGGCATCATCACAAGATCAAGGTAATTTTTCCTATCATCTTTAAGTTGTGGCTCAAACTTGTGCTAGATGATTTTGGAACTTCACAACAGGGATCCCACCCTTCACAGGTGTCGAGATCGATCATGGAGGGATGTGAGGCTCTGAAGCTCGGACTTGGAGGGATGTGAGACTACACATGCGTGGAACCAGGGTGGCTTCCGAGGGATGAACGACTGCGGCCGATCACAGCTCGGAAAAGTGACTCGGTTTGCAAGGTTAGCTATTTCATCGATGTCACAACTGCGTCTTGGGACTATAACAAGCTTGAGGAGTGGTTTTTACCAATGGACGTGGAAGTTAATTATAAGAAACATTCCGCTGAGCACAAGGATTCTAGGAGATTTTTGGGCATGGCATTACGAGAATACAGACGTATTGTCGGTTCGGTCTGCGTACAAGATATTGGTCTCAACAAAGAAAACTCGGGAGGAGGACTGGACGTGCTGCCTCCTCGAGCAAGGTGGATGAAGGTAAGAGTTGGACCAAACAATGAAAATGCAAAGTTCCTTCGAAGATCCGTGTCTTCTTGTGGCGGCTGGCACAACACTCCCTTCCCATGGGTGATGTTTGCCATCATAGGAAGATGGCGTCGTCGAAAGCTTGCTCGTTATGTGGCCAGGAGGACTCGTGGATGCACTCCTTGCTTGAATGTAAGATGTTATGATGTGTTTGGGCGCGCAATCAACCCTTCGATATAGGAGCACATCAGTTTATCACTTTATCTACGGAGCCGACCACGAGGCAGTGGATTTTCTCTATGTTTTTGCGTCAATGGATGAAGAACACTTGACCAGACTGGTGGTCATACTCTGGGTAATATGGCACGCAAGGAGGAAGGTGGTTCACGAGGAATTTTTCCAGAGCCCGATGGCTACTTCGCAGTTCGTCGATAGTTTCATCCGGGATCTTGATTGTGTGCCCACAACGAGAAAGAAAGAGCTGGGGGGTGCTCGCCAGAGCTCGCCCACGCTGAGATGGATACCGCCACCTTCGGGTCGGTGCAAGATCAATGTTGACGGAGCGGTCGCCAAAACCGCAAACCACGGTGCATCTGTTGCTGTCTGTAGATCAGCGGAGGAGATCACCCACCAGGTTGTGTCGAAACCATTGCTTGCCGAGAAGCTCTAGCAGTTGTTGCTGCTTCACGTGGAATCGATGATGGTTGCCTCGGACTGCATGGAGGTAATCCATAGGCTACATCGGAAGAATATGGACCTGTTCAACAGTGTACTCCGAGAAATAAATACTGATGCAACCACGAGAGGTGGGGTTTCCTTCCGCCATGAAGCCATGAAGGTCGTGGCTCGAACATGGAATCTGCCTCCCGGGCGTCACGTCTGGTTTTCCAGCCCCCCCGAGAGTCTGAACTTTTCTGTAACGATTTGTAACTCCTAGACTATGAGCAGGAAGTGTTTCTCAAAAAAAAAAAAAAACTGTCATATGTCAACGTCGCCATCCGGGAAAAGTCAGTATTCCCTGGGTGGTCAAGTCGTCGCAGTCGTCCATGACGCAACGCCACCGAAAGTGCACCAAGTGACAACACGACGTCTCACTGATACGTGGGACCCACAACTCACCGCAATTTCGCAGCTTGATGCCAAATCGCCCCCAGCTTCACTGCGCACCCCTCTATTCTGACATGGGGAGCTAGCTGGAGCCCACATGTCATCCGCACGGGCGCCTCACCGACTCTTTGTCCGTGGAGCAGTGCACAATTTCTCCTCTGTCCAGGGGGCTTAGTCCAAAACGCATCAAGGAATCGCGTGGCACTGCGGTGTGTTGTCTCGTGCCGTGCCGTGCCGTGGGGACGCGGAGGCGAACGACCCACCGCGGCGGCGGCGTCGGCGAGGGGACGAAGTTATCCGATCGCCGCGCGGCGCCTCCTGCTCCGGTGAGCGATCCGGATCTTCACTCCCGCAGCGTGATTGACACGCTTTTACCCTCTCCTCCCTCGAATTTTCGCGGCCCCGGATTTGATGCGCATTGGTTTTATTTCGACGGTATGCCCGTGGGGAAGTAGAAATGGTTGCGCGATTGTGTGGTTTGGCATATCGAAATTTTTGAGCCCAATCCCGCTCCTCAACGGAACTGGGATCTGGCAGGGGGAGGGGTGTTATAAATCGAATTGATCGTGCCTGGGCCGAATTGGTGCCGTTTATCCGGTTTGTGAATCCCAGATGGTGCGTGTGCACGATTTGGATCGATTAAGTGGTTATAAATGGGTAGTTTGTCATTTCATGCATTGCAAGTGTGGCAGGGGAAATGCGTTGATGATTACTGTACCGAGTAAGTAGTCATTGTAATTTTGAATGCTGGAGCCTGCTCATTATAGATCGAGTGTTTAATTGTTTCAGATTCATATGTCAGATCGATTAGTTCAAGGACAATATGTGTAACTTGAGATTGATCTACCAGGTTGTGGGCTCCCTCATAGTTTGTAGCTGATTGAGCAGAGGGGAATACCAGCAATGTTCTCCTTGTTCTATGGCCTGTGGAACTATGCATTTAGCAAGACAGAGTTCCGTGTACTCATCCTTGGAGTCCATAAGGCCGGGAAGACGGTAATTTATCTGAAACTTAAATTCACATGTATGAAGTATTGACTCAACTATGTCACCTTTTCGGGTCGGTATCCTCATGTTGAAGATTGAGTGTATTTGCACTTCACTAGATTTAACTAAACCTTGACGTGCATAATGACTATGTAGACCTTGCTAGAAAAGTTGAAGGCAATCTATTTGAAAGGAGAAGGGCTTCCACATGACCGTGTTGTTCCAACTGTGGGGCTTAATATTGGACGTATTGAAGATGCAAATGTAAAACTTGTTTTCTGGGATCTGGGAGGTCAGGTATGGTTCTCTGTGCTTAGACCAAAATTTCTGGCTGACAGGCTCTTCAATGGAACATCTCCATTCACCTGACCATTCGGGATTTTTTTCGATTTATAAAAGATAGGTTGACGTTTGCTCATCTATTAATAGAGATCAAAATGATGAAACCTGGGAATTAGACTTTTTCAAGAAGATTAATTGTAACCATAGTAGAAGCTGCACGTGTTTTATCTAATTTTTCTACAACCCACTGATTGATGTTTGGCTGCACTGGTCACCATATTGTATTTCACAGCTTATTTTAGTTGATTGACCTTTAACTGAGAAACAAAGATCTCATTCCCTTGCAAACAAATAGACTTGTTGGCATTAAAATCACGCATTGTATTTTTCCATGCTGTCACTCAAATACCTAGAGCTAGAACACTTTTCATTTTGCAAACTAAAGTACCTGGCTTAGGTAGCTGGCAAGTGTAGCTAGTTTTTCATCCCTTTTTTCAGAAGCCTCAGACATGAAATTTTCCTGTGGACATGCAAGTTATTAGAACACTAAAGTCAATGTTTATCTTTTGTAAGACCTTATACTTCGATGCTACCGAGATCTTGGTCTATATATGTTATGTATCTAACAGCTGTGTGGAAGCTTCTTGTTTACTACTCCCTCCGTTCCATAATATAAGATGTTTTAGGCACAGGCGGAGCTTCATGGAGGCCAAATGGGCCGCCGCCCCCCCAGCCCATTAGAAATTCGTGAAGGATCCACTAGTTTTTGGCCCACTTGCCCCCCCAATCTAGCCCAAAACCTTGCTATTTTGACCCTCTCAGCCCATTTGCCCCCCCAAATGTATGGCCCAAGCTCCGCCACTGGTTTTAGGTGTCATACATGTTGTCTTGATTCCTACCAAAAAGAGTGTATATGTACACTAAAATATGTCTAGATACATGTGTGTGCATATGAATGTGGAAAAAGGCTAAAACATCTTATATTGTGGAACGGAGGGAGTACTTTCTAATCTACTTTCAGCCTTTTAAGACATAAGCTTTGGCAATGGATGATAATTAACAAGTTACACCTTTCCCGATATGTGATTTGAGTTTTGCTAAGGAAGCATATTAAACTGTAGATATGATCTTCACTTCGTTCCAAAATTTCACAAACAATAGAAATTAGATAATATTCTTTTTATAGATATTACAAACTCTAATGCTAATTACATGTTTTTTGCAGCCTGGCTTAAGAACAATATGGGAGAAATATTATGATGAGGCACATGCTATAGTATATGTTATTGACTCTGCCTCCGCATCAACATTTGAAGATGCCAAATCTGCGCTTGGTAGTTCCTTCATTTCTTTCATCACAAAACATTAACGTAACCTGTACTGTATTTTCTAGTAAAGTCTGTCCTAAGAACTGGAAAATTAGGAACATTACTGGATTGAATGTGACTTGAACATTGTTGTTGCAGAGAAAGCGCTTCGTCATGAGGATCTGCAAGAGGCACCACTACTCATATTCGCAAACAAACAGGTTGAGGTTTACTTTCAGCTATCTGAATGTCATATATACTATTCTAAATTACCTTACAAAACTCGGTGCATTCACTCTTAGTTAGAAACGGCAATTTCTTGGATTAAAATTGGCACTTGTGGAAAATTCGTTATCATGTGCAGACAATGAACAGTAGGTGTAACTTTAAAACCCAACCCAAACTGTTTAAGTGTCAGAAGATATCGGCTTCCATGCACCCTAGGTCTAAGTACGCATCATAAGGTGAAGAGCTCAGAGTATGGAAGAGTAGAAACATACATTTAACCATGCGGTCTTGCTGCTGATCAGAGTTATTCAAGAACGTTTGCATTATTTTCGTCTCGGTGTTGGAAATCATAACTATTTTTAAGATGAGAAAGACAGGCTGGGAAAGATCAACTGTTTCATCTTCATATTATGTTTTAGCCATTTTCCTTATGCCGCTTATATTCATGTTTAGAAACTTATCTGTACCTATCAACAGGATTTACCAGCAGCAGTCACAGAAGAAGAATTGGACAGACATCTTCACCTTAAAGAGTTTGATGAGAGGCCATATATGTTTGTGGCTGGGTCTGCCTATGATGGGTAAGTAGAGCAACCCCTATATTTTCCGAACTTATTTTCCACCAAGTTGGAGATCAAATAGTTTAGTTTAGTCTAGCGACCACATCGCTTAACTCATTCTTATTTAAATTACAGAATAATATGCAATCATAGTCAAGGGTATCACTGTACTAGCCCCTTGAAGTCTTTGCTTATATTATCTAAAAAGAAGTCTTTGCTTATTGACCAGTACTAATAGTAAGAAAGTTTTGCAGGACAGGGATCAAACTTGGTATCGACTGGTTGGTAGAAGAAATGGGAAAGAGTAGACGCACAGAAGCTCTGAGGGCACGCACGGATACATATGCAAAGATTTAGAACCATGACCCAGACACGGCGAGCTTTGAAGCAGAAAGCATTTGAGGAGGACGGCTGATGTCATTGATCGCGTGGGTGCACACTTTGACACCATCTTCATGATATGTTAAACCATCCTCGTCCTCACTCTGTTCCATATAGCCCCAGAAAACAAAACGCCTTAGACGTTACGGATGTGCTTGTAGTAGGAATTGTGTTGTAGTGATGGTAGAATCGACCGTTCATTGGTTTACTGATCCGGATAGCACATATATAAATGTATCCAAGGATCTACAGTCGTTACTCTATTGTGGAGCACATAGTTCACTGAAGCATATGATCTTCCTTTTTTCCTGAGGCATGATTACATGCCACTAGAATTGTGGAGCACATAGCAGCTTTGTACATCTATTGAAAAGGAGTGCACCTTCAATCCTCGTTTCATTATCTCATTTGGTATCAAGAGTTCCAGATACATATTTTGATGCAGAGGAGTAACAATATGAACAGGCTGTGATGCATTGTTGCCCATTCCTCAGTTTTCGTTCTATTCCTTCAGGGATACAGAGTTTCAGCTTGTGATTACCGGTCGAACAAGAAATTTATTCATTTCTCATAATACAAACACCAGTATGTATTTCCTGCATACTTGCAGAAGGAAAATGTGATACTAAAAGTTCAGCTACAAGAGCAGAGTGATGTTGGGGTGGCACCATATATAAAATTACAACACATGCCACTCCGTGAAGCTTGAAGTCTGTCCAAGATAATTGCACAAGGAACAATGGTGGAAGGGCCTTTGAAAGAATTGTACAAACAGTGCCCTCATAGACGAGCTACATACGAGTTGGCCTGTGTCACATATCTCACCCACCTGTATGGATTGTATGTTTTGGATTTCTTCGCTATCTGAAGATATCTGACCTGCAGGGTGAAAGGAAACAGCCAGTCGTGTGAGTCGAAGTATTTGAAACTGAAGGTGTTCAAGAAGCATCAAAGCTACATGGAGTTACTAGCGGTCCAAACGTATCAAATAATAGAACAGCTAAGAAAAATGTCTGCACTCATACTAGTGTTGGCACAAAGAGAGCATACTTGGCAGTACATGGTCTTACCTGCAACTTTGAAGCATTGTACATCGGTATAGTGAAATTCATGTTTACTGGTCCGGCTTCCTTTGTGAGATTTCCTGCATTCCAGAAAGATGAGTGTCACTACAAAGTAGGATGACAGGGAAGTCGCTCAGAGCATAGACAGGCCACGCCAAAAGTCAAATGCATACCGTGTGACTCCTGGGAAAATGTGAGCTTTGCACGGAGGGTATGCTCAGAACCACCAACAATCTGCCGAAAGTGAAACTTATTCAGCAAAGTACAGCAAACTAGTTAATAAATTCAGGATTACATGATTGCATATCATCAATTTTGAATAGGGTATGTATATAATGGAGCACAAACCCCATGGAGGGAAAAAAGAGCTAAGAGACTAATCTTTTGTTAAAACTTGCCTTTTTTAGATTCCACTCCAGTCTCCTAGTTCCTTCTTTAAAATCTGTTGTCTGTCCCATTGCTCCAGCTTCCAGTTCGAAACTTGCCCTGCAAAGTAGTCCATAATACAACTCTTAAGAAAATCATCAGAAGCAGAAGTTAATGTTTTACTTTTTCTGAACTCAAAAGGACAAAATAAAGCTGCAATTGACCTTGTTGTGTAAGAGGGCACTGGCATTTGTACTGTGATTGTGTTAGCAGTGACATTCGCAGAAAAGTCTGCCCGTATTTTCAGTATAACTTCCGCCTGTGTAACATAAATCAGGATTCTGAACAGAGATTCACCAATATTGAAGTATCAACGCCTAAGAAAAACATAAAATGTCATACCCTAGATGGCCCAGCTTCTTCAATTAGTGCCGTAACACGGAAGGGCGGCTTAAATTCTTGAGTCATCCGGTAGTTCATCACAGAAAATTCTCCATCATGTGGTATCTACTCAATGGTATATAGTTGTCAAACTTGCTGCTGTGCAGTTTTGCAGCGAATATATAAGGAAACAAGAAAATTATATCAGTTGTAGTACGTACCAGATGCAGAGTTCTGTCAATGTCAAAACTGTCTAGCTGCACTGACTCATGGAAATTGCAATCATCAAGGATGACTGATCCTCCCCCAGAGGAACTTCTGTAATCTTGTATGCAAAAAATTGTAGTATTCTTTATCCACGAGATATTTAAAAACAACAGTAACTAGATAAAATTTGCACAATAGGAACAGCGAAAACTCACTGTGCAGTAAAAAAAATTAGTGAACACAAAATGTCAGTGGAGAAAGGTATTGTATAACAAGAGTAAAATGCAAATAGAAGGTCTGTGATGGTGAAATATATCAACTGAATAACCTATGACATTCCAAGTTGTGCAACTGGTTTCAACATTATATGCACATGATCAAGTATAAAGAAGAGGCGTCCATAAGTCCGTGAAAATAGTACTACATCATTATCCTACGTCAGGTGATAAAGGAAGAAAAGCTAAGAGGTGTACCATGTGTAGAAGAGCCACTCCTTCCAATGCCCAAATCCTCATTCAGAGCTAGACGGATTTCTGGATTTCCACTAAGGTAACTTTTCATTTGGATGGTTCCATCGATCTCTGAGGTAAGTATATAACCCTGAAATGAAATTTCAAATAGAACACAGTGAGCACATGAAAGCACTAGAACAAAGCATACATTCATCAACCATCACAGCTCATATCACAATATACAAGACAACAAATGACTTCACGCTCAGTTACTGACGAGTGGGATCATCATATGTCGTGTGTCACAAGTGCAAGGAAATCCGAGCAATTCAGAACTAAATGACCATGTCAATTAGAGTGCATATCCCATCAATTTGGAATTTACAGTAAGAAACAAAAAGATGGCATCTTCTTCATGGCATCTTCTTCATGTCCAGTTTTAAGTTGTAAAGACAGAAGTTGCTTGTGGAACAAGGAACTGAATGATACATAAGCTACATTTTGGCAGTAAATACAATCAGCTGAACTGTGGAAACCAAGTTGAAGTATTTATAGTGTTTGCGATTAATACTAAACATACTTCAGATTTAGGTAGAACAGAAAAAACAGCTTAAAACTTTCTCTTATGAGAAGATGTAGTAAGGCATGCCATTTATCAGAACTTACGCTCGAGCTGAATGTCACACTTATTTTCTCGATGATATCAACAAAAATTTCCTCCCTCTTTTTCCCACCAAGCTCATTTGCAACAACAGATTTTGTAACAGCTGTACCAGGCATCCGCTTCGTGCCTTGCTGCATAAGACAATGTGTCAAATGAAATAAACTTTAACAAAGTAAAATGGAGAATAGCACATTGCTTGGTCAAGTGAGACCCTAAAGTCCCGTTTTCTTGTGATAATAGGCAGAAGTGTTACCATGAACATAGCCGCAGGACCAAGTGGTGGCAGTCGTCCGGCATCAACCATGATTGGTTCATTAAATACGTACGACTTCAGAGCCTCGGTAGAGGTTGTTTGTGGGTATCCAAAGTCCTAATTACACAATTCAACACATAAATAATGGCATATTTATTTTCCTAAATAGATGAATCATACTAGACACCTAAAAAACCACAGTAATTCGATGATAAACACACAGTAGACTTTGCTAGCGGCCCAACAACATGCTAGGAAAGGCTGTATCGTTACATATTTTGTGAAGAAAGGTAGCGTGGAGTACTTACAATGACTTCATCGAGCAGCTCATACACTAAAATGAAATTCTTCCTCAGAGAATCTTCATTCAGAACACCGAGATAATCTTTTGTAACACGTGCGATCCTTTGGAGAAGTTCCAAGAGAAGCGATGGCGAGATATTGACCATTGTGGTTACTACAAAGAATAGTCCTGCGACTTTGACATGGATATAATTAACCCCATCGATATTCTGTGCATTACAAAATGTAAACAAAGTCACATGTCAGATCATGTCGGAAAGCAATGGGTGAATCAACAGAACAAGGAATATAATCATTGTGGTTTCTTCCATACACATATGTGAAACTTATCCTTTCAATTTACAAAGAATCAAGTATGCTAAAGATAACTGTCTGTCATCCAACTTAACATTTTCCATAAATTGATCCTCCAAGGAGGTTCCATGCGCATCCGGTATGGAGCCAGCTAACTACATGTCACATCCGGTATAACCCAGCTCACTACGCAAAGAACCATAATGCAGAACGAGCACTAGATGTTCCCTTCCTTACCGAGTTTAGTTCCTGCTTGCAACTCCTCCTACATAGTTGAAGAGTTGCTGGAGGAGGCACTAATTCGTTTATTTTTTTCTGTGCATCTTAAGCCTCTGCCTTAGGATCCACTTACACCAGAATGCAAATTTCCCTCCTTATGCATTAACCAAATGGTCAATGATAATAAAAACTACCAACTTTGATTAGAATGGTGTGACCCGAGAAGGCAACACTATCGTGAAAGGAATTAACATGTTAGACGCAATGATTCCAAACAGAAGCAGCGGCCCACCCAAATTTGCAGGCTCATGCTCTATCTGGAAAGCGGAAGTGCTATTAAGTTTATCAGCACAATTCGAACAGCCCACAAACACAGCTATCAGCCTATCACGTCAATCTACCACAACAGCTTAGAACACAAGAACCACATAATCATGACAGTTTATCAGAATGTTCGGTACAAATAAGAGGTCGGGACTGAGGAACAGATGCTTACGAACACCGGAGGCGCCTCCTCGGCCTCGTCCTCGTTCCAGAACTTGACCTTTCGGAAGAAGATCTCCGCGCTGCCCTTGGGCACCTCGCCGCGATCTACGTCCCGCCCACCCCCAATACCAACAATCCAAATCAGCACCCGAATTCCGCGAGAGAAAAATCAGCACAGATTGGACGAGGGGGACCAGGATCCAGATCTTACAGTCGCGGAAGACGATGTGGTCGCCGCGCTGCGACAGCACGAAGAACTGCGAGATCATCTCTCCCCACTCCTCGCCGGCCTCCGCCGCTCTTCCTCCTCAGGCCGCGCGCCTCGTGGCTGCGAGTAAACGCCGGGGTGATCTGAAGAACGGACAGAGTAAACACGGGGAAGTGGAGACGAGGGGAAGAAGACGCCGACACAACACGGAGAGCTGGATGAAGCGATCTTGCCCGTTGATTCCTAATCGGACGGCTACGGTCCCAGGAGGATTTTATCCTCTATGGAACCGAAGGCAGACCAGCAGCAAACAATTATTTTAACCGACTGTACAGAAAAGCGACTCTTTTTATGAAAAAAGTATCTCTTTAAATGGATCGACTAAACATAAGCAAAAACTGGATTCTGTAAGCACTGTGCTCGTTGTTGCACGTAGCAGAAGACTGCGAGATTGCAGATAGATTTGGCACTTATCGTTTCGGTTTCCATATCTAATCTACGTGCAAATCATCATGCATAAATATGAACCATAGCTCACAGTTCCTAGTCTCCAGCACAAAATATTGCAGGAATGAAGTCATTTCCATCATCAGGGTTAAGGCACAAATGCAGCATTCAGCAGATGAACAATGAGAGTTGCCGCCCCCAACAATCCCAGCAGCAAAAGATGGACAGCAGTTCGAGGATAAAGAGCTAGCCGATTATTATTACGAAGATCAGTCAGCATAGACACGGGAGCCTGATAATTGGGGGGAAGGCATGGCGAACAAGTAGCAAAAAGTAGGCACTGCGCCACTGCCAGCATTTTCTGCTTACATTTCAGGCTAGGACATAACCAGCTTAGGGATAACAAACAAAAAGGAGAAGTTTAGCTTGCAAGCTACTGATATCGTCTAAACCAAGCCATGCGCTTCTCTTATTCAGCTTCTTTGATGAGTGGTCAAGGCAATCAACTGAGGACACCAGACAGGAGGAGCTTTTAAATCCAGATATCTGGAAAAAAAAAGGCACACGATCAGTTTAAATTCAAACATATTTAATTGACCAAAGGTCGGTACATAGTCCATGCAATTCCAGGACATGGCAAACAATACACAGAAAGGGAAACTCAAAAATGGCTTATGTCGAGAAAATACAACTAACATAAAAAAGCAAGTATCCCCAAGACCCCAGTAACTTGTGATTCTCATGACATGGGCTAGATGCTGCCGACTTCACACGAGGATCTTTGACACACCCCTAAGAGAAGAGGTACTTGCATAGTAGACTCGTCATTACTGATGGAAAGCATACATGTGGCAATTGTTGGATCAAGTACAGGGCTGGGCTCTGCACACATGCTGGTACAAGGGTGGTATCACGGTTTCAAGAAAATATTGAGCTACTTTGATACATCTATGCCAATTAACACCGCCGTGGTATGCTGCAATTTCAATTAAGTTCTCTAGATATTTTTTAGGCGGTTCTACCTATCTTTTTTATGAAGTGCTCTACTGAACTTACAGGTAGCACACAAGAACACAACTTGCAGTTAACTGGAACATTGTCCAATGCAGCTCGTTGACTGTATGATACGGCATTAGCCGTAGAAGACATGCTCAAACAATGCACTTGGTAGAAATCATATTGCAATCCCATCAGGTGTTACAGAACTTAAAGCATATGGCATTTAATTATCGTTACTTTTTTAGTTATAGCCAGATACGAGCTTTATTGACACAAGTTTAATTAATGACTGTTCACCTGACCGGCATATCATTCGCATATGCTTCACAATTTGAAAAAAAATCAAACACAAGCATAATAAATTTCTTGTCTGATGCGATTTCTGATCAAAACAAAATCCACGTGAGATTTATTCCATAAACAGGTAACAAAATGGAATATCAATAAGATGAATGGTGCTAACAACAACAGGATGATCATGTTTATTGAATTGAGGTCAATGTTTAACATCCACGTGTACGCATCAGCAAATTCAAAAGCACTACACTATCAAATTTGTGTAATATTTTTTGAACAGTACAAACTGAATCACACAATAAGGAGTTAAATGGCAAAAAAATGACCTTCTAATAAAGGAGCGTTGTGTACATCGAGGAGAGCTTAAACTTACTTCCTTTGGGGCTGCTCCATGAGACTTCAGTTGCATGATAAACTCTTACAGTAGCCTGACCGATCATCCATGCAGGGAGCATTATTTGCTTCACTAGTAAGCTCCTTAAGTTGATTTGGGGATAACAAACACTACAGACCCCCAAAAACTAATCTGATGATACTCTATAGTCTACAGATTTTTCTAGAGTACTCATCCAGATGCTACAACAGACCACCAGGCACCAGCTATCTACAGACACAAGGTAGACTACTGCGAAACATAAGACTAATATAACCGACATGACACTAAAAGCAAAAGTGACAGCAAAGGATACTCCTCCAACCATCCTATGCTACTACTTCTATGGTATACCTCATCAACCACAGAAACTAGAACATCCGTGTGGAATTGCCATCCTCCCTCAAGAATGGAAGGTTGTGCAAATTCCCCAATATATCATCCGCTGCATCAACATCCAAATCAAACCCGATGTCCCCATCCCCACCAAAATGCAGCATTTGCCACCATCAGTCGGCTTTGCCACCTCATTGATGTTAATTCCCTTGAACTCCTGCGAGTCCAGTCTCCACATTCCCATTCCATTCCGGCGCAAGCAAAGATGGCTCAATGCCGCTCTCCACACCGCCGGAAGCGAGCTTCTTGGGGACAGGGCCAACCCTCTTGCGGGCTGTTGTCTTCTTGATTCTACCTCTAGGTGGCCCTGCCGTGGTGCCACCACCAGCACTCATGTTTGCTGGATTTGCTTTTGATGGAGGTGCTTTGACATTAGTTTGTCCACCATTAGTCTCAACATTCTGCTTGCTAACAATGCCTGTGCCTGCAGATGCTGGCTGAGGTGCTGGCTGTGGAGCAGATGTATCCCGTGGCAACATCGGGCGGAATGGCTTCCAGTTGGTGCTCACATCAGAGGCCTTAGGGAAGCCCATCGGAACGAAACCCCAGGCGGAGTAGTACATGTTGGTGCCCGGCACGATGGGCGGCGGAGACGGGACCTCGGTGGCCACGAATGGTTGCCGGCACCCGGCGCTCGGGCACCTGAGCGAGCGCCCCGCCAGCGCGCGCTCGTACTGGTGCACATGGCAGCAGTTGGGGCAGACAGTCCAGAACGTGTCTCCCGCGGCAGAGGCGCCGCCGGGAGGAGCAGGAGCGGAAGGGGCCCCAGTGGAGGTGGTCTCGGAGAGGTGGGCGTATGCCTCTTCGACGGCGCGGAGGGCGGTGTCGGCGCCGGGGTGGGGATTGCGCGGAGAGGCGAGGAGGTTGGCGAGGCGGCGGAAGGAGCGCTTGACGTCGGCGGTGTCGGGGTCGGGCTGGAGCTGGAGGACGGCGAGGGGGTCGGGGCGGCCGGAGGGGAGGAGGCGCTGGGAGGCGAGGTGGACGTCGGCGACGGCGAGGAGCTCGTCGGCGCCGGGGAGGAGCGGGTCGGCGTCCACCGCGCGCTCCGCGAGGCGCTTGCAGCCGACCAGGTCGCGCGCGGCGAGGAGCCTGCCGGCGATCTCCAGCCACCTGGCCGGCTCGCCGCGGCCGCCGCCGGCGGAGAAATCCATGTGGTGGGGGTGTGTGGGTAGACGAGGTGGGGGAAGTCAGCGAGCGAGTGCTTGCCGGGGCACAGCTGTCAGATAGCGGCTTAAAACCTTCCGTTCTCGGTGAAACCTTGGCAGAGCAAATCTCTCTTCTCGGATACTGATTTACCGACGCAATAAAGAGAGTCCGCCTCCACCTCAGCTACTCCCTCCATTACATGATATAAAATGTTTTGCTAAAACATTTTATATTGTGAGGTGGAGGAAGTACTTATGAACAATATGGAAACTTTTCATCTTGAATTTGCTATCGTCATAAATTTTTAAACACGCCTTCAACTAATCCCTCCTTTTTTTCATATCGACGTGGGTGTGCGTCGAAAACTACTTGTCTCACCGTCTGCGAACAACTGTTGGATCAAGCATTAATCTAACCCCGAAGGGGCATGAGGGAGGGAGAGGGGGTTGGGCTATCCCTACCCTCTAAGTTTATGGCCTTCTCCTACGTCTCTATTGTTGTCGCTAGCTTTTCTTCATAATCTTAACATAACCACTCTCGTGATATCTTCTCCCTCTGAGTCTGTATCACGATTTTAACCACACCAGTGATGTCAAAGGGTTGAATGGGACGAATCAATTGCGACAGAAGAGAAGACAATCACCTTGGTCATACTTTTTTGTGCATATATTTTAATTGCTCACTAATAAGATTTGTATGCAAGACTAAATACACATCTGTTGGATTAGGATGATATGCTATGTTAAATGTTAAACACTGTCACAAAAACGTTTGTTGGATCCAACAACATTAGCGCACCAACCAACGATGATCCTTTCTTGAAGACTTTCTCCAAGTATTTTTTTTGAATTTTCTTTCTCTAGAGTATTGTATTCTTTGGTTTGCTGGGTCCTATTGTTTCGGTAGATTGTACCCCGAAACAACATGGCTAAGGTAGATGATGAAGAAAAAGATAATGGCGAGACCTACAATTGGTTGCAAAGGCATGTCATATCATCCTCCTGTTCTCCCTTTTTTCATTTTTGTAAGTCGACTTGTTCATTAATGACGTATGTCATCCTTCCCGATAAATTTTTGGATGTGCTTAGTCAAAGGGTATAGATGATTGAGACTAGGAGGCTTGACCTTTCCCTTAAAAAACATTCTTGTATTATTGGCAAAAAATAAAACATTCTCGTATTTGTGGATCAAACAGTTTCTATTACAAACTCCTATGTTTTTTACGGATGCATGATTCCGTATGACATTGTTGATCTATCCTACATTTCTCTTATTCATACTTTTTTGTGAACATTTTTTGGCTTTTACTGATGTAGAACTAAAGAGGTTCCTTGGCTTTTATTCGAGAACTTTTTTTTTGTGGTAAAACATTTGTGTGGATTGCCGACCCGATAAATTGAGAAATCTTACCGGGAAGTTCCCCGAGTGAAATAGACGAGTGTAGCTAGACTCGTTTACCTTTTTTATCGTTTAAAGCATGTACAAGATGACATTATCATTTTTTTTAAACGCGACAAAAGATTTGCCGTTTATATTGATATCGGAGAAGCAAACACAACGGCCTAAGCCAAGAAAGGAAAAAAACACCACTTTAGATGAAATTATCTTTCAAAATTAAGTTCAAGGAAATATACAAAATGCAAGCTCGACGACGTACGTGACAGACATGAGACGTGCGGTACAAGAGATTCTCTCCTATCTAAAAGAAAGAAAAGTTTGGTTCCACATTCTGTCCACCTCTTCGTCCGGCGCGGATTCTCTAACTTGCTGAATAAAAGTCAGAGGCTGCCTTTGCTATGACGGATGCCGTCCGTTCCAAATCCTGTGGTTCCTGCGTCCCTCTGCTCTCTAAACTAACAAATGCAAGGCCAGCCCACGTTGAGCCCAGCTCGAGGCTGCAGTTTAGAGACCAGCCCACGATTCGGAGTAGCACACTAGCACGAGCTCCAGTTTGGAAATTAACTGAAGCGGTACAGTTCAGAAACAGAGAACATACATTCAGTTTAAGAAACAGAGGACAAAAACATCCGAACTTAACCTCCAGCAAAGAAATTATTACATCGTTTCACATATAAAGTTAACCTCCAACAAAGGCACTACTGCAGCAGATAGATTTATACGTTTTAGCACAGATTTCATCAGCTCCAACACATTCAACCCAAAATAACAAAATAGGCTAAACAGTCTATTTTTAAGCTGCAGGCCCTAAACGAGGAACCTAAGAAGATCTTGAACAGAGATATCATCAATTTCATCGGATCCCTGCAAAGATAGAGGAAAATCAGTGAAACTTCTATGTCGCCTTAAAATAGGAACCTAAAGAAGATCTTAAAGAAATACTGAAACTAATTCAGAAAAGTTCAATAGAGAAATATTTAAATTACCGTGAGCAAATCTGTGAAACTAGTGAAGGCATTGTTGCTGTCCTCGTTAGCCTTTGCTGTAGGTACTTGGCTTTGTACACCACCATCATTATTTTGTTGCTGCATAAAAGAACAAATCATGTTATTTAGCATGTAGTAGAGGCCACTTAGGACAAGTCCTATGTTGCAGCAGTAATGAAAAAGAACACTAGTTTTCAATGGTTTTTAACAACATACGCTAGATTTTTTTGATGGTTTCTTTTTGAACTTGCGCGCCTTGTCGAGCCAACTTCTATGTCGTTTTGAAGTTTTTGGTTGAACCTCCTTTTTCTTTAAGCATGCAGCCGTAAGAAAGCTTTCATCTTGTGGAACAACATGTTGGACATTATATGAATCACTCAAAATAGTTGTGGCTGCACCAATTTTCTCTTGAAGTTGCTTATCAAGGCAATCTAGTGCGCTGTCCACCAAGTCACAACACTCAGGAGAGCTTGTAGCTTGATATGCCAAATTTAGGAATTTGTGAGACCAAGTCCTATAGCGCAGCATAGCATCCAATTTTGGATTTTCAATTATGTCCTTTCCTCTGTTGTCTTGTACAGTTCCATATCTTGCGTCCCTTGTCCATCGCTTTAGAACATAATGGTTGGGCAGTAACTTGATGTTCATCAAGTCAAGAACTTTCAAAGCATGCCCACATAATACTCCGGTCCTTTTAAACTGCCCACAACTGCATGATGATGTTTGCTCCAGTGGATCACCAACAACAATGCGCTCTAGTTCAGAACTTAAATCACCATTAGCCCTCACAATTGAAACAGAATATGTGTTATTTCCATCCATTGCTCTACTACATGCAGCCATGGATCTTTCATATTCAGTTTGGAATGCTTCAAATATTGTGGGTGTGTAAAGTTTACTTGTTTGCAGTAGCATAGGTGTCTTCATGCTTATTCTAGGTAGCTTTTTCCTAGCTTCAAATTCTGCTTCTATTTCCTTGTTTCTTTTCCCTTGCACTGCCCTTTCAAAGTGCTTCAAGAACCGAATGATGTCAAAATCTGATTTGAGATGTTTTTTCAAGTCACTATTGAAACTCTCACTTAATTGAGTGCTTCTCATTCCCAATGTAAAAACATCCCTCATGTAACATTCGGCCCATTTTTTCTTGAACTTGTAGATGCTATCCAGCCATGATGCCTTCTTCTTGTCCACCTTATTTCTCATGGCGTCATATGCTTCTTCAAAAGTCGTTCTGTCCTCAATGTTATACATGCAAGCACTAAACTCTAAGAGAATATGAGGTTCTTCATCATCCTCATTATCAACAGTGGCGGGATGTGAGCCCTCTGTTTTGCTATTGCACAAGTGCTTCACAGCATTCTGCATTATGTGATAGGTACATAATCCATGCCATGCTTCCGTGAATACCTCCCCAACAGCATTTCCCATTGCGGTGTCTTGATCGGTAAATATAGCTCTAGGTTGTTTTCCACTGTGTGCAGCTAGAAAAGCCTCAAATAGCCATTTGAAAGATGCAAATGTTTCATCAAACATAAGAGCTGCACCAAAAATAATGGTCTCCCTGAACTGATTGAATCCAACGAAAACACCAAATGGTCTATATTCTTTGTTTGTGCCAAAAGTAGTATCAAAGGTGATAACATCGCCAAAGTGTGCATAGTCAATGACCATCTTAGCATCAGCCCAGAATATATTTGCTATATTTTCTTCACAATCCATGTGCAAACCATATTGGAAAGAAGAGTTCTCGCACATCTTGTCTTGAAAAAATTTCAACATGCTTCCTGCCTGACCATACGACAACTCTCTTTGACGCCTTCCTTGCAAGTAATTTTTCTGATCACGGGGAGTGTAGCTGAGATTCATTGGTCCTCCAACTCGGCGACTAGCTAACTCATGTGCAGCCTTTGGCCTAATTCCGGAATCATCGGTCGTTTCAATTTCAAAAGCTTGCAATTCTGAAATCTTCCTTTGTGATAACATCAGATGGAAGCTTTGTGGCAAGTACAGACCATGATTATGAGCAAGATCTACATCTACCACTTCATAATGTCCCACCACTCTATTTAATGAAAGACACATATGAACTTCACAACATGTTCTTGTTTCAGCTCGAGGTTTTTTTGTGAGATGATCCCTCTTGTCTGGTGCCCGACGACCCTCCTTCGCACACACATACCTACATGAAGTTACTTTTCCATCCATCTTACTTGTAGTGCTATTCCTTTTTCTGACCTCAAAACCTGCACGACCTCCATAGCTTACCCAAAATGACCAAGCATCATCCAAAATTTTAAATTTCTGACCAACTTGAGGTAACCAAACAGGAATCTCATTTTCCCTACACAATAATAAATATATACTTATCGGTACAGATCTGGATGCAAAATGTTTTTGGATGGAAACCTAACTTACTTGTTGGGCTGTGCCATTGAATCTTAAATCTTGAAGGCAACAACTCAATAAAACCTGTAAAATCATGAACAAATACAAGTGCAGTTTTCAGTTTCTGAATAAATACACCTTGTCTGTCCTAGAACGTATACAAGTGCAGTTTTCAGTTTTTTAACAAATATCATCGAATGAACTAGCAGGTAATATACATTGTCTGTACTAGAACGTAATATTCAGTGCTCCCCTGTTCTTGCATCACTTGCTGCAAATAAAAGTGCAGAGGGGAGATATGCGTGTGCTACCTACAGAGAAGAAACATTACAGAGATTGCAATGCGCTACCAAGTAGAACTGCCACTGATTCCAATCAGAACATGCAAGTAAAATGGAGAGGCGAGATTGCATGCGCTACCAATCAAAACTGCCGCCGATTCCAAGCGATCGCCCGCCGATGAGGACTGCCGCCGATTCCCCGCGATCGCCCGCCGATCAAGACTGCAGCCGACGCACCTCGATCGCCAAGACCAAAGACAGCGCGAGGAGATGCCCCGCAATCGCCGGCAAATTAGGACTGCCACTGATACGATCGCCAAGATCAGGGGCACATCGAGGAGAGACCAACACACAGGTTTTGCCCGCCAAATATATTTCCGTCGATCTAGTCCCGCGCAAATCCTCCGTGTTTCCCCTTCTCTGCTTCGAGCTGGGGCTTAGGTGGGCTAACAAGCTGGGCTGGGCCTCGCATTTGTGCCATTGAGAGAGCAGAGGGACGCAGCAGCCACATGATTTGGAAGGGACGGCATCCGGCATAGGAAAGGCTGCCTCTGACTTGATAACGTGAGGTTAGAGAATCCGCGCCGCGCTCTTCGTCACACCTACTCCCCTTAATTATTACTAACCATATTTCACCGCTGACAACCCGTCTCAAATCCTAACCAAATTTGCCCTCATTCCGCCTCTCGTACAGAGAGCGAGAGTAGGTGGCTAGGTTTTGGTTGCGCCGCCGGTTCGCCCCACCGCATTCCGCCGCCTAGCACCATCGATTTCAGCGCCGCCTCGCAACACTCCGTCACGTAATGCACCCCTCTGATCCGCTTCCGACGCTGCCTCCCCTCTCAAGCTCCCTCTTCTCCTCCCCACGGTCACCAAACTTGTCATGGAGGCCAGCCCATCCCCGTACTCGACCACGCATCCTTGTTCCGCCCGTGGCCAGAGCCAGCGCCGGGCGTCGCCCTTCGCGTCCGGCCTCGCGGGTCGCCTCTTCGTCGGCCACCGCGCCGCCACACGCTACTCTTCCTCCGCCGCCGCCGTCTTCGAGTGCCGATTCATCTCCGCCTGTGAGGCTGTGACTCTGTGAGGAACATGACCTTCAACATGCGTCAATCATCGCGTCGCATCTCTCTCTCTCTCACGTGGAATCTGCTTGTTCGTATTGCAGTTCGGCAGCGAACAAAAACACTACCGAGGCGCGCCGATCCGCGAACGGTGAGTTTTTTCTTCGGGTTCTCCATTTTTGCGCGCTCTGGAGTCTGGTCGTGGCCTCGGATGTGTCTCATGTGATCTGTTTCTAAGTTTGTTACTGTTTGTTGAATCAAGAATCTAACGGGCCCTTGACAACGCTTTGATCTTGTTCGGTCTGCTTAGTAATTGTTATTATGATGATTTGGACTGGACCAATCGTGTAGGCTCTCTATGGTGATTCATAGTAGGTTCTGATCTGCTCGTGTTGGATATTTGCAATGTGGGCCAATTTTGGATGCTCGACATGTTTCCATGAGCTAAATTTTGAATTGGCTGATGATGGAATTGGTCTCTTGACGCATCAGTTTTTTCTTATATCTGTTTTTATATATGTTTAAATCTGTTTGTATATGTTTAAATCTATTTTTATCTCTGAATTATTTGACCCACTGTTTCTTACCAGATCGGCTCCCCAATTGTATAAGGAGTTAAGGACTCGGCAATCAGAAACTGCGATGAGTTCCTCATGGGGGAAGGACGTCAAAAATATCCTATACTAGGAGAACAGCGCCACGAAGCAGGTCGAAATCCAGTTCAAGACAGCCCGTGTCCTCCAGGTATTGATCCTGACTTTAGTTTTGATCCTGCACTCTAGGCTGGTTTAGTTTTGACCCTGACATCCAAACTGTACCTGATAGATGATAAACAAGATCATCTGAAATCTGAAGCTGGTAGAGGCTACGGTTCTACCAGGTCTCGGGCGTAGATTATAGGGGTGGAAGTGAGGGCGGCGAGGCTGGAGGCGCAGACGCCGGCGGCTGGGAGTCGCTGCGAGAGAGAGAAGGCGGTGGCTAGGGCAGGGTGCGGCTAGGGTTTGGGCTCCCGTCTCCTGAGGGAGACGACAACAGAATATGTTTATTGTCTGATTACAATCGAAGGGGTACATGTGTTTATATAGGAGGTCAGCTCCTCTAAACCCTAGATACTTGGGCTAAGCCCCTAATTCGACCCACTATTGGGCCTCTTCCGTGCATACTGTAGCCCGACCATAACATCTCTCCCCGCCTTCTCAAACAGCTCGTCCTCGAGCTGAACATCTGGAAACTGCTGGCGGAAATCGTCGAGCTTCTCCCAAGTTGCTTCCTCCTCGGGCAGGCCGTCCCACTGCACCAAGACATGCCACACGTCGCGGCGCTGCTGCGCCTGCATCACCTTCGCCACCTTCGCGGGAGCTGGCAGAAGTCGGCCATCCGAAGTAGGAGGAAGGGCTGGTGTCGCTGCAGGAGGGTCCCCGCGGTAGGCCTTCAGTAAACCGACATGGAAGACGTCGTGGAGGCGAGAACCAGCTGGCAGCTCGAGGCGGTATGCAAGTGTGCCAACACGCTCCAACACACGAAAGGGACCAGCGTAGCGGGGTCCCAATTTGCGCTTGGAGCGCGGGTCCAGGGACTGCGTGGTCCTGTGAAGGAGGCGCAGCCACACCCAATCGCCCACCGCGAACTCCGCCTCGCGATGATGAGCATCATAGTACTTCCTGGCCAGCTGCTGAGCTTGGAGAAGACGCTGGCGTGCCTCAGTCAGGATCTCGTCGCGGGTGCGGAGTAAGTCGCCCGCCATCTCGGACCGAGCCGTGCCAGGCTCATAAGGAAGCATCACCGGAGGTGGGCGCCCGTAGACCACCTCGAAAGGCGTGGCATGCAGGGCGGAGTGATAGGAGGTGTTGTAGCAGTACTCCGCCCATGCCAACCAGTCCACCCAAGCTCGTGGACGATCACCTGTCACACAGCGCAAATACATGGCGATCACCTTGTTGACCACCTCGGACTGGCCGTCCGTCTGAGGGTGGAACGCCGTGCTCATGCGGAGCTTCACGCCCGCCAGCCGAAAGAGATCCCGCCAGACGTGACCCGTGAACACAGGATCACGGTCGCTGACGATGGACGAAGGAAACCCGTGGAGGCGGACTATGCCGTCGAAGAAGGCCCGTGCCACGGACGCGGCTGTATAGGGATGGCCGAGGGCGATGAAGTGCGCGTACTTGGAGAAGCGGTCAACCACCGTTAGGATGACGGACTTGCCGCCCACCTTAGGAAGGCCCTCGATGAAGTCCATGGAGATATCAGCCCACACCTGGGAGGGCACGTCCAGCGGCTGTAGCATACCCGCGGGACGCAGCGTCTCCGTCTTGTTCCGCTGGCACGTCACGCATGACCGCACCCAGTCACGGACCAGCGCACCATCACCGGGGATGTAGAAATCAGCACGGAGGCGATGGAGGGTCTTCTGCACGCCCTCGTGTCCTGCAGAGTGCGCCAGGGACAAGACCTGGTGGCGCAGGTCACCGTGGTCGGGCACGAAGAGGCGGCGCCCGTGTAGCAGCAGGCCATCGTCCAGGCGCCAGGGCGCCCCCAGGTCGCCGGCGTCCAGGCGCCCGCGGAGCGCCTGAGCGTCCACGGCAGTAGAAGTCGCCCGGCGGATGTCGTCGAGGAAGGCGAAGGACGGCCCGGAGCGGATACACAGGACGGTGCCCGCCGTGGCGACGTCGTCCGGAACATCCTCAGTGTCGCGGCGGGACAAGGCGTCGGCGACCGTGTTGAGACGGCCGGGGCGGTACTCGACGGTGAAGTCGAAGCCGAAGAGCTTGCTGATCCACTGGTGCTGCGGAACGGTGGAGAGGCGCTGGTCCAGCAAGAACTTGAGGCTGTAGTGGTCCGTGCGCACACGGAACGACCGGCCCCAAAGGTAAGGTCGCCAGTGACGCACCGCCTGGACCAGCCCGATAAGCTCGCGCTCGTATGCCGCAAGCTTGTGATGGCGAGCGGCGAAGGGGCGGCTGAAGAAGGCCAGCGGCCCCTCGCCCTGGTGGAGGACGGCGCCGAAGCCGATGCCGGAGGCGTCGCAGTCCACCACGAACGGCAGGTCGAAATCCGGCATCTGGAGGACGGGTCCCGTCGTGAGCGCCCGCTGGAGAGCCTCGAACGCCGTAGTCGCCTCCTCGTCCCAGGAGAAGGCGTCGCGTCGAAGGAGGCGCGTCAGTGGCGCGGCGATGAGGCCGAAGTCACGGATGTACTTCCGGTAGTAGCCGGCGAGGCCCAAGAAGCCGCGGAGAGCCCGCGGTGACTGCGGGGTCGGCCACGCGGCGACGGCGGCGACCTTGTCCGCGTCCATCGCGACACCGTCCGCCGAGATGACGTGCCCCAGGTACGCGACGGAGGTCGTGCCGAACGAGCACTTCGAGCGCTTGAGGTGGAGATGATGCGCTCGAAGCTCGTTGAAGATGATGGCCACGTGCTGCAGGTGCTCTGCCCAGGATGAACTGTAGATAAGAATGTCATCAAAGAAAACAAGCACAAAGCGGCGCAAGTATGGGCTGAGCACGTCGTTCATCAGGGCCTGGAAGGTTGCCGGCGCGTTGGAGAGACCGAACGGCATCACCAGGAACTCGAAGTGACCATGGTGAGTACGGAACGCCGTCTTCTCGATGTCGTCCGGGTGCATGCGCACCTGATGATAGCCCGAGCGAAGGTCGAGCTTGGTGAAGAAGCGCGCTCCGTGTAGCTCGTCCAAGAGCTCATCCACGACGGGGATGGGAAACTTGTCCTTGGACGTCATGGCGTTGAGGGCGCGGTAGTCGATGCAGAAGCGCCATGTGCCGTCGGCCTTGCGTACAAGGAGCACCGGGGCGGAGAACGGCGATGTCGAAATCCTGATGATGCCCTGCGCGAGCATGACCGCCACCTGGCGCTCGAGCTCGTCCTTCTGCAGCTGGGGGTACCGGTACGGGCGCACGGCGACAGGTGCCGTGTCCGGCAGCAGGTGGATGCGGTGGTCACAGGGCCGCGCGGGTGGAAGGCCCTGTGGCTCGTCGAAGATGTCGCTGTGCTGCTGCAGGAGGTCGGCCAGGAGAGGATGCGCCTCGTCAAGTGCGGCCGCCATGAACTGAAGCTGCGGGGTCGCGGCGCCGGAGCCGCCGATGCCCGTCCACTGAACGCGACGGCCGCCCTCGCGCCAGAAGATGAGAGACAGCACGTCGAGGTCCCAAAGGATGGGGCCTAGTGTGGACAGGAAGTCGACGCCGAGGATGAAGTCGTAGCAGCCCAGGTCGATGCCGACGCAATCGATGGAGAAGGGCTCGTCGCCGATGATGACGGGAACCTGCCGCGCCACGCCCTGGCAAGCAAGGCGGTCCCCGTTGGCGACGGTGACGCTGAACTGCTCCGCGCCCGCCGGCTGAAGTGCGAGGCGGCGCATGGCGTCCCTGGACAGGAAGTTGTGCGTCGAGCCCGTGTCCACGAGCGCGGTGAGACGCTCCCCGTTGATCGTCACCGGAAGCAGCATCGTCTTCGCCGTCTTGATGCCCGCCATGGCATGAAGGGAGACGACGAAGGCGGTCGCGTTGACCGGCGCGTAGGTCGTGACGCCGGCCTCGGAGAGTGTGGTGGCGTCGAGCTCCGCGGTGAGGGCCTCCACCTCCGCTTCGTCGACGGTCTCTAAGTAAAACAGGCGGGCGCACGTATGACCCGGCGCATACGGCTCGTCGCAGTTGAAGCACAGGCCCTTGCGGCGCCGCTCGAGCTGCTCGGCCGACGTCAAGCGCCGGAAGGTACGCGTCGGCGCGGGGGCGGCTGCAGTAGCAGCCGGCGGGGCGGGGCGCGTCGGGGTGGTAGCCGCCGGTGCGGGGCGGGTCGGGGGGCACGCGCCGCTGCCCGGGAACGCCTGCTGCATGGCGTTGGCGCGCTGCTCGTACGCGCGCGCGTAGTACATGGCTGTCTGCAGGTCCTGGGGATCGCGCATCTCGACGTCGACGTGGATGTGGTCGGGGAGGCCGCCGATGAAGAGCTCGGCGCGCTGGCGGGCCGTGACGCCAGGCGCATGGCAGGCCAACGTCTGGTCAGTATACCCGCCGAGCCTCCCCAAGGTGGTGGCGGGCGGCTGCAGCACCATCGGCCGTGGCGGCGCCGTCATGTAGGTCGGCGTGTCGATCCACGTCGGCAGCGGGGACGGCGACGACGGAAACCTGATCTGGGTGATCGGGAGTCCCTGGGTCGCGACGGTGGACGGTGATGGTGGCGCGAAGGGAGACGCCGGCAGGGGCGGTGGTGCGTAGGGAGCCTGGAGGAAGGTCCGGAGGTTCGAGACCGCCGCGGTGAGGTCGCGGATCGCCGTCGACATCTCCGCCTGGGAGAGGAGGGGGGCCGCTTCGGCCGCCAGGGCCGCGGTGCCCACGGCGGGCGGACCCGAGGTGGCCTGCGGCTGCGGCTGGAGCAGCGGCGGCGGCTGCTGCGAGGTGGTGGCGGCCGCGCAGGTGGAGGCGGCGGCGGTGGTGGGGAGGCCGGAAGAACTCATCGAACCAGAGCAAGCTGATACCAAATTGGTAGAGGCTACGGTTCTACCAGGTCTCGGGCGTAGATTATAGGGGTGGAAGTGAGGGCGGCGAGGCTGGAGGTGCAGATGCCGGCGGCTGGGCGCCGTCGCTGCGAGAGAGAGAGAAGGCGGTGGCTAGGGCAGGGTGCGGCTAGGGTTTGGGCTCCCGTCTCCTGAGGGAGACGACAACAGAATATGTTTTTTTGTCTGATTACAATCGAAGGGGTACATGTGTTTATATAGGAGATCAACTCCTCTAAACCCTAGATACTTGGGCTAAGCCCCTAATTCGACCCACTATTGGGCCTCTTCCGTGCATACTGTAGCCCGGCCATAACAGAAGCAGTCCTTATTGCAACAAAGTCTAGGTACACTTTGCCATAGTTTTCTTTTCACTCCAAAAAACAGTCTGCTATGAGAGTTATTATTTTGTTTTCTCTGATTATCATTGTACGCTTAAAATATATGAACGTGAATTTAATTACCTAAACATTCCCCGCAAAAAATTACCATATTGGCCCATTTAATTTTTTTCTTTTCCAAAAAAAAAAAAACTGTAGGTGGCATTCAGGGTTGTTCATTTACAGTATTCTTTCAAGGAACCATGATAAGCCGAGAAGAAGTTTGCAGCCTCCAACTTTCTCCTTGGAAACCGTGGGAAAATTATTGACTATAATTTGAGGCTTCTTATCAGCTATTTTGTATGTAGTTCCTTGATTAGCGTTCTTGAACTGCAGGATTATTTAACCAAGCACATATGGGATCAGGTCACTGTGGCATCACCAAGCACATGAGGTACATAATACTGATACTTTTTCGGTGGAATGCGCTCATCTCCTTAAATGCTAATCCTTTTCCGTTTTCTTGATTTCTGCCAGTGTATTGCAGTTCAGGTGTGAAATGAGATAACATAGAACATCTTCAGTGTAACTTGTTGTTTTTATCTGTAACTGATTTGAAGTCTTTCTTTTTAGGATCTTTCATATTCCTTCTCACCACTTGTAATATGGAGACATATGAAAAGAAAGGGTGCTCTAACTCCGATACAGGTATGTCATTACTGTTACAAGATTTTGGTAGTTCAATATTAAATTACCGCGCCCATTTCTGCAAATGCAACTTCTGATTAATTCTTTCAGCCGTGGTATCACTCATATCAGCACTGAAGCTGCAAAGGTATAGTACTATTCAGCTTTCCTTCCTATTTACAGTAAAAAAAAGGTTATCTTCATTTTCCTAATGGACTAGTCTACATCCTGACTGTTGCACAGAGAATGCCACGGTCTGATCATTGTCCTAATGATTACAGTGCTCATCAGGTTTCACAATGTAAAAGGTATGAATGGAACAGGGTGGGCAATATGAGGATTTTAACATTCAACTAGATGAACCCGTGGCTATGCTGTCACATCGACACATTTCAAGTATAGAGTTCTTTTATATGTTGAAAGATAACAATAGTCCAAGATAGAACTGTGTATTAGTGTTGCATTGTCAGTCTGCTGCATCTGCATCTGTAATTGGAGATTCAGGTTGTACCAGTTTTTATGGTCTTTTCATAGGTGATTTCTTTCCTTAGGTAATCACTATATTTTTAGCCATGGGGGGGCAGGATGGTGGCGACGCTGGCGCGGGTGTGTCCAGGAAACTGAAGAAGTGCTCGAGACGCGGGGGACAGCCCCGAAACGCTGGCGCGCTCTCAACCTTCTACTCAGAACACCCCGCAGATGCGTCGCAACCTCAAGCCCTCCGCTTAGCAGCGTGAGCTCAGCGTGCCAAAGTTTTGATATAGATAATAAGCAGGCCTAGCTACTAATGACAATGCTATTTGGAATATATTCTATTTCAGTTTGTTGGTATCATGAACAGGCTATTTAAGCCAATAACCCGATTAAATATTTCATGTATACAGGATTAAGTTTCTTAAAGATAATATACGTCCCCGTTGCAACCAGGGATTTGGATTTCGCCCGAGATTTTAAATTCCACCGAAATTCGGCAATGTCGTTCGGGACCGGTACGACAATTTACCGAACAAATATCCTGAATTTTGGGGATTTATTATTGAATTGTCCAAAATATTTGAAATATGGAAGATTTTTGTCCGAAAATATAAATTTTGGTTCAATTTCGGTCAAATTATGTTCCAAAGTTTAAATATTGGTTCTTGCATTTCGTCCGAGAATGACCGGAATTTTCCGAAATTACCGAATTCCGGCCATTCCACTCAGTCCCAGTAAAAAATTAAAACCGAAATCCAAAACCTTGGTTGCAACGCACGGACAAATAGGACAACTTGCATGATTCCCGGAGAAGAAGAAATCTGACAGCATAGAGTACCAGGGCAGGCTGACATGGCTTACAAGAACTCGTCACTGGAACAAAAAAAGCAACAAAACAGAACATATTGTGGGGGGGTGCACGCTAGATGCAAAACTTCCATCGTTGTTGCAGAACATATTGTCTCAAGTACGAGCGCGCGCGTCAAGCTTTTGGTACGTTGCAGAAGAAGCCGCCCAGCTTCTTCTTCACGACGAGGCACACCTTCCAGCCCCGGCCCCTCACCGCGTGCCCCTTCCCGACCTCCGCCTTGTCGCGCCGGTAGTCCACGTCGCGGCGGCGGTCCTGGGCTGCCTCCCGCTTCTTGGCGCGTGCCACCTCCAGCCTCGCCACGGCCGCGGCCCGGCGCGCCTTCGCGGCGCGGCGCTGCGCCTCGGCCTCCTCGACGCGCGCGTCCGCCATCCTCTCCTCCTCCTCCACTCTCTGCTGCAGCTCCTCGTACCTTCGCGCCGGCACCGCCACGACGTCGTGGTGCGCCCTTTCGTCATCTCCTCCCCCGAGCGCGCGGCGAGCTGGTCGGCGGCCGCGGCCGCGGACCACGTCAGCGCGTGGGTCTCCGCCGCGATGGCGCACTCTGCCAGCTGCAGCGCGCGCGCCGCCTGGCGCCGGACGAGCACGCGCCGCTCTAGCGCGTCCTTGGCGCCGCGCGCCGCGGCCAGCTCCAGCAGGATCCGCCGGAGCTCGTCACGGCCACTGTCTGCGATCCGCCGGAGCTCCTCCACCACCGCCTGCTTCCTACCCTCCTCCTCCTGCCTCGCGACGATGGCGCCGTGCGTGGACTCGATGAGCGACTTGAGGGGCGGGATCTCGGCGGCCGTTGTGGCCAGGCGACTCTTGGCGGCGGCCAGCTCGGCACGGAGCGCCTCGAGCTCATCGCTGGGTGGAGGCATGGTGGAGGCGAGCGGCGGTGACGCCTCGCTCGCGCGGTGCACCTCGTCCATTGTCCTCTCCGAGAGCTCTACGAGGAGGGTGGCGGGTGGTCTGAGAATGAGAGGCTCGTCCGCTTGGTTAATTGCTTCGGAGTAGGCTGGATCAGCAGTAATTTGGCATTGTTCTCATCGGTATATGATTTGATTGGGGGGCAATAGCTAAGTGGGTTTTTGTCCTCTTTTGCTGCATTGTTTATTTTTACTGTATTTCTTCGATTGATTTGATGCACAAGGTTGTACTCAGGCTGGAGCTGCAGAGCTAACTTGCACTGTGGAGATTTCAGCATAGAAACAGAGGTCGTCCTGATATTCAGAGTTGCACCCGAAGGAAATTTTCAGGCGATCATGCATAAAGTAAATAACATGTTATTTTCGAACGAGCATGTGAATATAGTGTGGCAAGATGGTTATGAGGGTGGTTGTACCCCAGCATATCAGATATCAAATCTAGATTAGACATTGGTGTTTTTATTTAGGCGGAATATTCTTCATTGGGAGGCGACGTTCGCATCGACAGCGAGACACATTCGGTGACTTCGTCAATCTCAAGACCCGACCACCGATTCAGTCTTTCGGAGGTGCTAATATGGGTAGGGTATGCGTGCATGCGTTCATAGGGTGAGTTGTGCACGTGTATCTGAGCGTATGCGTTAGAGTTAATTGCACTGGCGGTCATACATCTCGTCGCGTATGTGCACTTAAGTCACACATCTGAAAAACGTGATTTTTTGGTCTCACAACTCAACAAACGTGTGCACTTTGGTCACAAACAGGACACATCATTCCGTTTTGGACTATAATTTTTCAGAAAACCCCCTGGAGTAATATTAGGAGTACCAAATTACAAATTCTTCACCTGACGGGTGGGGTCCACCCGTTAGAGTCGTCTTCTACCTCAAGCAGACAAGCGACCGACAGCGGCCGACGGCGGGGACAAGGGCTCGGAGTAAATATAAGTAAAGGGTTTGGGTATAGAAGTAACCGCAAAGTGGACACGAGAAGATGTTTCCCGTAGTTCCTTCTCAATGAAGTACGTCTACGTTGGAGGGGTGTGAAGCCTCTAGGTACTCCAATAGCACCGTTGTGCTCACCCTATTCTCCGTGAGCTTCACCCGTGAGGGATTGGCTCGTTCCACTATGAGGTCGACTTGAAGGTGTTGACCAAACCGATACACCAAGATTGAGGAACTCCACAATGAGTTGGAGCCTCCCAACAATGTCCCGAGCTTAGCAACAAGATAAAGGTCCGAAACTCACAAATGCCTCCTAGGGTACAACTAACCCACGAGGCAACAAGATCCACAAAGAGTAATAAGCTTCTCAAACTTCACCTCCACGTATCACCGTGGAGAACTCAAACCGATGCACCTAATGCAATGACAAGAACATAAGAAGTGCTCAAAGCCCTTCACTCTCAAATCCCACCAAAGCAACTAATGCTATGGAGGAAGATGGGAGGAAGAGCAAGGAAAACAACAAATGAATCCCAAGATCTAGATCCAATATGCTCGGGTAAAAACTGCACGGATAGCGAACACCAAAACGGCAATATCTTTTGCATCCGGACTCCGTTTTCAATGATCTTTGGCTCGTTGGAATCACACAACGAGCTCTACATGATTATGTAAGAACCATCATAGTCCAAAACGGGAGGATAAAACCAAATGGGGAAAGGTTAGACCTCTCGATAAACGAACAACCGGTAAACCTTCAACATAAAAAACGCAATAAGTTTTTCATACGAAATCCGTTTTTGATAAACTTGAGCTTGTCTTGAAGAACATGACAAGCTCTAAAACCACACATGGAGAAAAAACCAAATAAGAATCAAGAAAGATGATGCCAAGTATGCAAATGTTTGAGCTCTCTCGAACGATACATCAAGTTACTCATTCGAGAGCCCCTCTTGAAAGTGTGACATCTATCCTATAAACCAGTCTCTCACTAACACCATGAGACCGAAAAGATAAAACCCTATCAAAGTCATACCTTTGCCTTGCACAATCCACTTGAGCTAGATGATGACGATCTTGATCACCTCAAGTTGGATCACCTTTCTTGATTGCGCTCCGCTTGGTGAAGACTTGTGAATTGCTCTCTCATACACAATATGGGAGAACCACTTTTAGGCACATCTTCACTTGACCATTATCTCCAAATAGGTGGCAAGCCTCAAGCATAAGATTTCTTCAAGATGCTTCTCTTGAACTTGCACATCTCAAGATTGATGATGATCACACTTGACGTCCATGAGCAATATGAAATATTCCTTTTGATGCAAACACATGGAAAGATACCTAACCCACAAAGATACTCCACACACATATATATCATGGGTTAGTTCACAAACTATATAGACAATTGCTTACCATACCATTGGATCACAAGATCCCACATGGTACAACATGTAGCTTTATGTGTTGATCACTTGAATCCACTCTTTGCACTTAGCCTTGATCAACTTGTATCTTTCCTTGTCTCTTCACAAGATGATGTCTTGAAGGTGAGCATGAATATCCACGCCATCACATTCTTCAAGACATGCTTCTAATATGCTCAACTCTACACATGACATTCTTCATATAAGCCCTTTAATAAGATCTTGGTCATCTTATAATCTTCTAGAGTCCAACACATAAACTCAACCTTTTCCTATGGACAAGATCTAAGGATATATCAATACAAACATTAGTCCATAAGGATTGTCATTAATTACCGAAACCACACATGGGGCACCATGCTCTTTCAGCGCGGCGGCGCCCGACCAGTAGGAGGGGCGCCGGCGGCGCTCGGCGCGAGCAGGGGGCACGGGAAGGCGGCACTCGGCAGCAGCGCGAGGCGGGGGTGGTGGCACCGACTGGTCTTCCTCTCCCCGACCCTCTCTGCCCTCCTACTTGAGGTAGAAGACGACCCTGATGGGTGGGCCCCACCCGTCAGGTGTAGAATTTTTCAATTTAATCCTCGTAATATTATGTTAGGGGGTTTTGAATTTAATCCTCATATGTAGTCCAAAACGGGATGACATGTCCTGTTTATTACCAAAATGCACACGTTTGTTCAGTTCTAAGACAAAAAAAAATCACGTTTTCCAGATGTGTGACTTAAGTACATATACGCTACGAGATATGTGACCACCAGTGCAATTAACACTCCGCGTTAAACCGTGTTTCTCAAAAAAAAAAAAAAAAGAACAGAGAAACCCATGGTCAAGAGAGAGGCTAAAAGCTGTTAACGCACACACGCGAGTACACCACTTACAACCCGAAATATCCAGACAGAACCAAAATAAGACGAAACTAATCAAGCGATTCTTGATGTAGGAAACGACCGCCATCGGCCATCAATCGCCCAGTGCAATGCTGAGTGTCAGCTTTGATCTGATCAATGATCATTTACACAAGCAAAATTTCCTTATCGAACAGCGTTCTGTTCATTTGATGCCCGATGGTTCATTAACTACGAATTTCGGAGTGTTGGTGTCATGCTAGTACCAAGTACCGACCTGATGCATCCCTGCCAACTGAAGGAAAACGCAAGCCTCACATCTTCTTGAGCTGAATCACAGAAAACGCAATTATCTTTCTGGGGGTAGATCTCGTTTTGCAAGTCAATTGAAAATCCAAATCTCCCCCCAGATATCCAAACCGGATGTCAAACTTGCAAGGAAGGGGCTCCCATGAATGCAGATAGCATCCGCCGAGTCGCAGAGAGTACCAAGTACCGACCTGATGCATCCCTGCCAACTGAAGGAAAACGCAAGCCTCACATCTTCTTGAGCTGAATCACAGAAAACGCAATTATCATTCTGGGGGTAGATCTCGTTTTGCAAGTCAATTGAAAATCCAAATCTCCCCCCAGATATCCAAACCAGATGTCAAACTTGCAAGGAAGCTAGGGGCTCCCATGAATGCAGATAGCATCCGCCGAGTCGCAAAATATGCCCTAGAGGAGAGAACTTTGTGTCATTGTCGAACCCAAACAGCTTCCCAGTTATGTGTTACTTGATGCATGCGCTATGAAAATGACGGTCGAATATTGCATTCAGGTGCAAAAACTGTTGCCCCAATCGACAATGCACAGCTAAATCCATGACATTGCTAAGACAAATTAATGTTACTACAGCAAATTCATCACTGCACACGGTTCCAAATGAAGCTTCACACACATACTAGCACATAATCTGCTCGAGCTCTATACGCCCGACGGAAGAGGATGGATAGCTCTAGCGTTGCAAGGAGCTCTAGCGGTGCAAGCCTTCAAGGAGTCGTAGATAAGCACACCGAGAAAGCGGACGGCCTTCAAGGTCACGTAGATAAGCGCACCGAGGCATAGGATGGCGATGAAGACCGTTGCGACAATGGAGAATTCAGAAGTAGCCTGGTCTACGTAGTCTGAATAGAGCGGGCCGGGGCAGCTGTCGTCGCTACAGTAGTCGATGTGCAGCCTCGGTAGCAGCACGGCGTCGATGAGGTAGACGACGAGGCTGCTCTCCTTGTCCGTGACCGTCCTGGTCACCCTGGCTACGCCCCCGGACGACGACGACAGCTCCATCTTGTCTCCGAAGTGACGGATGGTGAGGGCGCCGTAGTCCCCGTTAGCCAGGTCGGTGGGCGCCAGCGTGGGCACCGTGAGCATCCGCCTCTTGGCCCTGACCAACGCGGACGCGAGCTCCACGCCGTGGTACAGGAGGACCGCGAGCTTGGCGTCGGCGCCGAGGTCGTTGAACGACGGCTCGAACGCCGCCACCGCCTTGTCTTCCGGGCAGAAGACCACGAGCCCGCCGTTGGCGAGGCTGCGCTTGAAGGGTTCGGTCGCGTTGGCCGTGGCGTTCACGAGGCCGGCGAAGCGGCCGCAGCCGTTCACGGACATGAGGCGTTCCATGAACCCTGGCGACGACACCTCGGACGACGCCTCCAGCCGGCCGCCGACCGCGAGCACAACAGCAAGCAGAAGTACGACCGACATTGACATGGGCTAGCTTAGGGAGGTGCAGTTCCGGCAGGGACGGAGGAAGGGGGGGACGAGCAGGGGCAAGGGGGGGACGAGCAGAAGGGGGGGAACTGTTCCGCTCGATCCGGCCGGCGCGGTAGAGGTGGTGGTCTGGTGGAGCAGGAGTGACTAGGTGGATAGATTGAGAGATTTGCGAGACAAGGGTTCGGCTCAGTTTGGTCTCCAGTGCCCAAGGTATTAAGACGGAGGGGAGTTAGCGAATCTGCGACAAGAAACAAAGCGCTGGAGCTACGTGTCGATGGCCTATAGGAAAGAACTCCAAAGTCGTGCCCGGAGAGTCTAGCTATTTGGAGACACGCTTTGCTTCTCCTTTCAGGCAATCACCTCTCGCCGAGACAATTCATTCTCACTGCGCGCAAATGCACGTAGCTCACTAGCTCTGCCTTTTCTTTTCTCAAAGCGAAAGTAACAGTGGCCGTCATTCACTCGTATTGCAAACTGATAAATATGAAAAATCAAGTAGGTCAGCATATTATGATCACGTACCGCATCAACAACGTGTTTGCATGCATTCTGCTTAGACTGCTCATAGTGGGACTAACATATACTAACATGCATTATTTACATTAGAGAAGAATGAAGTTGTAGTAGCTTCATATCTTTTTTTTAAACGAGAGCAAAAGATTTGCCCCATTCTATTAATTAAGAAGAAGAAGGGAATTGCCAGGTTAATTTACAGAAAACCGGGCGAAAACCGTTATAGATGGGCACATGCCGACTATCTCCAAAGTAAGAAACTCCACGACCTGTTCGACAGAGACACAACCTCTTCGAAACAGCAACGAACACACGCAACACTCCAGAACTGAAAACATCTGCCACATGGATCAAAACCTCAAAAACAAACCCCACTAAAAACACAAACTCGGACTCGTCGGCAAAGGCACATGGCAGAAAGCTCTAGAACCAGAGATATACATCAAGCGGCTGCGAGCGTCTTCAACGAGGCTCTAATCTTCTTGTTTTTACTCCTGGATGATTTCTCCCTACAAGATCCCACCTTCGTGCATATTTTTCTTTGATTTCCCTCTCCTTCAGAAGACATCCAATCGTCTTGCCTGATCCAGGGTCACCAACTTCCAAGATAGTAAGGAAGTCGTAAATCTTTTTGGTGAAGAGAGCTCTGGGAATGGGTGGCAGCGCACAGGATGACACAACCTTGTCATAGACAGGATACATGTAAATTTAGACAAAGTTAAGACATACTCTTATGCACGGAGGGAGTAGAACTTACAGACATCTCCAAACAATACTATATGGGTGAGGGTTGCATCAAACAACGGTAATTCAATCGTACTGTTATGTATTAACAGAGCTTCGGTTTATTATGTGCAACATGCTTTCTAAAATCTGGAATACCCAACCACCATTTTGTATATCCTTGAACTAAGAAAAGTTTTTTTGTGTCCAATCTTGGTGTACATGCTAATTGGTAGGTTGCTTTGCTGAATAGTAACCCTTTGTCATTTCAGATAGAATTAAGAAAGAGGCTTGCCTTTTGGTTCTCGCGGGCGCTAAGTGTTTGGGCAATTTGATGCCGCGAGAATACTTCGTCTTGTAATATTTTGGGTCACAAACTTGTTTTCTTGCAATCTTCTCCTTAATTAATATAAGGGGTAAAGCTTTTGCCTCACAATTCAAGAAAAAAAAACATCATTTTATGGACGGAAGGAGTAGAAAATAAGAGGCATCTTCAAGGACCCTGAAGATAACAGGTTTGCTTCTGATTTTGCAGGAATTAGAAACCGTCAGTTTTGAGGTAATTCGCATATAGTATATCTTTGGGAAGCATTAGTATAAGCGGATAAACTCGGGGTTGCATTGATTAGCTACTTACTAAAATGTAAATACAAGGAAAAGATACGTTCAGATCGCTCAAACGCTACTGCACACTACGTCACGGTCTAAATATAGGGGCACTTTGAAGTGCCCCAAAAAGTCAAGGAAATGCCCCAAAAAGTTATTAGGGCACTTTTTGAAATGCCCAATATACTCATGATTGGAAAGGTTGTTAGGGCATTTGTTTTAAGTGCCCCTAAAAGTTACAATTTGGGGCAGTTTTAGAAATGCACTAATAGGTTTTTGGGGCATTATTGGGAAATGCCCTAATAGGTTTTTGGGGCACTTTGTCTAAATGTCCTAATAAGTTTTTGGGGCACTTTGTCTAAATGCCCTAATAGGTTTTTGGGGCATTATTGCGAAATGCCCTAATAGGTTTTTGGGGCATTTTGGCAATGTGCCCTAAAAAGCTATTAGGGCACTTTGCCTATGTGCCCTAAAATGTTTTAAGGCACTTTGCCTAATTTACATCTAATAAGCTAAATATTGGACAAGATGCACAAATTCAAACACAAGGTTCTGAAGGTTGTCGCATTAATACAAGGTTCTGAATTTTGTCACAACATCTGATCATTACAACTATGCATAATGCAAGTATCTGAAGCTAAGCAACATCTGATCATTACAAGGTTTTGCACATTATAAGATGAAGCAACATGAAGCTAAGCTAAGCAACAAGGTTTTGGCACATTTGAAGATGAAGCAACATGGAAGCAACATGGTTTTTGGCAACATGGAAGCAACATGGTTCAACAGTAGGCAAAGTGGCCATCATTTGAGTGGCAGAATCAAATTATCGACTGTGGCTTCATGAATCAACACCTGGGGGTGTCACCTGCCAAGTGGAATAAGAGTACATATAAACAAACAGGACATGATAACAGGACTGTACGTATGGCAAGTAGTTTGTATATGATTGAACTACATCTAGTTTTGTGTCAACAAACTTATCAGGAAGTATATGATTGAACTACATTTCGTACCTTCTTGTGTGTTCATGACATCAATAATGCTTCTCTTTCTCTTCTTTTTATTCGCTTCTTCTTGTGACTCTGAATCAGGGAAGCAATTATGCTTGTCTGCTTCTGTGACCTGATGAACCTGCAAAGTTCACACATTATAGTTGTAGCAAGGTAGCATGCACCATAGTATTTACTCATATGAACAATACTACATGTTTGTAGATAGTTATTTCTTACATTTTCCCTTGGCCAATGAATACACTTTGACTGTGCATTGGCCAGTTCCTTGAGTCTCCCTTGTGCACGTGGTAGCTTTGTGTTATTCCTCATAACTAGGTTCACAAGGACCTCCACATAATCATCGTCTTCTGCATTTTGAACTGTTCCCATTGCAGCTATGCACAAACTGTTAGGTGATCGAATAGTCACTTACATGCCTTTCTTCACATCCTCTCTTCTTCTCTGATCCTTTATCTTTTCAGTTCTGCATTCATCTAGTTTCTCAACCTTTATCTTCTTGAACTGTGTTTGATCTGCAAGTATCTTGCTGTAACTTGTCTTCCCGCCTCCTTCTTGAGTTTCACTGGCCACATATTTTTGTTTGCTAGCTGACACTCCTAGAGCTACTTTAGCTAGAGTACGAAGTTTTGCATTTAAGGATCCAGTTGCTTCTGCTGGTTTACTTCGTGCTGGTACCTTTAAGATTGAAGCATCTCTGTTACGTTTTTGTTGCTTTCCAGATGTAGCTTGGCTTGAGTTAACTTGGCTTGAGTTATCTTTTCTGTGATGATTCTCAACTATTTGAACTTTTTGTTGCTTGGCTCCAACATGTGCTTTCCTTGCATCCGATTGCGGTTCTCTTGGTAGTTTCTGTTGATTGGGTCCAACAGCTGATTTCCTTGCAGCAGATGGTGCTTGGTTTGGTAGTTTTTGTTGCTTGGCTCCAACAGGTTCTTTTCTTGCATCAGTTTGTGATTCTCTTGGTACTTTCTGTTGCTTGGCTCCAACTGCTGATTTCATTGCAGCAAATGTTGCTTGTTTTGGTACTTCTTGTTGTTTGGCCCCAACTGGTGACTTGCTTGCAGCAGATGGTGCTTGTTTTGGTAGTTCTTGTTGCTTGGTTGCAACTGGTGATTTCCTTGCAGCAAATGTTGCTTGTTTTGGTACTTCTTGCTGTTTGGCTCCAACGGGTGACTTGCTTGCAGCAGATGGTGCTTCTCTGGTATCAACTTGTTGCTTCGATGGAGCAGGTGATTTCCTTGCAGCAGATGGTGCTTCTCTGCTATCAACATTGGCTCCAACAGGTGTTCTTATTGCATCTGTTGAAACCGTGTGTCCTGCTTCTTCATTGATTCCATCACCTTCATCTGTGGAAACTTGTTGGTTGTTTGATGTTTGTTGTTGGCTTAGCAGTAAATTGAGTTTCTTCTCCATTGCTTGGCTCTTCACCTCCCACTGCTACTAGTAACGTGCCATATGGCTAATCATGGTTCTAAGTTCCAAGTTTTCTTCTTTAGAATCTCTAAGGGCACCAATTGCTTGCTGAAGCAGCTGACAACTTTTTCCACCCACTATTAGCCCAAAACCGTGCATTCTTGATTTCCTTGCATCCTCGAACACTTGAGAGTACAGATCACCTTCTCCATGGTCCTCACCCATGCGTGATGGATGTAGTTCCAACTGCTCTCTTATAGTATCCTGCAAGAAAAGCAGTAACTTAACAATTTCAATCATTTCTAAAGTTTGTTATGAGTTGCAAGTAATCCATTCAGCTTACAATCTTGGTGGAAGAATATGCATCTACTGGTCTTCCTTCCTTATCTGTGTGAGTAATTTGGTACAGTTCTGCTCTGGATATTGTTCTCTTCTGCTTTAGTTCCTGTAGTTAGCAATTTTTGTTCAGTAGGTTTCAAAAATGGTAGTTACTCACAATACTGCAGGTTCAAGAAGGAAAACAAACCTCTTGATCATGCACCACTGCAAAACTTCTAGAACCAGCAGTGTGAGATGCATTTGCTTGGTTCTCCCTAGTAGTTTTATTCCTGTTTGACAATGCCTGCAGTTAATATTCAATGGTCAGTAAGCATGCACATTACAAAATGTTGCTTCTCATTAGCAATACCTACAGTTACAAACAAGTACTCACCCTGTATTTATGTGATCTCCAATGGCTCACTAACCATTTCCACTATTTTTCATGAATCCTCTCTTCACATCCGTTGGCAATGTTTTCCTGGGTTGTTAGTCCTTCATCATAGTATTTACTCCTCAGAAAATTCTTGAATGCTCTCCACTTTTTCCCAGCTGACCTTAGAACCCAACATTTGTAAGAATCATCAATGTTGAAGAACCCCTTAACAGTCATCCAGAGCCTATCTTTGTCTGTTTGAGGCACCTTCCTCCAGTTCACATAAGCAACAAAAACTTCTTTCCCTTTGACACAAGTTCCTACAAAGTTTGTTAGTTTGGAAGTCTTCAACCCACATGTTTGCCCAAGGTGGTTGAACACCAGATTAACCTTGTTATTTGGACCATGCCTCTCCCAGAATTTTCTCATTTCTGTTGGACCTCTACCACCTAATTTTTTGTTCCCTGTTTCAAAGCAGAGCACATATTTACAACTAGAATAAATTAATTTGGAGTTTCCAGTTGAAATTAGAGTTTCCTTGTACCTTTTGCGGCTTGACTTGCCCTCTGTTGTTCATATGCCACCTGTTCATCCACTTCTTGCTGTTCTTCATTAGTATGATGCACTCCCTCCTGTTGTTCATCAGTATGATGCACTCCCTCCTGTTGTTCATCAGTATCATGTTGATCTTCATAATAGTACCCCTGCTCTTCATTCTCTTCATCATAGTACCCCGATCACCATGCTCTTCATCGTAGTACCCCTGCTCTTCATTCTTTTCATCATAGTACCCCTGCCCACAATTCTCTTCATAGTATCTGTCCATACCATTCTCTTCATCAGAATGTTCATCCTCTGGACTTTCATAATGCCTTTCCGACTGCAGTTCAAAAGTAATTCATTAGTAATCAGCATGACAACAGAACATAAATATGTTACACCAACAGAATGATGTAATGAAGGTCTTACTTCCAGCTATGAATAGTAAAGCCCTCTATTCCTTGGTTCTTGTAAGTGTTTGATTCTCATTGTCTCTTCTACTGGTAGATTGGCTGGTGGCAAGTCCAGCATTTTCAGCTTCTGGTTTAGTTCATGTAGTCTCCTTGGCTGGGAATCAAAATTTGCAGTGCCTACAAAATATTTAAAATGTCATTTCATAACTCAATCTACAGCAGTAAACAATTTAAAAAAAATCACTTTCAGGTTACAGTACATCATCACTCACTAATGTGGTACTAGCTTTCATAATCATCATTTGCAGGTTGCATATCATAGTAGTCTCGTGGGGTAGGGCAAACTACAGCATGCCAATCCTTCTCAACAAGGTCTTCCAAGAAATAAACCTGTTTTGCGTGTCTTGCAAGAATGTATGGTTCAGAGTTTATGTCCTCTGAATTGTGAAGATGATTAAAATTAACTTAATTCCAAAGGGTTCAAGATCCCTAACCCCAATGCTTTTAACCCATTCACACTTGAATAGCACAACACTGCCTTCATTTACATAGTTCAACTCTACAATATCAAGTATTCTACCATAGTATGTGATTTCTCCAGATTTTGGGTTCTTATCCTTCACACTAGAATAACTTGATGTTCTGTTGCAAGCACTGATACTCCAAAAGACTGGGTAGCTTTCCCATGACCATAAGAATAAGTATGGTAGTTACAACCATTAATAGAGTAACTATTATATGTTCTTGCCATCTTATATGGCTTCTGAGACATTATCCAAACTTCAGGGGAAATCATAACTCCCTGTTGTTTGAGACTTTGTACCTACAAGGAGAGAGCACTCATTAAGGTGTTTTTTTGTACTATGTATTTTAGTTTTGAGAGCTTGTAGTACTTACATGCTCAGATAGCCAGTTATGGAAAGTGTTGTGATGAATATTTTCAATTTCCCTCTTAGTTTTTTTTCCTACCAGAAGAGATGATTTCTTGGTGCTTCCTACAGGGAAAATTTTATGGTCACTTGATGGCAGGATCTATGATCTATATACTATTTACAACTGATTTATCCAAGGCATGAACTTACTCAGCAAATTTATCAATTTCTGGACAATTCATAAGGACACATGTATGAGCTTGAGTGCAAGATTTGTAATTCAGCTGAGTTGCAGCATACCCTGACAATGGCCTACCAAATATCCTCAAATATGGTAGACTGCTGGTTTCATGACTAGGACCAGCATTGTCATTATGTCTTGAAGCTTTATTGAACTTTGTCTTACTATCATGCAAATACCTTGAGCAATATGTGAGACTCTCATAAAAAATGTATCCTTCAGCGTCCTTCAGGATAATTATAGTTGTGTACCATACTCTTCAGTTTTCCTATATACCTTTCAACTGACCACATTGATCTGTAATGGATTGGTCCAGCAGTTTGCACTTTGGATACCAGATGTATAATCAGATGAACCATTATGTCGAAGAAAGAAGGAGGGAACAACTTCTCCAATTCACACAGAATCAGTGGAATTTCTTCTTCCCACTTCATCATATCTCTAACATCTATCACTTTGGCATTCAGTGCCTCGAAGTATTTGCTGATCCTTATGAGTGGTACAGATACAGAGGCAGGCAATGATCTACATAGAGCCATAGGAAATAAATCCAACATGATAATGTGGCAGTCATGCGTCTTTAAGCCAACAATTCTATTGTCAGTTAAATTGATCTTGTTGAACAGGTTGGAAGCATGACCATCAGGGAATTTACCATACTTCAAAACATTAGGAAGTTCTTCTTTCCCTGTTTTTCCATCAGGTAAATGGCCCTGGGTATGATTGCTTTTTGACCAGTCAAGTTGGCATGAAGAGCAGCTCTGATATTCATAGTTTTCAAGTCCATCCTGGAGTTCAGATTGTCTTTGGACCTCTTGTCAACATCAAGAACTGTATGCACTATATTATCAAATACATTTTTTTCTATGTACATAATGTCCAAGTTATTTCTGACCAAAAGTGTATCCCAATAATCCAATTGGAAAAATACACTCCTTTACTTGAATGTTTTTTCTACGCTGTGCTCATATATGTCTTCATGACCCTGATCCTCTTCAATTAGTTTCCCTCTTTTTTTTCTCACTCTTCTTTTTTTGTAACTTTCCATATTCCGTTCGAATAGGCTTAGTCATTCGAGATATAGCTTTTCCTGTTGGTTGGACTGGAGGTTCTCTCAATTCAATTCTACCATTGAAAGACATTCAAGATAAAATTAGATTGCTTCATACATATCCATGGAGGGAGGTTGTATGGGATCAGCACTATGGGCCATATGCTGTATGCTAAGTTCATGTTTCTGAATGGATTGAAACCATCACTTGCCAATGCAAACCTGATGTTTCTTGGCTCTTTACTGAACAATATGTGCTTCCGATCAAAATGCTTCCATGCTGGGGAGTCTGCTGGATGCCTCATCAACCCATCCATTGTTTTGCCAGTTGCATGCAACTCATGTGCTCTGCTGTCTTTGAAGACAAGAACAGCCTTCTAACTCTGTGCTTCAGTGGGAAATGCCTAATAACCTTGTTTGGAACCCTGTATGTTCTTTTCCCATCAGCACCAGTTTTCTCACTCCTCCATCTGCTTGTGTGACATACTGGACACTCAGTTTCTTCTGAGTGGATTCCTCTGAGCATAACACAATCATACTTGCATGCATGGATACTTTCATATCCTAACCCTACATCTTTGATGTACTTCTTGTAGGCATGAAAGTTTTTAGGCAAGTCTTGACCTTCAGGAAGTGCATCTCTGAGTAAGGATAATGTCTCATCAAAACTACCATTTGGCACACCCCAAATGTTCTTGATGTTCATGAGTTTTACTAGGAAGTGTAGCTTTGAGTATTTTTTACACCCAGGATATAGCTCCTTGCTCCCATCTAACACCAACTTCCTGTATGCTTCAGAATCAAAGTGTAGCTCATCTTCATCTTCAGATTCATATCCATCTTCATCTTCTGTTACTCCTGCAGCTGTAGTGTCATACATTCCAAACCCTTCTAATAGCATGTCATTCATTTCATCACTGTCAGCATACTCTTCGTCTGTTTCATCTTCAGAATCAGGCCCTGGCATATCTTCTCCATGGAAAATCCATGTGGTGTATCCATTCATAAAACCTTCACATATCAAATGTTCTCTACCTTACTCTCACTTTGCCAAAATTTGTTGGTACAAGATGCACAAGGACAGAGGAACCTATGGCTCATTCCAGTCCTTTCAGAAGCAAATTCTAAGAACAGGTTAACACCTTCACCATATAGAACTGTGGACCTAGGAGCACTAATCCAGCTCTTGTCCATACTAACCTTCAATCAGCTCAGTGACTCAATGTTTTATAATTACAGGGCACCTAAATTAAGTAACAATTAATTTAGACAATTCATTCAGGCATTAATTACTAATGCAGTACAAGCACTACAAGCGCATCACAAGCAATTCAAGCAGATGAAGCACTACAAGCGCATCACAAGCAATTCAAGCAGATGAAGCACTACAAACGCAACCCAAGCAATTGAAGCAGATCAAGCACTACAAACGCATCACAAGCAATTGAAGCAGATCAAGCAGAGAGGGACCAGAGCACTAACCAGAGGAACTACCGACGTGGCGAGGTGGACGGGCGAGGTAGCTGCTGCGCGGATCCATGGTGCTTCCCGTCGGAGCAGCTTCGGAGCAGCGTCGAGGGGAGCCCCTTCCCGGCGGATTCGTCGCTGCAGCGTCGGAGCAGCGACGTGGGAGCCCCTTCCCATCGGAGCAGCTTCAGATTAGCGACGCAGGGGCACCTTCCCGTCGGGTAGGAGCAGCAGCTAGGGTTTCGCCGTCCCCGTCGCCATCGCCGTCGCGAGGGGGAAACCGTCGTGTGGAAGAAGGAAATCGCGAAGGACACAGCTGTCTGAAATTTTGGAATATCTCTTGGGGAAGAAGGAAATCGCGAGGGGGGTTTTCAAAAAACCGTGTCGTGCGGAAGGACCATCTTTAATAACTATAACTATTCGAATGGCTCATTTGAAACTTTGCCCTGTAGATAAGAAGGAGTCGTACGGACAAGCCCTGTCGGAACTCATTTGCTAGGATCTCTCCGACGATGCCGCCGCCGTGGATCTCTCCGACGATGCCGCCGCCATGGATCTCTCCGACGACACCGCACCACTGGATCGACCTACGGCGAGCATCAACACGTAAGTTCTCCTGTTTTTCCCCTAAAATAGGTTCCTGGTTTTCCCCTACAACTTGACTAGATGCATTAGTTCATTAGTGATGCATTAGTTGACTCGTTCCTGTTAGAAATCTGCAGTAGATCTTGATGCATTAGTTGATTAGTGATGCATTAGTTGTATCTTGTTTTTCACATTAGTTGATTTCGGTACCAGATGGACTAGATTCTGCAACTTCTCTGCAACTAACTAATGATGCTCTGGAACTACATAATCATCTTCTCTGCAACTTCTCTGCAACTAAGTAACAAATGTCAAGATTAAGTATGGTAGTCCTTGATTTATGTGTTTAAGTAGCTAATCAACTAACTAGTATTGAACCATTAGTTTAACTAGTATTGATTTATACTTTTTTGGTCACAAACAAGTTTTTGATTTATTCATTCCTTGTTGTAGCATGGGAACCAATGGGGACAAGAAGGTTTTCATTCTCATCCATGACAGTGACGACGAAGATGAGCGCAAGAAGAATGTGAAGGACACTGTTAAGATGTTGAAGAACAAGGAAAGTGGTAGCATCTTCAAGGGCAAGGAGAAAGAAGATACTACTCAGATGTTGAAGAATAAAGAAACTGCAAGCATCTCCATGAACAAGATGGATTTTTCTCCACATCTTGCAAAAAGGCTGGAAAAGAAGAAGAAGAAGAAGACAGGTGATGTGGACCCAGACTATGCAACGTACTTGGAGCACATGATGGAGATGCAGAATAAGCAGGTGTTGGAGGAGCATGGTGTTGAGCCAAAACTGGCAGAATACCTCCTGAGGAAAAGCAATGAGAAGATGCAGATGTTTGCTGAATTTGGCACGATTCAAGAACAAGGAGAAGAACAACACCATTCAGAGGAAGAACTAGATGACATTCAAATGAACATGCTAAAAGATGATGAACAGGGGGAGCTTCTATTCAGAGGTAAAAAAAAGAATTCAAATGTACACACTAAAAGATGCAACAAGTTTCTTCATTATGTGCTTCTCCTTCATAATGTGTTTGTGCTAATTGGTGCCATTTTGCATCTGGTAGGGCCTGCTGAGGTTAACAACACTGAGAATAAGTACTTTGACAGGTACTGCAAGTTTGGAAATGACATGCACCTCAATGAAGACCAGCAAGCTTTCCTTGATGGATTCTGTGAAAAAAATGGCAAGGGGTACATGAAGTACTATGTGCACAAGATGACACACTCTTGTGTTGTCCCTGGGAAATGCAAAATGGTAAGCATAATCTGATTTTGATCTTTCTTAGATATACCTCCAGCTGCTATAATCCTACAGCTTTCATTTCATGACAGACCATTGCTGCTAAATTCAGTAAAAGGTACCTACATAAGTACCTGGAAACTCCAATAATGATACCTGTTCAGAGCAATGCAAGCCAAGATAAGTTCACCATGAAGATGAAGGTTGGACCTGGAAGTAACAGTGTAACCATTACAACTGGTTGGGGCAAGGCACTGAAAGCATACAAGATAGAGATGAACATCATGGTCCTGTTCAACTTTGGCCTAGATGCAAAGGGTAAACTGGACCTGGAGATGGTGCCCATTCCTGCTTTCAACTGATGGTGCAAAGGGTGATGGGAGATGGTCCTGCATTTTGGTGGAACCTGTTATGCTTCTGAAATGAAGTGTAGTACTAAGTACTTATGGAACCTGTTATGCTTCTTAACTGAAGTGTATATGTGTCGTAATGTGTATGTTGTGAACCTGTTTATGGTTGTGAACTGAAGTGTGTAAGTGTATATTTAGTAAGTACTTGTCAGACTACCTTCTAAGTGTTAACTACTGTAAGTAAACTTGTTATACTAAGTGCTATGAAGTCTATTTAGTAAGTACCTCCAAGTGTGATGTGAATTGTTATTAGTTTGCTAAAGGCTATGTGAGTTGGTACATGTTCAAGATGCTGCCAGCACCATGTGAGCTGCTATTTATGTGAGCTGGTACTCTATTTGTAGGCTAGGTCCAATACGTATCCTGCAATACTCTCCTGCCAACGCGTGTGTGCAACGGTGGCAGCTCCTGCCAACACTCTCCACACTTATATATATGACTTAGGTCTCAACGTTTTCTTCTGTACATCTCATCTTCTTCTTCTCTTTCAAACTCATAGAAACAAAGTTCCCACGACGCCCTCGCGGCGATGGTGGAGCACAGAGAGACGGTGTCGGAAGATTCATTGCAGAGTAGGTCTCCTGCACCTGCTCGCGGAAGGCGTCAGGATACCGCGGAGGTGGCGCCTTTGTCGGAGTTCGAGGTGGCAAGGCAGGAGAAGCTATACAGAAAGGTGTTTATTCTGCATTGTAGGCTTGCGGATGATGAGACGAGGGAGGCCATGGGAGAGCCCACAAATTGGAGACCAGAGATCCCAAATGATATACAAAGTCTGGAAGAACAAATGCGCATCCTGCAGGCTCGTCTCGATGCCAAGAAATCCTAATCCATCTCGATGGCAGGGAATAATAAAAAGATGACATGTACTTGTCTAAATAATGTGTGGGTGTTGGTACTATGGTTTACTAAATGGTGTAATACGTTTGCGTTGCGTTCGAAGTTTGTGTTGGAAGTTTCAATACCAGTTACTATGGTTTAGTGATGTGTAATACGTTTAATATGAATAAGAATGTGTGTTCAAATATTGCTTGTCTCAAACATAAAATAAAAATACTCTTCAACATTTTTTTGCTTGCTCTGCTTATATATCTTGGGGTTTGCTGGAAGGACTAGATAGAAAAAATATTGCTGCAAGGACATGTCGGAATATTAATTAATTCCACCTTGGGACATGTCGGAATCATCTCTGCCTGGAGGTCTCTCTCTGCCTGCTTATCCATCCGCCGCCGCCGCGAGGATGAATCCGCCTGGTCCACCTCGCCGTCTGCGCGGTGCGTCACCCTCCGCCTGGTCTGCCTCGTCGTCGTCTGGTCCGCCTCACCTTCGGCCATCTGCGGCATCGCCCTCCGCCTCCGCCTAGTCCGCCTCGTCGTCGTCTGGTCCGCCTTACCTACGGCCGTCTGCTGCGTCGCCCTCTGGCTCCGCATGGTCAGCCTCGCCCTTGTCTGGTCCGCCTGCAGCACCAAGCTCCAATTCGTTCCTCAGGTTTGTAGATTGAGATCCACCTTCTAGAGCTACTGCAGATCCAAGTGCTAGTTAGATGTAGCACATGTAGAAGATGACATGTAGTTGTCTAAGTAATCTGAATTGTAGTGGTCAGAGGGATGGCAGTCAAGCATGTGCAGTAAGCTGCAAATGGTTTCGATTCGTAGCTTGATCATGTAGACTGGTTTGTTTCATAACTCGTTTCAGAGTTTCAGAGTAGTTTTTTCAGAGTGGTTTAAGCCGGAGTCTGCTTTTTTAGTACTAAAATGTACATGTGTTCTTACATGTGTTTTGTGCAGATCCTAGATGAACCAATCTGTGCCAATTCTAGGCTTCTACCATTGCAAGATCTGGGTTTCAGTACTAGTATAATTAAGGGTGCACTGTTCTTACTTGATAGTGAACTTAAATCTACAGGGAGAATATGGCTGGTAACAACAATATCAACAATGATGCTTTCTCCAACCAAAACAACAATGCTGCTATCTCCAACCAAAACAACAATGATGATGCAGATGATGATGAGTACTTTGAGCCTGAAGATGACTACGTGGAGCCAGAAGATAGTTACCTTGAACCAGAAGATTACTATATTGAGGAGGATGATGATGATATAATCAGTGACTTGTACAAGATCACTGTCAGCGGTCTGTTCGTATTTGATTTAGAGCTTAGGTTAATCTTGTATTAAAAGCTTTATTGAAATTCTGACATTACATTGTTCCATGCAGGACCTGGGTACACAGGAAGTGAAACCTATGACAAGCTGGTTATGTTTGGTAATGAAGTTGAAATGACATTTGAGCAGGAGTGCCAACTGTTCAGCTGTGTGGAGCAATTACCAAGACCAACTATCAAACAATATGTGTGCAGGCTGGTAAAAGGTCAAGTCAATCTTGGAGATTGTGAAATGGTAAGTTGCGTAACACTTGTACGCAGTTTAGTTGGTTGAGGCATGCTTGTAGTTGCAAGTAAAGTTTGTTTTAGCTCAAGTCAAGTTTGTTTTAGCTTGTAGTTGAGGCATGCTTGTAGTTCCAGCAAGTGATATTACTTCTTCTGTACTTACAATCCAGGACTTCTCATCTGATTACACCCAGCAGTATCTACTTCCCTTACTGAAACATCCAACAAGGGCAGATCCACTATCAAGTTTGGTTGTCCAGAATCCACAAAAACAATTGTGAAGTACTGCAGGATGATGCTCAAGAGTGGGAAGGCAACAATAACCTGTCAATGGAACTCGGTTGTTCTAGGGTTGAACTTGAAAGGAGATATCTGCTGGTTCAGCTTCATTGATGAGAGGGACATACAAAGGAAGGATAGAGATCCTTTTGGGATTACCACAAGGCTGGTGATTGTAAAGCTTGAAGATGAGAGGCATAAGATAACAATGAGATGTACCTTCTCATTATAAGAGCTTAGGTTAATCTGTGTGCAACCTGTGGTTTCATTGTACATGTACAACCTGTGAGCTTAGGTACCTTTGGTCTTCTCATTATAAGACATTTAAATTGTTCATACAAGACCAGGGCATGCTGGAGAAGGTGAGGTGATTGACATGAACTGCTATTTTGGAAACGAAGTGCAGATGACCTCTAATCAAGCTAAAGAGCTCAAAAGTTTGGTAGATGTTGTGCCAAGACCAAAGATAAAGGAATATGTGTGTACAATTATGAAACCGAATGTGGAACCTGATTTCAAGATGGTGAGTTCAATTGCAATTTACAATCTCTACTTGTTGTCTCTAGAATATATTACTTGATTAGTGGTTACAGTAACTTGATTATCATGTTTTTTCCTTCAGTCACTTCTTTCTTTACTTCATTTCATCTTGGAATCTCTTTACACAGGAATTTAGTGCTGAGTTCACCAGCTACCACTTGACTGAAATCCTGAGATCACCAACAAATTTGCCTACACTCAGTGTAGTCATAAACTGTACAAACTACAACAGGGACATATACTGTAGAATCAAGATTGGAGAACTTGGAAAAGCAACCATTGTAGGTGGCTGGAAAGCAGTTGCAAAGAAGTTTGACCTGAAAGAGGGTGAGATCTGCATGTTTAGTTTCAGGGATGAGAGGGCGGACTCAAGGAAATGGAGAGATAGCTTAGCATGGCTAAGGCTGGTGATAACAAAGCTCTATGTATGAATCTTTCTGGACCTCTATTTACTATTTCTATTTGTATTGTTGACATTATCTTGCTTACTGATGGTACTCACCAATTTGCAGTGATGCTACAAGTGGATAAGCAGTACTACAAGAGTAACAGAAGTTGAAGATGGATATGGCTCTGAAGATGAAGATGAGTAGCAATTTTAGTTGTAGTGTTGCTGCGGACTGTGCATCTCTGAAGGTTTGTATGCTTGCATACTTTGCATCTATGCTCTTGCATCACAGCAATGGTTTCAGCTGTGTTGAAATGGTTTGAGCTATGATAATCCATCTGAGCTATATTTAATCAATATTAGGTCTGATTATGTCTGACATGCTTGCTAATCTAGCTTGATGCATATTTAAATATCTAGCATGTATTGAGTTTTAGGGGCTACTTGATAAATGCCCCAAAAGATTTGCTTGCTCTATGCTTGCTCTGGTCATCTTGTTATCTCTAGAATACTGTGCAATAATTGATCTTGTTGTGCAAATTTTGATGTGGTTTGCTCAGTCGTGTGTTCTGTGTGGGTTCTTGTCCATTGATTCTTGGATTGCTCAGTCTATTTTCATCATAGTTTGTCACTAAAGGTTAGCAATATAAGCCATGGTGATTGTGTGATCGACGACAACGTTTTGTGTGCATCTTCAGTAGTAACCACCTCCACGTAGCTACAGAATTTTACCCTGACTACCTAGTTCTAGTTGTCTTATGGAGTGCTTATGGAGTGAGAGATGATGCTCCAGGTAGCAAGAACCAAATTCTGTATCTATTGGGGAGTTCATAACGAGCTTATATAATTATGGGCACTTGATAAAATGCCCCAAAAGACCCTAGCTATTAGGGCACTTAATAAAATGCCCCAAAAGACCCTATCTATTGGGGCACTTTCTCAAAGTGCCCCTAAAAGCCCACACCTCCTCCTCGAAACAGGCTTTCGCCCCACTTTATAAATAAAGCAACGACCAACAAACAACACAGGATACAAACGCAACACCACACAAGCTGGGGCCAACAGCAAACACATGCCCAAAACAGAAACAAATGGAGACAAAGGTGGGAAGACAAAACTAAGGTGACCCGCAACCGGTGCGCCTCTCCGGAGAATTACCACCACGCTCGTAGCACCGAATCGTCGAGTACCAACTAGCACCTTCAAGAAGGAAAGCAATCGCTGCTACCCGGATCGGCACCCGGTCCTAGGGTTTCCCCCGGCACACAGATAGAAGTGGATGGAAGGTAGCCACGACGCCCTCCAAGAAGGAATGGTGTCACCCGAAGGCGGCACCGCGTCGGTGTCGGGCGAACCGACAAAGATTTCTCCCAAAAAACCTATCCACGACCCCGGGCGATCCATAGCATAAGAGCCCCGCAAGGACAAAGCCTCGTCATCTCGGACTCTCCGCCCGCCAACTTGCGCGACCACGGTTACGAAGTCGCCATCGTCCTCTTACCCAAGCTACCGACACAAAGTCTGCAAGTAGGAGGCAAGGGGTAGCTCGACTCGGGGTCAGCAGTACCGCGACCGAGCGGGAGGGAACTGCCTCCACCGCCGAAGGCGATAGTCGACCGGACGTAGTCGCACAGCACACCAGTCCCAGTTGGGTCCGGCCACACTGCCAGTCCCAAGAGGGTCCGGCTGGGCCCGAATTGGGCCCGTAAAGCCAGCCACCACGCTGCAACAAGGGCAGACGCCGCCGCTGATGAACCCCTACACGAAAACCTCCGCCTCTGTCTTGCGGTCCTTATCGTCGCCTCTTCACGAACTCCGGCCCGGGGTCTGCAAGACGGAACAAGCAACACCGCTGGAACAAGGGACAGCAGCAGCGACACCTTGCGGGAGGGAACAACCTCCACCACCGAGAGGCGGTAGTCGACCGGACGGAGCATGAGAATCACACCAGGTCCACACTGACCCGGCCGGACCTAAATAGGCCCGTAACGCTTATCCCGCACCGCTGCAACAGGCAAGGTACAACACCACCGTCCCTGTTCGTGCGTCGTCGCTGCCGTCAACCTCAGACAGCACCACAGCAGCAGGCGAGCTGGCCCGCCTAAGCCCAGATGCGGCCCGAAGGGCCCCGATCTGGGCCGGAGGGCCACGGCCGCGCCACACCGCACGCAGCGCCCCGCCGCACGTCGGCCTCGCCACACGCCGGCACCACCGCGCTAGATCCGCTCGGAGGAGCCCAAGCCGAGGCCTCCCGACGCGCACCGCCGCCAGAGCGAGCTCGGGCCCCGACCCGCTCGCAGGGGCGTGGGGAGAAGCATTCCGCCGCCGCCGGCGCCGCCCGGGCACGGCCCGGCGACCCAAGCCGGCGGCGGCGACAAGGGAGGAGGGGTGGAGGTGAGGGTTGGGCTGGAGACGGGGGCGGCGCTCCCGTCGCCCTCGGGGGGGGGGGGGGAGAGGAGCGTGAGGGAGGAGGGGTCTTGTTCACGTATCCCCTTCCTAAAAGCCCACACCTATTGGGGCATTTTCGAAAAATGCCTTTATATTATAAGCTAACTTTTTAGGGTATTTTGATCAAAATGCCCTCTTTAAGCTACAATTTAAGGCATTTTGAAAAAATGCCCCTAACAAAGTGCCCCGAAATCCCTGCCGTCCACTAGTGGCAGCGGCCATGCAATTCATCTGTCATAGTGCAAGTGCCAGGAAGAAATTCATCTGAAGCAATTAATAGAAAGAGGTAGCCTAGATTATGAACAAGATGCATAAAAAACAGAAGAGATAGAAAAGAAGAAGAAAGAAGATAAGCCATTGCTCGACCCCCTCCGGCCACCAAGGATCGGAGCTAGGCCTGAGCCCGGCACAGCCGGGGCCCGAGAACCCAGAGCTGCCCGACGGCCGACCCCGCAGCCAGAGCCCCGGCGGCGCATGCGGTCACATCAGCGGCGAGTTGGTACGTGGCGCACACGGGCGTGGCTCGAAGGTCGACGATGAAAGCGGGGAACGCCATTCCGACGGTGATAAACGTGAGCAGCCACTCCAACAGCATCAGGAAGACAAAGATCTTGACGTCCCATGGCCGCGCTTGCTGCTGCTCCTGCTCCTGGTAGTGGTGGAGCTCAACATTCAATGAGCACGACTCGACCAGAAGAAGCAACAGACCCCAGGGGACGGTCACCCCGGCCAACATCACCAACATCCTCCTGAAAAATAATTTATTGGTCATGCGTCGGTACAAGATGCAGCCACACATTTTTTTAGAAAAGGGGGTGTCCCCGCCTCTGCATCGATTGATGCACATGGCTTTTTATTGCAGCGTCGAAAGATATTCAGAGTTTACATCTCAAACAAAAGTTCATGAAAAGGGAAATAAAAGTCTTAAAGACTAAAAAGACAGCTCCTCAGGACGTCTAATCTTCTTAAACGTTGAATTCTTCTAGACAGTCGCCAGGTACCCCGGGAATAGATATCCAAAGCAACCGCCTCCAGCCGGGTGCATCCATAATCCGTATGCGCACGTTGCGGCTCTGGGACCAGGAAAGCCCACTCGTGGATCCAGTGGGTAGCCATTCGTATGACCTGTAGAAAGTTAGCATGACGAGCATTGTTAAAAATAATATCATTTTGGCATCGCCAAATAGACCATAATAAAGCACAAGCTCCCACACTGATTTATGCTTTCAAATCCTTTTCCACCCTATCTAGCCAATTCCCGAACATATTCGTGCTATTAGCCGGAGTGACGATGTTGAAAGTATATTGCACAATTGTCCATAAAAAATGCGCAAACGGGCATGTAAAAAATAGATGATCTATGGACTCCTCCGAATCACAGAACACACATTTCTTACACCCATTACAATTACGTCTAGCAAGGTTATCTTTCGTTAGTTTAACTTTGTTATATAAGAACCACATAAAAATCTTAATCTTTAATGGTACTTTAAGTTTCCAAATCTGTTTGCGCAAATTTACAGTGTGCCCATTTAAATAATCCTCATATAGTGATTTAACAGTGTACAAACCGGTCGAAGTAAGTTTCCAAATAAAATTGTCCTCCTCATTCGTTAAAGGATGTGCAATTAGCCTTTGTAGCATATGCAGCCACGCATTTCATTTGTTACCCGTCAAGTTTCGTCTAAACTCGATGTGCACCGAGGAGTTTGCTAATGCATCGGCCACCAACATATTCTTATGTCGAGCTGCACTGTAAAGCGTTGGGTAATGCAGCCACACATTGTTCGATCGATCAGCGAAAATGAGTATAGGCTTAACTGGTGTGGGTCGCTGAACGTAAACGGGTGCCTCGCTGCCGTTGGGATCGCCTGGTTCGCCTTGATGGCGAAAACAAGCGCCGTGACGCCGAGGATCGTGCTGCCGGCTCTGCACAAGAAGATGAACCAAGCAGCAGCGCCGGCCATGTGAACCTGGTTGTTGGGAGCAGGTTTGCAAAAACGCCCTTTGATTGGTGGCTATCGAGCCCTCTAGACGCCCGTGGCCATTGCTGAAGTATTCCCTTTCTTGGTTTCTGGGTGCTTTTAAGTTTTAACCCATGCTGCTCTCCTTAGCTTGATTCGGTATACAGGACATACATACAGAGTGCCATGCTCTTGCATTTTTACCTCTGTTCATATATGGAAAACATGACCAGCTTTCCTAGGTTGGAGGGAGTAAAGAAGCTCTGCACTGCTCGCATTTACTTCGTGCATTCACTAATAGTTAAGCGGTCGTCATTGACTGTAATTGCATGCACGTAAAATTCGGAACCAGCAAAGCCTACATCGTCATTGATATTTCGAACAAATTAGCCCGCACATTTACTGGCAAGGATTGGGTATTGGTTGCTAAATAATCTGGCCAAAGATAGGAGTGGGAAGATGATGTTCATCTTGTGGAGAGCGCGGCACCACCTGAATTCAGGCTGGTCCCCTCCCCGGCCCCCGCGTCGCTCTCTCGAGGGCGACCCGGGCGGCGGAAAAAACCCTAGCCGCCCCGAGCCCCTTTCCCTCCCTCCTCCCCTCCCCCGCCGTCGTCGGAGGACGCCGCCGGCTTGGCGGCTGACGGTGGCGGCGAGGAGACCCCTCTCGTGTGCGTTGGTGCGTGGTGTGGTGTGCGTTTGGTGCCCTCGGGCCTGGGATGGGCTTGCCCTCCTTCCTTCCCCCGTGCTAGCTCGCCGTCCCCTGCTCAGCCGCTCACCGGCCCTCGCAGTCGCATGTCGTAGCCCCAGAGCTTTCCCTCGCTTGGTTGCAAGGGCTCTCCCAGATCCTTGGTGGGATCTGGTGGGCGGCCGGTCGGCCGCCATTGGAGGCTCGTGCTGCTGCTCCGGCGCCGTGTGGTCCGCGATGCTGCTCAACGCCCCGTGCTGCTCCGGTGGCCGCCGGGCTGCCAGATCCCGTTGCTGGATCTGGGCCGGGCTGGGCCGGGCCGGCTGTTCTGCAGGTGGCTCTCTGGCCTGCTCTCGCCAGTGCTCCGTGTTGGGCTGGAGCACCTCGCGACCGATGGGGTGTAGGCCATCGACGGCGGTCGGTTCTGTCTTCTTCGCGTCCTCTCGGCGGCGGCCGGCATCTGGCCGAAGATGGGTCTCGGTGAAAACCGTGCAACGGCTTTGTCCGCTGTGGGTGACGGCAACACCTCCGGGTGTCGTTCCCCTTGTTGAAGGCGTCGCCACGTAGACCCTCTCTTCTGTTCAGTTCGCTGGGTTCCGCCCCTCCGTCCCAGCTCGCTCTCGCCGGTGCTCCTTCGGTTGGTGTTCCTCGTAGCGGCTTGTGCTTTGGGGCTTTGGTGAAAACTTTGCAGGGCCTTCGTCTCTGCCGGCAACGACGACGTCTTCGCACGCCGCTTACCTTCTTGGAGGCGTTGCTGCAAGCCCCCTCGGATTCCCAAACCCTGCTTGGTTCTCTCCCCCGACGGCGTGTCTTGGTGGTGGCGATGATTGTGTGGAGGAGGACGTTGGTTTTGACATCATCGGTGCCGTCTTCGTGCAACAGATGTCAAGGCGCTTCGTGCGGTTCAAGCTATAGTCTAGGTTGGCTGTTTTGCCTTTGTTGTACTCTGTTGCTCTGAGGTGTGTGTGTGTGGTGTGGCTGGTTTCTCCAGCTTGTTCTTGTAAGTTGTAATTCTTGGCCGGTTGTTGGCTTTGTTAATTCAAATCTGGGCTCTTTCGAGCCTTCCGTCTAAGAGCGTGGCACCACAGAAATGGTATTATTTTGTGCATAGGTGACACTTTTGTTGACAATTCTATTCTTTTTCTTCAGAATTATCATGCTTCTCTACACAATATTGCGCAGGCAAGTGAGATTCATAATAGAAAGGGCAGGAAAAAAGTACATCAAGAAAGTTGATCAAGCATAACAGCCACACATATGGCAAGGAAGTTAAAGAATCGAAACTGCTTTGCGTCCGACGTTACCTGTCCGATTCTTGTACGACGCTGGAATCCAACGTATTGTGTTGATTAGCTAATGCTATCCATCGGCCACAGCAATTCGTCGGACAAACGTCGTACAAAATTCGTCGGACGTATAGCAGTGCTCTTAAAGAATCTTGGGGGAAGCCGGAAGAAGGCTGGGTTAAATACTTAAATGTAATGTTGATGCTAGCTTCTATAGCACAGATATGACAGGAGCTTGCGGGTACACGGGTAGGATTATTGTATCAGCCTGGGACCGAATCAACAATTGCAATTCGGCAGCGTTTAGGGGAAGCCATTGCGTGCCTGGAAGGCCTCAAGCTCTCTCTAGCACATTGAGATCCAAACTTAATAATCGAAACTAATTGCGCTGCAGTTTGTACTGGGGGCGTTCAAGGAAGATAGCATCAACAGAACTGAAATCTGTTTGATTGCAAAGAAATTCAAGCTGAAGAAGCTTTCAGATCGACAAGTTAGTTTATTAAAAATCAGTAGAAATTGTAATTTTGCAGCGCATGATCTTTGCCAATTTGGCTGTAGAGAGTTAAGTGGTGGTGTGTTAAAAAGTTCGGTTCCGGCCTGCGTATCGAAATCGGCTTTGAATGATTGCACCCCAAAAAATGTTATCTGATTAATACATTACCATTTTTTTAAAAACAATTACCCCACCCTTTCCAAACAACTTACTTTACTAGTACTACACAAGCGCAAAGCCGTGGGTGTCTGGGAGATATATATAATCATACATTTTTACATTGGTTCAAATATGGAGCAGCGTTTCTTGCAAGGGAATAGAGAAGCGCTGTACTCGCTTTGTCATTTACGATATGTAAAATGGACGTGGTGTGGAAGTAATCTTACCGAACCTATCAACACTAAACTATTTTTGTTCACGGCAGCAGAAAGGAACAAATCAACATTTAATGCATAACAACACTGGCTCGGTGTCGGTGGAGGAAAAATGACACAGAACAACAGAGACATTATATGGCATAGAAACAACACGGTGATCAAATGCATAGACAGAGAACTCAAACTTAAATCAACATCGCACAACTGAATCCATTGCAGCGATATACTCCAACAATCATATGCAGACTAAATCAACAACGCACAACTGAATCCATGACACGGCCGGTCGTCAACGTCCGGTTCCAAATGAACAGATTACAGATGGCTAGGACAAACTGATGTTACAACAATACCACTACTACAAATCCATCACTGCATGCACACGGTTCCAAATGAAGCTTCACACACAAACTAGTAGGAGTACTTGGGAGATAATCTCGCTCGAGCTCTATACGCTCGATGGAAGAGAATGGATAGCTCTAGTGTTCAAGGAGCACGCCGTGACAACAAACCCACAAAGTAGATCAGCACAAAGAACACGGCCACGAAGCACACGACGGCCGATAAGAAAATCAGAATTCTAACAATGAACTGGTTCAGGACGTCTGACCAGTACTGCTGCAGCAGGCCTTCGTCCATGGACTCCCTCGGCAGCAGCACGGAGTCGATGAGGTAGACGGCACTACTAGAAAAACGCTCGCCGCCGAGTTGTCTCGGCTTCGCCGAGTGCATAATTTCGGGGCACCTCGGCGAAGAGGGCTATCGCCGGTAGAGAGACGGCGACACTCGGCGACGACGAGACATCTCGGCAAACGCGAACGTCACCGGCTACGTGCAGAAAAAGATCTCGGCGAAGATTACCACGTCGGCGAAGACCACACAAAACACTCGGTGAAGTGTTTTTCCCGGCGAAACTGACGACCACGTGGCGCCTGGCAATGGGGCCCGCCTTGCAGGTTTGGTCCCTCCATTTCGCCGAGTACCGCACCCGGCGAAGACCTGGCGCGAAAAAGGAAACTTCTGCCGCGCAAAAAGATTCTGTTTCTCCGGGATTGTCGGTGGAAGGCACTCGGCGAATCCATGGGCGGGAACGAAAATTTCTTTCCGCGCCATTTCTTCGCCGGGGGTTTGGCATCGCCGGGTGCTAGTGTCGGCGAAGGTTGTTGGCGGGAACGAAAATTTCGTTCCACGCCAGTTCTTCGCCGGGACACCAGCTTCGCCGGGATTGTTTCTCGGCCAACCGGGTGGGCGGGAACGAATATTTTCGTTCCGCGACAAAACTTCGCCGGGTGTATCGCTCGGTGAACTGGAGATTTTTTGGAGCCAGCTTCCCACCCCTAGCTGCGCCTATAAATACCACACCTCTACACCAGCTTACTCACTCATTCCAGCTTACCCAGCTCAAACACAAGACATTCGGGTTTCCTAGCTATGCCCGACACTGAATGCAGCGACATTCGACCGTGAATCAGTGTCGGGCTGTAGCTAGGAGAAACCGTGTGTCTTGTTACAACTATATTTAGATATACTACACACAAATTATCCGGATTTACCCAGCTCAAACACAAGACATGCGGGTTCCCTAGCTATGCCCGATACTGAATGCAGCGACATTCGACCGTGAATCAGTGTCGGGCTGTAGCTAGGAGAAACCGTGTGTCTTGTTTCAGCTATATTAGATATTACACACAAATTATCCGGATTTACCCAGCTACGTCCCACCGTGCATGTGATATCGCAGCCACGGTGGGATTGTAGCTGGGTGAAACCGTATGATTTGTTCATTTATGAGACGTCTTACCGCTGATTGGATCAAAGTGACGTTCAAACACAAAATATTCGGGTTCCCTAGCTACGTCCTACAGTGAATGCAACGTCATTCGAACGTGAATCACTGTAGGGCTGTAGCTAGAGGAAACCGTATTTTGTTTACCAGGTTACTCACTCATATATTCTACCAGATTATGTATTCAGATGCTAAAGATCATTAGTTGAAAATGCAAAGATAAATAATACATTTTACACGGTCGTCGTTGTAGCGACCAGCATTAGGGAATGACACCAATCTTGGGTACATAGATGAACCATTTGTCATAAGAAATAATGTGGCTTAGATTAGTCATACTCCTGCCTAGACCTATAATACTCGTGCTCATAGTCGTCGTAGTCGCCGCCGCCTACAGGTGCCATTTGGTCACCTGGGAGTACACTTCGCCGAGCCTGTGTTGTTCGCCGAGAACCTCTCTCGGCGAAATGTGACCACCTGGGACCATTTGGCACCCACTTCGCCGGGTGTTTTCCCCACCCGGCGAACTTGGTAACCTCGGCGAACATTCCACCAGGCACTCGGCGAACCAGCACCCGGCGAACGTTCGGCGACGTCTTGGACAGGATCTCGGCGAAGACGGCACCCGGCGACGATGCCCGGCCTCGGCGAACTTTCCGCGCGGCTCTCGGCGAAACCCCTCCCGGCGAACGTTCGGCGACGTCGTAGGAAGGATCTCGGCGAAGTGAACTCCCGGCGAAGACGCCTGGCACTCGGCGAAGAGCATCACAGCGAAGATATTCGCCGGAGCCATGTGTTCAATCTTCGCCGAGTGTCGTAGCCTCCCCACCCGGCGACGTTCTGACACATCTCTGACGCCCATCTGACAAGGGACGGTGGCGATGTGCTTTTCTTCGCCGGGTGTTGGACAAAAAGTCTCGGCGAAGAGGTCGCCGTGCATCCCCGATAAAAAGCACCCGGCGAAGTGTCGTCGCCGAGGCGATTTTCGTTGAGATGGTTCCGCCGAGAGCCTCTCTCGGCGAACCTATCGCCGAGGCCAATGTCGGCTGTCGCCGGGTATTTTCCCCACCCGGCGAATGGGGTTTTTCTAGTAGTGAGGGTCTCCTCCTCCTCGCCCGTGACCATCCTGGTCACCCTGGCCACGCCCCCGGACGAGGACCGCAGCTCCATCGTGTCTCCGCGGTGGTCGATGGTGAGGCCGTAGCCCCTGGTCAGGTCGGAGGCAAGCGTGTCCACCGGGAACCCCCCGTTTGTCCTGCTGACTCTGAATGGCGCGGGCGCGACGAAGTGGTACCGGAGGACCGCGAGCTGGCCGTCGGCAGTGAGGTCGTTGAAGGACGGCTCGAACGCCGCCACTGCCTTGTCGTCCGGGCAGAAGAGGACGAGCCCGCCGTGGACGAGGCTGCTGCAGTCGAAGATAGTGGTAGCGTTGGCCGTGGCGTTCACGAGGCCCGCGAAGCGGCCGCAGCCGTTCATGGACATGAGGCGGTCCATGAACCCCCGCGGCGACACCTCGGATGTCGCCTCCAGCCGGCCCCCGACCGCGAGGACAACAGCAAGCAGAAGTAACACCCTCATTGACATGGCTAGCTTAGGATCGGGGTGCAGTTCCTGTCGATCCGGCCGGCGCGGTAGTGGTGGTGGTCTGGTAGATGGAGCAGGACCGGCAAGGTGGAGAGATTGAGAGATTTGGGAGAGAACCAGTGCGTGCCCAAGGTATATGGTTGTAATACGGACGGGATCACGGGAGTGAGCGAATCAGCGACAAGAAATAAAGTACTGGACATACGTGTCGACGGCTTATAGGAGAGGACCCATACGCGTGACCAGTTGATCGATGGCCTCTCTTTCTCACTCCGCGCAAATGCATGCAATTCAGCCTTTTCTTTTCCTCAAAGCGAAACTAGGAGTGGTCGTCATTCAGTGGATTGTGAGCACGTACCGCATCGATCACCAACGTGTTTGCATGCATTCTGCTTAAGAGAAAAAAAATGATGTTGCATGTACCTATTTTTTATGCATGGCCTATACGCCTGTATTCCGTCGTTGCCACGCGAACTCCCCCGCCAAAACACATTCCAGTGAGGTCAAAAAAAAAAAAAACACATTCCAGCCGGCACCTTTTTTTTTGGTTCAAAACGATGATACTCCCGGCCTCGAAAATTGTTAGATGGGCACAATCATATATTATTGCTTATTTTATAATGTCAAACAAAGCCCAACATCGCTACCAAACAAGTCAGCAAAAAAAAAGCACGAGAAAACATTTTCACAATCCTATCACAAACCTTATGACAAGTGATGGAACACAGAAAAATACATAACTCCAATGCAGAGCTCACAAAAATGGTGCGTGCCACGTGTGTCGATGATGCCGATACTTCGAGTTACCAACTTCATCAAGGCCACACCACACGTGCGTCAAAACTTCACTAGATCACGTGCATACTTGCGGTGGTTATCACTGCCAACAACCTCTCACTACCAGCTGGCGACTTCTCGCTAGCTGGACCTTGTAGAAGATTCTAGAAGCAGGTCGTGGTCCTTGTTTTCTCGCTTTTGCTCGTGTTGGACCTCCTTCAATCCCATCGAGGGGAGATGATGGGGCATTGGACGATATATATCCACCTCCATGAGTCCAGATCCGTAGCCTGATCCTTGCCACCACCCGTCAAAGGGTTGACGCCCAAGATCTACTTGTCATCCTCTGACGACAGCTTGATGATGGCTCTCGGCAAAGAGGTTTAACTTTGCCGATGGCCAAGCTCTGGCACGACAAAGGGCCGATGACTAGGACCACCTTGCAAGGGAAATTCCATCTCCACCCCTAGACCTTCAAATCACTTTACTTTTCCGAGCGTCCAAGTTTGACTCTTGTGAAAGACTTTGCCAAGTTTGCGACGGAAAAAACTCGACAGCGAGTTGTTTGCTAGTGTTTTCTATGCCGACACTGATTCCCAACGGTTTGCACTTGGGAAACACTTTTCCGAGAGCTCTTGCGCCTTTGCCGAGTGTCTGAAACAGACGACTAACATACATATTCCCGTAGTGAAATGTTTTATTTTCTAAGTAGAGATTTTTTTATCTATGAAAATGTCCAGATAATTTCTTCCTACTTGATAATTGTAAGTGGTCCTTCAAGGTTGAGCACAATTGCCTTTTGTTTTGCCTATATTCTTTTACATAATTGTTCACCAATCATGAATACGTTTTGTGCTCCTCTTCTACTTTGGTTCCTTTTGAGGTCTATGGTCCTGTGCCACCAGTCCACCACGTTATTTCCTTGAAAACTGATTATAGTTCCCTCTTTTATCAATAACCAACATATGCATATAGTTTTCACATACCACATCTATTTATTTATAAAATGCCTATTACTCTATCTTATTATGAGATCACTGCAACACGGGCTACAATGGTCCTCGGCCAAACCATCTACCACGTGCTACAATTGAGTGTTTGTGGAACACACCATTTTCTACATCATGGATTTTTTTAAAAAAAAAAATTGAAACTCGTAAGTATTGTTTATGATTTTTTTAACACCAGATTCACTGGAGCTCGGGAGCACGAAATATCATCTCGGATTATAGTTGCATTATCTCAGAGATAGAATAATGGTTGTTGGATAGTTTACATGCGATACTATGTAAATTTCAGTAGATTAACCGGAGAAGTGGAGATCACAACAGCTTGACATTAATTATCCATGTGGTGATCACATATACTCGTAGCTGGTTTCATCCACACCTAGCTGCTAGTTAGATGCTGCTCTATGGCAACCGATGCTATTTAAATGGAGCCATCATGCATGGGCTGGCATATACATGACAATGGAAAAACGAGCAAGCGCGTGCATGTGACACCAGTCACCACCACTTTCTTGTGTTTTTGCAAATTTTGGCCCTGCCCAATACAGTGAAGAAAAAGCGACCCAGGCTACTTCAGGGAATATGGTCAGGCAGATTTAAACTCGTCTAGCTACATTGCAATCAAATGTCCAATAATTTAGTTCACATTCCATATTAGATGGAAAGTCCAGGTGCAACAGCTTTTTCAAAGCCGGCCTTGTTCTTAAATAGCTTTGCATGATGCCATGCATGCATCTACCTGTGTGAACCTGTGATCATTTTTTTTATTTTGCTTGATGGTAGAACTAAGCCGATTAGAGCATCAAGAACCGGAATGTGCAAGTTTCGCCAAGTTGATGGTAAAGACCAGCGCCATGACGGCGATGACGGCACTAGCGCCTTTGCACAAGAGGGTGAGCAGGACACACAGTCATAGTGGCATAGTTCATGCATTTTTTACCTTTCTTCAAATATGGAAAACGATGGTCAGCTTTACTAGCTGAAAGAGTAGAGAATCTCTGTACTACTCGCTTTTACTTCGTGCATTCACTGATTACTAGGCAGTCGAAATTTATTGTAATTACATGGTTGGTAAATGGATACGTGTAAGTAATCGTACCCAACCAATCGACCGTAACTACTTGCTCACGGCAGAAAGATAGCATACGAAAAATATTGCATACAAGAGTCAGTGAAATGTGGCACATTTGTTGACGAAGTGATGGACGCACACACAATCGATCATATCCTCCAACATGCATAGTATCAGACATGGCATTTGACTAAACCATCTTCCTTTGGCTGCAGTAGTACTCGGTGATGAAGAACCCGGAAAGAATGTCCGCCATGCACAAGGAGGACGCCGTGCCTCTCCTTGGAGGTGTCGTGAAGGAACAATGCATGGTCACCTCGGCCATGTGGAGAGTCGTTTGAATCTGCACTCGCGTGAGCTAGAAGAGAGTGACGACGCAGTTCTGGGTAATCCCACACTGCCTTGTGCCGGTGACCTACCCGCAAGTGTTGTCCCCTTTCTTGCAAGCGTCAGTCTAAACCAATTCTCACGTTTTGTGTTGGCTCTCTAGGTGTCGATGATCATGCTCTGCGACCACCGGTCTTCGTGTTCTGCTATGTGACTATGTGTCAAGATTAGTAATATGTTCCAATCATGCTGTAGGTTGACCGCTTTTCAGGGATGTTCTTGTTGATGGTGAGGTCACGGTTGTCGGCTCGCATGGTGCTCATTCTGCTCATTTAGTTATAGCTCTCAAGTTCGAGGCCAAGAGGAGATGGTGTGGTCGTCTCGATGGAATATTGCCCGTCGGAAGCATTTGTGGCTTTTGGTGCCACCATTTTATCTCGGCGGTGTGACGCCCTTTGATGACGCCAATGACTCCTAGTTCTGCATAGTGTGGAGTGTTTGGTGGGCAAGCCGGAGATGATTATGCATTCTTAGGACTACATGATTCCCTTCGACTTAATGACTGATCCAACATCACTCCTTCGTGCTCTTCTCGGCCTATCCTCGTGGTGTGATGCAAAGTTTAAGGCTTTGTGTTGTTGTCTAGGATGTTGCTTGTTTTTTTCTCTCTTTCTCTTTCCTGTGATTGTGCTACTTTCGTAGCCGTTGTATTTGTATCTCGGTTCTTCTTCTTAATAAAAAAGGTCTAGGTTGCTTAATGCCCACCGTAGTTGTTTAAAAGGAGAGAGTAGGTAGTAGTAACTAGTAAGTAGCCAATGCACTCAATCATTATTTGCTGCCAGTTGCGTGGCTCTAGAGCCCTATTGATGCCCCGTGATGAAGTATTTCCTCTCTTAGCTCTTTGGTGTTTTAAAGCCTTGCCACTTTGCTCACCGTGATGTCGTAAACATGACAAAATATATAAAGGACTAGTCCGACAAATTTAGCTATGGCCAGACCATTGTCAAGTGCTACACTTGTTCTTCGATCTTTCGCCTAAACCTCTACAATATACTGCACACTGCACCCACTACACGTTGTGTGGGATCAGGCTTCATACATGGTGCAATTGTGTGAACATAGGACAGCTAGCCAATGCAAGTGCAAAGCATGGAAACAAAAGAACAATCTCGTTCATTCGTTGTAGAGAAGAAACAATCGGAACCAGCAGTCCCGCGTGCCGGATCACTGATATTTCTGAAACCCAGAAATTTCTCCACACATTCCCTACAACTACCTCTCAAAGGTCAAAGCAAAGCCGTGTGAGGTATAATCATGCATTTGTACCGAACACATATCAACCCTAAGGCCTTGTTTACTCCTGGGGTATTTTGAGGGATGGGAAGTTTGGAGATTGGAGGGGATTTGGTGAATCCCTCCCTTTCACCCAATCCCCAGATTTCCCCTCATTTCCCCTAATTTTCCCTCTCTTCCCACTGTTTACTTACAATTTCGGGATGGAAGAGTATTCTGGCGTTTTGACCACTGATAATAAAAACTGAATCTTTACCAATACATCAACATATTCAGTTTAGTAAGAAACGGACCTTTGGACTGGATATATGTCAACTCACAATCATTACAAGCACGTCACGCACAAGTCTACAACGCATAGTCAGCAATCAACTTCGTCTTCACATAGACATGGTTTTACATAGCAGCACATTACCAAGGAGCAGAAGTGATTCATCATAAACAAAACAAAAAAATTGCTCTGGTTCATGTCAACTAGGTCTACCATGGAGTCTAGATGCAGCATAATTCATCTGAACCAAATTGGTTTTGCTTGCAGAATACTGAGCTGAAATAAGCAATGATATACTCCAACAGATTTTTCTCAACCGATTGAATCTAAAGACAAGCAGCTGTATGTACATGCCATGCATACGTCAAGTACAGTGACGGGAGATGGCGAGGCAAGAACTGCTGCTGCAAGTACCAGCTAGGACTGATCCGCTCGATCGGGCCAAGAGTTCGAGCAGCCGAACGGGCCAGTAGAGCTGAACGGCAGCAGCGGCATGGGCGCACTGGTAGAAGGTGGCTGGCGGCGGCGGTGAGCTCCAGCTCGATTTCAAGCGGAGACGAGGATGAATCTGACGGCTATGCTCCGGTCCTGAGGCCGGTAACTCGATTCACTCCCTGGCGGACTCGATTCAGCAGCGGCGACGTCGTTGGATTAGAGAGACGAGAGACCTAACCGCTCACGCGAACTTCCGGTGACGAGCGGCGGCATGGGTGCCGGGTGAGCGGCGGCATGGGCGTCGGCCAGATGCCGAGAGGTGAGGAGGGGAAGAGGTTTGGGAGTAACTCACATGACTGAACGCCGTGCTGTATCCGGGGGAGGAGGCAGCGTCCGGCGGCGGTGTCCCGAGGTGAGCGTCCACGCCGGAGCTTTGGTCGACGCCGTCGCCTCCGTCGAGCAAGATTCTTCCCGGCCGATACACGAGGGGAGCCTCGCGTATAATACACGAGGGTATCGATGGGGTTGGGTGGGGATTTCACGGCATGGGCCGAACCAAACCCCGCACATACTCTAGAGGTAAACGGGTCGTCGGGGAATTTTTGGGATTTCTGGTTGGGGCCGGAAAATACCCTCCGATCCCAACAAATACCTGAGAAGTAAACAAGGCCTAACTGTATTTTTGTTCACGACAGCGGAAAAGGAACAAAGTTAATCCACATTATTGCATAACAACACAAGCTCGGTAGAAGAAACTTGGAACATAACAACACAGAGACACTATATGGCATAGAACAACACAGTGATCAAATGCAAAGCTGCGGCACACAGGAGCCGAACAGCAGACCCCGTACTCAAACACAAACTTATTCCAGCACTACAGTGCTATGCAACGATATACTCCAACATGCAGATGCAGACTAGCTTCGCACTTGACTAAATCAACGTGCTGGCTGAACTAAACACTCATGCGCGTACAAACACTGATGCGCGCACACACAAGACAGTGCCCTTGGGGATGAAAGGCTTCTTCGTCGTCGTCTTCTTCAGTGCATCATTGCGTCCTGCCTGCGTCTACAGTAGTCCCCGAGCATGAACCCGGACACGCTGCCCACCATGGTCGCTGGGACCAGAAGCAGAGCTTGCCAGACTTTGACGGTGCAGTGCAGCCACCCCAGGTACCCGCCGTACGACGCCTCTTCGTCCCCGCCATCCAGAATCTGTCGGAGACGGCTCGGCAGCAGCACAGCGTCGACGACGTAGACGGCAAGGGGCGAGTCGTCCGATGAAATGGCCTTTGTCAGCCTGGCCGCGCCGCCGCTTCCGTTTGAAGGCGGCGCCGGCCACAGCCAGACCGTGTCGCCGTCGTCGCCTACGGTGAGGAAGAGGCTCATGTTGGTGGCCTTGTCGGTGGCGAGCGTGCGCACGGCCATCCATTCGAACGCCGCGATCTGCTCCCTCCCGTAGCGCGCCGCCGTGCCGTGGTGCAGCAGGACGGCGAGCTGGTCGTCCGCGCTTAGGCTGCTGAACTTGGGCTCGAACGCCGCCACCGCGAGGTCCTCGGGGCAGAAGACGGTGAGCCCGCCACCTGTGCCGGCGACGACGTGCTCCTGGAATATCTCGCCCGCGTTCTCCGTCCTGGCAACGGGGGCCGGGAACCTTCCGCAGCCGTGCGTGGAGTTGAGGTAGTCCATGAGCCCCTGTGGTGGCGCGTCGGACGCGTGCTCAAGGCCCGAGTCGGCGGTGCCTCGGAGCTGCAGATGGGGAAGCGTTGCCCCGTCGTCGCCGACTGCGGCGCCTCCGGACGCGACGAGCAGAAAGATCAGGAAAAGTGCGGCCATTGCTCAGCACGAGCAGACGAGCAGAGGAGTAGTAGCTAAGGGAGTGTGTGTGAGCACAGGAATTGCTAATGGCTTGGCTTGGCAGTGAAGTGCATTGTAGGCGGTGTGGCCGTGGTTATTTATGCACGGAGACGGAGGCAGGAAACTGCGAGGAAGCGAGGCAATGTAAAGGCTGGAGCTATACGTGTCGATCGCCTGTCGGACATGCCTGCGCAAAGAAGGCGCAAAATTAATTAAGCTCGGGCTCAGCTCGGCCAAGGACGTTCAGTTTTCCCAGTAACAATGCCATGGTCACTCACATTACGTGAGAGAAATCATGAAGCATCCATCAACTAAGAGACCAAGAATTGACACTGCATGCGCTCTACTTTTACTCCATCGATCCATCAGTTAAGTCGAATCGATCAGCACCTCATCACCTTGCTAGCCGCGCTCTCCAGTCTCCACTCGCAAGTCGTACTCTAGGGCAAGCCAGGCTCTAACTTTAGACGGAGCCATGCATGTGCTAATCGACGGAAACAGTAATTGGGTCGGTGACACCTTTGATTTCTATGTTCCTCTTACACATTTCTGCTTACTCTCTACTTTTGCAGCGGAGTAGTAGTCTAGTACAGTCAAAATGGTCTTTTTTTTTTTAGATTAGTCAAAATGGTCTTGGAAATGATCCACATGAACTGGTTAAACTCGGATGTTCCTTGGTGGTTGATTTTGCATGCAAATACCCAGTGATGTACTCTAAATCCGATGGTAGACGGAAAGTCCACAAAGTAGTGAAGATCCTTTGTTAGGTTTGTATCAGCGACTCAGCGTAGAGCTATGCACATGCATGCATGGACTACTTTGAGCAATAAACCTGAAATTGAAGTGTGGCATATGCCGTTAGAAAATTAGATGACTGATCAAATGGTTTATATATACTTGCACAGCACTACATTACGGTTTACTTTTTGAGGCACTTTAAAGCGCACATAATTTGGATTTTTTAACTCAAATTTTTTTTGGGGAACTTTGACAAAGTGTCACCTTTAGCCATATGTGGTTATTATTTTGCTTACATGACATCTAAACCTAGCTGCTACCGGTTGCAGATGGCAGATGTTGCTAGATGGCAACCGATGCTTTTCAGATGGAGCCATCATGCATGGGCTCTGGCACATATATACATGACAATGGAAACGCGGTGTGGCACCACCATGTTCTTGTGTTTTTGCAAATTTTGCTTCTGCGCAGTTCAATGAAGAAAAAGTGACCCGAGACTACTTCAGGGAATATGGCCCAGGCAGAAGTAAACTCGTCTAGCTACATTGCATTCAAATGTACGTGCAATAATTGAGTTTTAAGGCAGTCGTATCTACCACCCGATTAGATAGATAGAATGTTTAAAAACATATAGTTTTTCCGAGGCAGAAAAATAAAGGCCAGGCTAAGCCGGGAAAAACAACAACAACAACAACAACAACAACAACAAAAACTAATCTCCCGGGTCTTGGCCATGAGCTAGTGCCCGCTGCTCAATTTCTTCCCAAACTAGATGCGCTGCTAAGGTTAGTTGCAGCACGACGTTATTGAAGACCCGCCTGTTTCTCTCTTTCCAAACTCCCCACATGGATTATATGAGTGCTCCACTTGCCTCCGTCCTCTTCTCCATCGGAAGTCCAGCGAGCATGCCGTTCCACCAAGCATCGATGTTGTGGCCTAGCGGTGTAGGGGCCATGCCAATGCTGCCATTCCATCCAAAAATTTGCTCACGAACCATCGTGGAGAAGTTACAGCCAAGAAGAAGGTGCTGCACCGTTTCTGGGCGAACCCGGCAAAGCTTGCAGATTGGGTCGTGTGTCCATCCCCTAATTGCCAGATTATCCTCCGTGAGGATCTTGCCATTGATGGCCAACCATGCAAAGAAGCTGCATTTGGGCTCCATCTTTGCCTTCCAAATTTTTGCAGGTCGGAAAGGTTGGCAAGCGCCTTGAAACTGACAGAGGTAGGGCGAGGCCGCCATGTACTCACCATTCGCCGTCCATCTCCAAGCAATTGCATCCGGTTGGGGCAGCAGCACCACCTCCTGTATGATGGCCCAAAGCGAGATTAACTGCTGCAGTTGTGCTTGGGTAGATATACGAAACAGCGCCTTTATTCAAAATTTGTGGCTTGCAACTCCTTCTGGACTGTTTTGAACTTGTGTGTCAATAATTTATTTAGAATTCCATATTAGACGGAAAGTTCACACGCAGTAGCTTGTTCAAGCCGGTCTCGTTTTAAGATAGCTTTGCATCATGCCATGCATGCATGCATCTATCTCAGTGAACCTGTTGAACGATTTGTTTGTTTTGCATGATGGTAGAACTGAGCATGATTACCTCTCTCGGTTAAGAACTGTCAAATTTGGTCCAAACCCTATAAAAAAAGTGGTCGTGATGGTTTCCCGCCAGGTTATTTCTTGATACTCCCTCCGTTCCGAATTACTTGATACACATTTGTATAGCATAGATGTATCTAGACACTAAACAAGTGTAGATACATCCATGTTTGGATAAATCGAAGTAAACTAATTTGGAACGGATGGAATAGATTCAATTGTACCGACAAGAAAAAGGTAAATATAGAGTAGGAAAAATTGTGCCAAACTGTAGCCTAAATGGTTGGTCATAACCTTTTGAAGTATCATAAGTTTCACTATGATTTTACAATTACACCCGGACAAGTTATACGATGAGCTGCATACCCCAAACCCATAAAATCTTTATGCATGCTCTGAGAAGGTGATCCAATGTATTTCTAGTCTAATTTTGTCTCAAGATAATAGAAGAATGAAGTTGAAGTAGCTCCAAATTTTACTATTCAGCAAAATGTTGAGGCAATATGAGGAGATGAATCCAAACGTTAAACCCATATCCTGTTCTTCACCGCAGCACATATCCAAAATGAAAATTTAAAAGCTAGATACAATAGAATATACATTTAACAGTTCAATGGTAAAGTAACACAAGGGAAACCAAACATCTTATTTTGCGTAACGACCAGATATTATTCTATAGGGGCAAGTAATCATATATATACTACCTCCATATGAAAAAAACAAGGCTCATATTTTTAGTCAAATGATACTAAGGTTGACCAAATGTACTAAATTATACACGTTTACAATATTTATTAAGTACACTATGAAAATTCATTTTATGATGGATATATAGATGTAGATTAAATATTGTAAATGTTCATATATTTGTCTATATGTTTGGTTAAACTTAGGGATACAAGTTTTAGGGTGGTTGGCATTTTTAATAACCGTTCATCTAGCGAGATCTAACGGTGTTAAAATAGTCGGAACCAGACTGACGGAACCGAACGGTTCCGCGGTACCGAAAATGGTGTGGGACCGGTACCAAAATTATGTGGGACCGGGTACGAAAACTGTGGGGCCGGTACCAAATTACGTGAGACCATAATTTTATTTTAATTATTAAAAGCTATTCTCGAAAGTTTGATCACTCTCTTCTCTCCCCTAATCTCCTCCCTCTCTCTCCACCACCGACGCGGGCGTGGGCGCCGTCACCGGCTCCTCCACCTTCCCTCCAGCAGGGGCACGGGCGGGGGCGCCGTCGCCGTCGCCGTCTTCCTCCACCTCCCCTGCAGGACCCGGGCGCGGGCGCCGTCGCCGGCCTCCTCCAGCAGCGGGAGCCGGGCGCGGGCCGTCTCCGGCCTCCTCAATCTCCCCTCCAGCAGCAGCCGCCGGGCGCGGGCGGGGGCGCCGTCGCCGGCCTCCTCCACCTCTCCTCCGTGAGCAGGATCCGGAAGCCGCCGACCTTTCCATCCACCACCTCCGAAGCAGCAGCAGCATCCTGCCGCAGGAATGGCCAAGTTCGCCTGATTGAAAAGCAATGGATCCACGCTCTAAAACGCGCAGCGCACGCTGAGGCAACCATCCGGCCCACAGACGAACACTTTCAGAATCAAGAGTGTTTTAAAAGATCCAGAACACGATCTTTGATTTTTGATCTTTACTCAGTAGCTCTGTCGGCACCACTGTACCATCGGAGAAAAGTGCAGGATGGTGATGATTAGATGTGTCAGAAGCAGATAACCAAGTTCTCTGTATAATAAATTTTTGTAAAGAGTTCTGACAAGGATAAGGCACTGATCATCTACTTTGGAAGATCACATTTCTTCCTGCTGCCCTAGTCGCCTCGCACTCACAGGATTCGTTTTTCAGATGGGCCAAAACAGAACAAAACAGGGTCGGGCTGTTTTTTTCCCCTAAAACTACGTGAATTTTAATCAACGGCTAATAAAAATCATCTCATAATCAATGGCTAACAAAATTCAGAGCCCACGGTTCCGACGGAACCACGAGTTCCGTGCCAATCACCAGAAAAGAGCTCACTTAGAGAACGTTGATTTCTTAGCATGCCTTCACTAAATTTGGTGAGCCCATCAAAGCAGCCGTAAGCAGATAACATCCTCCACCACATGGAGGTGGTCGGTGAAATTAATAACCACTACAATTTTCTTAGGAGAAGAATTTTAAGAAGTGTCAACAATAATATAGGGTGGATGACCATGGTGGGTTACCATCAGATCCACAATTCCAAAAGAACTTCATAGATGATGCCGCATGGTCGAATCTACATGTTCAAACACTGCAATAGAAGGGGAAAAATGCCATATTGTACTATTTAATTAGTAGCACATAGCAAAGGAAGGATTTTTCATTTAGAACTTAGTTTGATACGAATGGATCTTCCCTGATCTTCAATGTCACCAATATATTCGAAATTCCATGCAGTGAATAATCGTAAGCTAAGTTTCAAGAAACAAAATCGCATGAACAACATAACTGATATCTTTTCATAACAGAAATAAAATCAGCTTTTTGTCGAGATGATTTGTAGGTATAGGCTATAGCGATAATATATAAATACCCCGTGATGAAGTATTTCCGGTAGTACTCAATAATCTAGTAGTACTCCTACTCTACTACTAGAAGGTAGTAGAACACATCCAATGCACCCGGTCATTATTTGCTGCCCCGTGATGAAGTATTTCCTCTCTTAGCTCTTTGGTGTTTTAAAGTCTTGCCAGTTTGCTCACCGTGATGTGGTATCCATGAAAAAAGATATAATGGACAAATCTAGCTATGACCACAGACCATTGCCACATAGCACCTACGACACGTTCTGTGAGCGCAAGCTGCACATGGTGTAGTTGTGTGATCATAGGGCAGCAAGCTAAGGTAAGTGCCATGGAAACAAAAGAACAAGCTTGTTCAGCTAGCTAATGCATGCAAGTGCCATGGAAACAAATCTGAACCAGCAGTCCCGCGCGCAGGATCATTGATATTTCTGAAACCCAGAAATTGCTCCGCACATACCCTCCAACTACCTCTACTAAAACACAAGCAGAGCCGTGTGAGGTTAGGTATAATCATGCATTTTTACCTTTGTTCAAATATGGACCAGCGTTTCTTGCAACAAGGGAATACATAAGCTCTGTACTAGTACTCCCTTTCACTTTGTGCATTCACTGTTAAAGTGTTAATTAAGACGTTGTCATTTACTAATTGAAAATGGATATGTGGAAGTAATCTTAACGAATATATCAACCCTAATTGTATTTTTGTTCACCACAGCAGAAAATTAACAAATCAACATTACTGCATATATAACAACACAAGCTCTCGGTGGAAGAAAAATATTGTCATAGGACAACACAGAGATATTATATGGCATAGAGAACAACACAGTGATCAAATGCAAAGCTGCCGCACAAGAGCAACAGCAGACCCTGGAATCAAACGTACTCCAACATGCAAATGCAGACTAAATCAACGTGCTAGGTGGACTAAATATAACTCGTACCAGCAGACAGCTAGCAGTTCACAAACACTCATGCGCGCACACAACACTCAACACAGGGAGTAACTAAACAGTGCCATGGGGATGAAGAGCAGAGAGCAGACTTCTTCGTCGTCTCCTTTTTCAGTTGACGCACTCACAGGGATGTTTCGGCAGCAGCACAGCGTCGACGACGTAGACCGCGATGGGGGAGTCGTCCGACGAGATCGCCTTTGTCAGCCTGGCCGGGGCGCCGCCTCCGCCTGACGGCTGCGACGGCCACACAAACACCTTGTCCTTGTAGTCGCCTACGGTTAGTAAGAGGCTTTTGTTGGTGGCCGCGTCGGTGGCGAGCGTGCGCACCTTCATATACTCGGACGCCGCAAGGTGCTCCCGCCCGTAGCGCGCCGCCACCACGTTGTGCAGCAGGGAGGCAAGCTGGTTGGCGGCGCTCAGCTTGCTGAACTTGGGCTCGAACGCCTCGACCGCGAGGTCGTCGGGACAGAAGACGGTGAGCCCGCCGCCGGTGCCGGCGACGATGTGTGCTCCCCGAAGATCTCGGCTGCTTTCGTCGTCCTGGCGACGAGAGCCGCGAACCTCCCGCAGCCGTGCGTGAAGTGGAGGTAGTCCATGAGCCCCGGTGCGCCCGAAGCGTGCCCGCCGTCCGAGTCGTCGGTGCCGCGGAGCTCGAGGTGGGGTAGGCCAGCCCCGTCGGCGGCGGCGGTGGTGCCTCCGGATGCGAGGAGCAGAAAGATCAGGAGAAGTGCGGCCATGGCTCCGCAGGAGCTAGTAGCTAAGGGAGTGTGAGCGACATGAATTGCTAATGGCTTGGCTTGGCAGTGAAGTGCATTGCAGTCGGTGTGACCGTGGGTATTTATGCACGGAGCTGGAGGCAGGAAACTGCGAGGAAGTGAGGCAGTGTAAACGCCGGAGCTATACGTGTCGATCGCCTGCGCAAACAACGCGCAAAATTAAGCTCGGCCAAGAGATCTAGAATTGACACCGAGTGTAGTTCGATCTATATGGCTCTCGTCTTTAAAAAAATTTAAATCTACTTTTCTGTTTAAAAAAAATTTGAAACAAATATTCTGGGTGGAGATAACGTTGAGATATATAGTCGTGCAAAATCTCGATGAAAAATTCATTGTATTTCGGCATGCAGAAAAAGATAAAGCTGGCAAAGTTTTCAAATTTGAAACTTGGAACGGATGAGGGATGGATAGCCCAGCTCCCACCCCCGTAGGGGCGACGCGGGCCGCGGCCACACCGGCCACCGTCAACGGCGCCGTAGCCACCACCCCCAGCCTATCCCCACCTCCCACGCTCTCACCGCGACCCTGCCCGTTCTCCTGGGCCGACTGCCAGGACGAGGAGGCAACTACAGTGTCCGAGCTCCCCGTTTCCCCGCCGGATCTGGAGGAGGGCGAATGGCCAGATTCGCGCTTGGTGCTGTCGGCGCCGCCGGCCTGCGACTGCGGCCCTGCCGCCGTGCTGGAGATGGTCTCCCCCGCCTGCAGGCCCCCTGCTCCGCCAGCTGGGTCGCCGCCCCTGTTCCAGCCGAGATTCCGCATCGCCGCCAACGCGGGCGTCGACTTCCCGGGCGAGTGCCTGCCTCCTCCTCCGCGCGGTTCGCCACCCTCCGGCAGGCGGCGCCGCAGCTCCGTGGTGGGAGGCACGCTCCTCACCCCACACGGCGCGGATCCCTCTGCGCGGGGCGACCCCCGACCTCCGCCTAGGTCGCCGTCGGGGTGCCGGCCACGACGCTTCTGCTCGTGGATTGGCGCCGTTGGGGGCAGCCTGCTGGCTCCGACTGGGATGGGTGCCGTGCGGCGGCTCTCTCCGTGTCCGTCCGGGTCGGGAGGGCTGCGGCAGGAGGGCCCTGTCATGCCTGGCGAAGGTTTGAGGCGTCCAGCTCAGGTGGAGCCACGGGAAGGCGAGGTCGCCATCCTGGCAGCTGGAGTTCGCCGCGGGTCTGGAGCGCAAGGGAGCCGGGCGCGGCGTGCTGCTTTCTTGAGGAGGATGCAAGGGAGATGCTTCCGCTGTCTCTGCTTAGGTCACCGCGCCGCCTCCTGCCGCAACACTCGCGCCTGCTGGCGCTGTGAGAGGGCAGGGCACCTGGCTAGGGACTGCAAGGTGCCACTTGCTTGTCCGCAACCGGCGAGGCTTCCTCGACATCGCTCGTCGCCGGTCAGCCCTTTCCGCTCTTTCGTGGAGGTGCTCAGGGCGTTCCCGGAGGTGGACGATTGCAACACCAAGGAGGAGGTGCTGCTGGCCTACGAGCGGTGCTACAAGGGAGGCATGGACGGAGCTTTATCTGAGGAGAACGAGCGCGGCGGGCTGATGTTGCTGCCTCCACAAGACAAAGGCAGTGACCGCGAGGCGATTTCGCAGGGGCTGCAGGATCAGCCATCCCGGGCATGGCAGGAGTTTCTTGGCGAGTTGTCGACCCGGGTCTCGGGTCCGGCCTCAGCTTGTTCCCCTCTTCTAGCTGATCGAGGTCCGGATGAGGGTCTCGCCATGGTGTTGTGCTCGCCAGTCGACACGTTGTGCGAACAGGTGCTGTTGTCGGACAATGAGGAGATGGGGGCCGAGCTGGGCGAGCATGCCACTGGGATGGAGGACGGGCACCCTTCCGAGGGGTCCTTCGTCACACTGGCCGGCCATGGGCAGCAGGACCTAGAGGTGGGTACACCTAGGTGCCCCTTGTCGAGCTTCATCGCCAGCATATCGACGCCTCTCGAGGTCTCCGTTTTGGGCACGCCGGCCACGGCGTTGGTCCACGAGATGGAGTTGGAAGCGCCGGCAGTGCGGAGGAGTGTGAGGTTCGCCAAGCAGCACCCGAATGGCGCCAACATGGAGCAGCTAGCCAAGGAGGCCGTGGCGCGCCGTCTCGGTTCGCAGCTTGAGGAGGCATGACCCTCAGAGCGCCTGCGACAGGACTATATGGGCCTGCTTGACGGTCCTCTCACGGACCAGGCGGCGGCTGCCATCGACGACCTCGTCCTCTCTGTGATGAAGACCAAGAAGAAGAAGAAGCCAGGGATTGAGATTGAGCGGCAAATGCCGCCCGTGGTGGCCTAGATGCTGTTTTTGATGACGGGGCTCTCCTACTTGCCAAGGTGGCAAGGAGGACCTCGTTCTGTCAGTGGGCTTTGGTTGTGCCCTTCCGGATCGATGCACCGTGCTTTGCTAAGATGGAGTGCCAGCGTGTCGTCGGTCGGAGAAGGCTGCTGACTCGGAGGACACTTACGGGCTTTCCACCCAAATCTCGGAGGACGGTTGGAGGACGAGGAACAGAAGAACCTTCCGCAATGTGACGAACTCGCCTATGAAGGTGGCGGCTTTGGTGTGGGAAGAGGTGGCGCAGCGGGCTTTCGCCCACACGCACGATTCGGGAGACTCTTAGTTTTGTTTGTCTTTATAGGGATTTTCCCTAATCTTAAACTCTGTAAATAACATTCTATTCTATCTAATCGGATGACGGATACGACCGTCTTAAAACTCAAAAAAAATTGAAACTTGAGACCGTTCATCATCCAGAATTACAGATTTGTCTTTTTTGCCCAGGCCAAAATACCACTACCTCCTGTCCACATTAAGTGTCGTACATAATACACTACCGTAGTACAAAATTTCTATATAGGTTACAACCGTTATTGTGGACCGGAGGGAGTACGAATTTTTCATTAAGAATTTGCAAAACTATCTCCATCCAGAGTTTTATTTTCGATTTTTTAGAAACACAAGAGTGCAGATATTTCAATTTTTTTAAATGGGAGGCGTATAGCTCGACCTACATATCACCGCACATCATGCGCTCTACTTTTACTCCATCCATCAGCTAAGGTCGAATCGATCAGCATTAAACTTGCGATCGCTCATCACATCACCCCAGCATCTATATATGTTGTGTAGTCATCACATCACCTAGCTAGCTAGCCGCTCTCCACTCGCAAGTGGTACTCGGCAATACCTAGGGCAAGCCATGCGCCCCATGCTCTAACTTTAGACAGAGCCATGTGCCAATCGACGGAAACAATAATTGGATCGGTGTGTCCCCGTGTGACACATTTGATATCTATGTTCATCTTTATTTCTGCTTACTGTCAAAATGGTTTTGGACACGGTCCCGCAAGAACTGACTAAACTTGATGTTCCGTGGTGGTGGATTTTGATGCAAACACCCAATGATTTACTCCATGCCCTTTCATTTTTCGGACGATAGCTTGACATCATGCCATGCATCGATCAGTTGTGCGCTTATGATGATCATTTTGTTAGTTTTGTATCAGCGTAACGCAATACATGCATGCATGGATAAGTATGAGTCATTGACCTGAAATTGAAGTGTGGCATATATGCTGATAGAAAATTAGATGACTGATCAAATGGTTTATATATACTTGCATAGCACTACATCACGGTTTAGTTTATGAGGAACTGCACCTAAATTTGAATGTTGGGACTCGGCCACTTTGGTAAAGTGTCACCTTAGCCATGTGCACATGTAGTTATGAATATATAGCTGCTTACATGATATCTACACCTAGCTGCTACCCCATTGCAGAAGGCAGATGTTGCAATATCGCAACCGATGCTTTTTAGATGGAGCCATCATGCATGGGCTGGCACATACATCAGATTGGAAATGAAACAGCAAGCAAACGCGCTTGTGTCACTGTGTGAACCACGTTCTTGTGTTTTTGTAAATTTGACTTCTGTGCGCTGCAGTAAAAAAAAAGCTACCTAAGACTACTCGGGGAAAATGGTCCAGACAGAATTTAAATCGTCTATCTACATGTCATTTTAAATGTCCTGTAATCTTTTTAAAAATCCATATTAGAAGGAAAGTCCACACGCAGCAGATTTTTCAAGCTGGCCTTGTTTTTAGATAGCTTTGCATCATGCCATACATGCGTGCATCTACCAGTGTGAACCTATAAAGATTTGCCCGTGATGGTTTCCCGACGGGGCATTCCTTGATAGATTCTATTGTACCGACAAGAAAAGGGTAAATGTAGAGTAGGAAAAACTGTGTCAAACTGTAACCCACATTGTCGTTAAGTTCGAAACATATTGAAGTATCATAAGTGTCACTACGCTTTTACAATTACGCTCGGACAAGATCATACGTTCAACTCTCGGGAGTCCAGACCCCAGACCCATCAAATCTTTTTGCACGCTCCGAGAAGGTGATCCCATGTATTTCTAGTATAATTTTGTCTCAAGATTATAGCAGAATGAAGTTGAAGTAGCTCACTATTTTACGCTTCAGCAAAGCAATGTACCAACTAACAAGTGCACAACGAATGTATAACAACAACAACGTTTTTTTTTAGTTCAATGATACATAAAATGGTGGCAGGGTATCCTAGATTTGAGAGCTGCTTGGTACCCCTCCACCTCGCGATCCCTGCGGACAAGGACGACCACGGTTCTATTCCACCCGCCTCTTCTCGAATCATGATCCCTGCAGGACTGCTGGTTAGGGCGGGCATCCCAATCTTTGTCGGCTCTGATAGCCACATTTTGGTTGTCGGTCCATAGCAGGCGTCCTCTTGCCCATCGCCAGATCGTAGCCGGCCACAGTCGGCAATCTTCCAGTCCCTGTCGGTGTATCAACATCTTCCTCATTCTTCATGAAGATTCCGGTGGCCACAGATCTGGATGGCTGCTCCCTCAACAACCACACCTTCGGCCCTGCCTCCTCCATCGTCGTCTCGCTAAGGTAATGACGTCCCATCTCAACTTTGGTTGACGGGGTATCCGAGTGCCGTAAGGTCGACAGTCCGGCTTGGCATGGTTTACCACTAACATCCAGGACAGTTACGGGGGTTCGAGTGAAAAAAGCGTGACATCAAAGCTACGTACACATGCATATACGTAGACAAACAACAGTTAAATACTTAAATGTGAAGCTATATATTGAGATGTCGCATGATGACAAACACGTAGTGTAGCTCCGCCACTGCTATTGGGTAGATGTATAGCTGCGCCATTACATCACATTGGGTAGTACCGTAGTAGTAACATTCAACCTTGGGGTTTCGCTGTACAAAAATTGGTGGTTGGAACAAACACGTACTATTCTTTCATGCATTGGTTTGGTTGTAGTGTCCAGTTTCCCACCACCTTTTGTGATGACAAATTATATACCATTGTATTTCATATTTTTTAAAGAAACAAGTTAAATAATATATAAGACTTGTAAAAAAAAAATCGTTAGTGTATGGAATAGGGTCATCTCTTCGACATGCTAGTCTAGCTAAAAAAGATGGGGTCATTTTCTAGCCACTATGATTTTTTCGACTTTCGAAAATTGATCCAATCACGGCTAGAAAAATGGTCTATGGTTCCAGTTCGGCTGGGCCATCAGTCCCGGTTGCCCAACCGGGACTAGCCAATCGGGACTAATGCTAGTCCCGGTTGGGCTACGAACCGGGACCAATGGGTGCCCACGTGGCCAGTTCTGGCTAGGCGTGGGGGGAGACTCATTGGTCCCGGTTCGTGTTACGAACCGGGTCCAATGAGTTTTTTTTGTATTTAGGGTTTAGGGTCTCCCTCTCGCCGGTACCCCCTCTCGCCGGTGCCCCCTCTCCCTCTCGCCGGTGCCTCCGTCGTCTCCCCCTTCTTCGCATCGCCGACGTGCTCTCCATCGTTTCCGTAAGCATATTATACGCTCTACTATATACACAGTACACGTTTATGCATATATAATTAATATTCGATCTCTTGTGAGAATACAACTATTTAATTACATGGAGATAGATCACATATGTAGTTCATCGTCTGAAGCATAATGTTCTCCCCTTTCATCGATGACCTCCCTAAGAAGAAATCCCGCCAATTCCTCTTGAATTGCTCGTATGCGCCGTTCTGGGTCGAGCTTCTCCCGCATTTTGCTCAAAAAAGTTGTTCTCCGCTCAGAGGTCAACTCGCGAATGAACTCGCAAACGTAGAATCCACATAAATTACTCCCCGGTGGCTGCTGCGGACTTTTCACCGATATATAATTTAGCTCATCTTTAAATGGACCTTCTACATTCTGTTTGAATAGTGTCCAACACCTGCTTTGGCCAAAAAAATAAACAAAGGAGTTATTAATTACTTGATATCAGGAAACGAACGAAAGAGGCCAATATAATGCGATAATGATTGAAATTACTTATTGAGCATTTCTTTCATTTCGGTCCACGTCGCTTAGTCCCAACTTAATGAGTCGTGGACTTCAACTATGGACTTGTCAAATTGAATGCTTAGCAGAATCCAGTGGAAGTTGCGGACGTTTACATAAAGCAGACATGCATAGCTCATCAATTACACTTAACATCGAGAAAGCCAAATAAAAATATGTACAAGACAGAAACACTCACTTGAAGTTGTAAGGAAATAGTATTTCCGTACAGAAGTTTTGCTTGATTAAAGAGGTGGTCAGGTCATGCTCCACGTCTCTGGGGTGATTGCGTAACGTATGTTCATAAACGATATATGGGTCAACGAACCCAACCTCATAAACTTTAGATGTTTTGCATTCCATCATCTTCATTCTACATAATAGCGTACAAAAGGATATATAGTCAGGATAATATAATACAGGCAATGAACGAGCTGAGCTAGAGACTTAATTACGAAAATAAATCACTTACAGACAATAGCAACTGAGGATAGATTTGTCGAGGGCGCGCTAATTGAATAACTGAAACAGTTCAGTCATTTGAACCTGTATACTGTAACGTTTGAAGAAATGCTCCTCTCGAACGTCCAGCGCAATCCACTCATTCGCGTCCTTCTTTGATGTGTGCACCATGTACCAGTTGTGCAGATTTCGCATATGTGTTGATAGACGCGTGAGCTCCTTATTACTGACCATAGACTCCCCTGTGACATATTTCCGTGCTATCTCTAACATTGGCTGATCTTCATAGCCTAAAAGTTGACCAAGAGTCATACCCATGGCGGTAGCATTTTCCATGGCCTGCGATACAGTGATACCATTTTCTCTAGCAGCAGCTATGGCTCTGGGGTCCAATAATTGCAGGTCCTTATCCATATCGGCTCTGAAGTCCTTGTCGATATCGGAACACACTATGAGCGGGGGGACCGATTGATTTTTCTGCTGTCCGAGCTGGGCAATTTGTTTCCCGCTTTTTGCACTTCTTTCCTTGTTCTGCTCAGACTGGGCACGTGCTAGCTTACTAAGTTCACGACCATAGTCAGATTGCAGATTCATCGATAGTTGGGATGGCTGCGCAAGGAAGGAGTTAGCCCACTTTTTGGATTTTTCATCGTATACCGGCTTTTGCACGGGCTTTTTTTGTGCAAAAAAAGTCTTATTGTAGGCAGCCACCTCCGCGGCATTTTTGAAAGATCGATATGTCGACTAGGAGGGGGGGTTATTAGACGACTACCAAATTTTAATTCTTTTTCGATTAATTAGGGCTTGAACAAGTATAACAAAGGTTGACTAGATGTGCACTAGATGATAGCAACCTATGTGATACAAACAAGGTAAGTAACGTAGCGGAAGCAATAAGTAAAGGATAGAAATAACCGCAAAGTGGAGACATGGAGATGTTTCCCGTAGTTCCTTCCCAAGGGAAGTACGTCTACGTTGGAGGAGTGTGGAGCCACCTAGGCGCTCCAAAAGCACGGATGTGCTCACTCTATTCTCCGTGAGCTTTACCCGTGGGGGTTTGGCTCATCCACTATGAGGTCACCTTGATGGCATTGACCAAGCCGATACACAAAGGTCGGGGAACTCCATAATGAGTTGGAGACTCACAAAGCCACCTAGGGTTACAAGCAACCCAAGATGTAGAATCCACACGTGAAGTGTGGGGGGAACGTAAATTCCTTCGGTGGAGATGTAGATCTAGACCTCCTCCTTCACTCCTCAAAGAATCGGGACGATTGGGTGGATAGAGTGGGAGATCTAGTAGTTTGAAGTTCTTACAACAATGGGGCTTTGACAAAGAATGGGGAATTAATTCTAGCAGCTCAAAGTGTCCCAAGGTAGGTGGAGGGGTATACCCCCTTCCTTTCTTCTGCCCGTTGGGATGAAAAATCCCACACGAGCGGTAGTACCGCTGGGTTAGCCGGTACTACCCCCGTGGTCTTCACGCGCGCCTCCAAACGGTCAACGGGCCCGCTTCTGTCGACGACGAAATCCCACCTCGCCGGTACCAGGCGGTACCGCTGGAGGTACCGCTGAAGGTACCGGAACCGTGGGCAGAACGGCCCGAACGGCGGTACCGGGAGCGGTACCGGCCGCGGCACCCCTTTTTCTCTGCGCCCCTGGAGAAGGCGGTACCACTTGGTACCGCTAACAGTACCGCTGGCGGTACCGGAACCGCGGGCAGAATGCCGAAAACGGCGGTACCCGCGGCGATACTGCCCTTCACAGCTCGCCCCAGTGAACTGGCGGTAGTACCGCCTATCCCAGCGGTACTACCGCTCCCTGGTAGCTTTCACTCCTTTGGCTCCATTTTATCGCGTCGAGACAACGGGGATAAATATAAAACCTGTTTAAACTCATATAAACTTGTTAGATGCAACCTTTGTATTATCATGAACATCAAAACATGATTAAGAGCAACAATGCTCTTTCAATCTCCCCCTTTTTGATGATTGATGACAATACAATGATTTGCTATAAAGTGATTCGAAAAATTTAGACGGAGCTCCCCCTAGATATGTGCACTACTCAAGAGTAGTCTTTGAAGCTCAAAGAATGCACATCTACTAGGATCGACACTCCCCCTAGATTTTTCAAACCATGCAAGAGATAATACATAACATACAAATCTTGCAACTAACATAGGAGGTTCAACACAAATAACAAGTTTAAACATGTCTTACACCATGCATAACAAAGAGCTTGAAGCGATAAAAAACAAAGTTCACAAGCTCATAAGAATCAAAGAGAACAACAAAAGCTTGTGACTTCACCCATGCATCTCGAGAACCTAATAGATATCTCTCCCCCTTTGGCATCAAGACACCAAAAAGGGAGAAACCATAGCTAGCGTCCCAAACCCTAGCCGGAGAGGTCTTCGTTGCTTGGGGGCGAGGACGACGACGAGAAGAAACTTCAGGTTCACCCTCATAATCGGACCAAGAGAATATGTGACCTTCTTCATCCTTAGCTTGCCAATTGCTCCAAGTGGTGATGTTCTTCTCCGGACCGGAAAGCACATCCTCTTCTCCTTTATCACGGCGACGTTGAATGTCGCGCTGACGAGCTGATAACCCACAAGTATAGGGGATCGCGTGTAGCCTTTTCGATAAGTAAGAGTGTCGAACCCAACGAGGAGCTAAAGGTAGGATAAGTATTCTCTCAAGTTCTATCAACCACTGATACAACTCTACGCACACTAAACGTTTACTTTATCTAGGAAATAATACTAGACTACAATACGGGTATGAGAGGTAGTTTTGCAAGATAATAAATACAAGAAAGTAAAAGTTAGTGCTGCAGCAATAAAGTACACTAAGTAACCATATACTAACAGTACCATGAGTGTGGAAAAGTGCTGGTAATTGTGGTGGCTTTGTCCAAGATTAATTAGTGAAGGTACTTGGTTCATTTTCTTCGATGCAGTTTTCGATGTGGGAGAGGCTAAATATACATGCACTCCACTACTTGGGATTACAAGTACTATATGATTGGATTGTTAGCAAACATCCGTAAATACTAACAATGCATTAAGGTTTCTCCAACCATAGCCTTAAGTTTATGGTCCTCTTACTCCCATACGTGCAACTAACCGGTTTGAGTCCTTAGGTTTCTGTCACTCCGGCAGAACTACGCCCCTTCCTTTGCACATACTACTAACCCTATGGTGTTGATCCATGCGCGCACAAGTATAATGGACACCAAAGGACAGTACCATATCAACATACAACTCTAATGAACCATAGACATTCAACAAAGCAATCGAAAGACAAATAAACTACATAAACATGACGTAGATCATAGGATAAATATTATAGCATCAAACACCATGTTTACATAGGACGGTACAGAGGTTTGTGGGAGGATGAACCACTGAATACAAGGAGGAGTTGGTGATGGAGATGGCGGTGAAGACGGCGGAGATGGCAGCGAGAGGCGCAGGGCGGCGCCGGCACCGGCGGTGGCGCAGGGGGCTCCTCCTGCGCCGCCGGTTCCATGGGGGAGCACCGCCAATTAGCCCCCTTCCTTCATGGCTTCTTGGGAGCCCTCCCCCATGGAGATGGGATCCATGGGGGAGGCAAAAACGTGGCTTTTGGTGGCTGAAATTCGTGGGTGGAGGAGTCCTCCTCGAGTTAGGTTTCCTCCCTTTATATATCTTCTCGGATTTCTGTCACCCCTTTTAGGGTTCCATCAAAACGGGCCTCTAGGCCGCGTCCGAACTCTAATTGGGCTGATCTTGGGCTTAAAATCTTCGTATGGAAAATTGTGACAACTTTCGTAACAGCCAGGTCTCCAGATAACGTCATCGTCGAGGGTCAAACTGGTAATCTTCGTAAAAAGTTCTCAGACAGATTTCAGGAAATTCCCAATTCGACTCCAACAAGGTTTCCTCTTGTATTCTTGATAATTTCTACACATCAAAGAGTAAAACAAGAACATTGTACACTTTTGCAACTATTAGTAGGTTAGTCCAAATAAATAATAAACTTAATATAAAACAAATGCTAAAAGCATAAAAATGGCATGAAACAATCAAAAATTATAGATACGTTTTGGACGTATCACGAGCCAACTTGTCCTCCGTGTGATTTTGCCAAGTGCGCAGCTCCACAGCCTTGGACATGCAGAAAATCTTCTTCATTTGCTTTGCCATCCATGCAAAACCATCATTCCTCACAGAAGCCCGAGAGGGGCCAGCAGTGTCTTCAGCGGTCTTGTCCTTGGCCTTGTCATCCTTATGCTTCTCGGTATGATCCTTGATGAGCAGCTTCTTGGGCTTGTGTTCAATCCATAGCTTGGGGTCTCCAAGACCCTCGGACGGAAAACGATGATTCCAAGCCCAAAGGATGATCTTCATGACGAGTGGCCCATGACAAGCATTCTTCTTGTTCATGATGACAACAAACAGCTCATTCCAAATGAAATCCGCAATATACAATCTTCTTCCGGTAGTCTTCAACTGATGCATCTTGACCATTAAGGTGCGGAGATAGCCATGGACTTCATCATAGTTGCCAACCTTGGGGTTAAGAACCATGCGATAGATGCGATGCATGATCTCATAGGGAGGATAGAGCCCCTCAGATTTCCCAACCTTAAACCTCTTCCAAAAATAAAGAGGACGAAGCGCTTCATTTTCCAGTGGTCTTGGGGCTTCATGAACACGGAACCAAGAGCTTGATAAGTGAGATGGAAGCAAAGATTGAGTACCATGGTCTTCAAAACCAAGCATAGCTGTGATGTCTTTCCAATTCTCACAAAAGAGGTGATCTTTGGTCATCCAAGAGAGATAAGGAACTTGATCTTCGGTACCAAAATGAACAGTGGCAAAGAATTGCCAAACAATCTTCTCATCATAGTCTTGCTTGAAGGACATAAGAGGGAGAAGCCCTTGCTCTTGACAAATAGACATAGCTTCTCCAAAGTATTCCGGGTGCCTTGACATGTGATCCATATCAATCCAGCGCTGATGCACCACATTCTTGTCCGGCTTCCTATAGAGTAACTCAGAGTAGCATTCAGCTTGAAAGACATTGTGGAAGAAAGGATTATCGCCTTTGAACTCGGGGAGAAGGTTGTGCCAGGCAGTGGCATAGGGATCCAACTTTCTTTGGGCAAGGTACTGAGGTTCAGGCAACTGGCTTGTAGTGAGATACTTCTTCTTGTTACACGACACTTTCTTGGACTTGGGCTTGGCCTTGCGAGAAGAGGAACCCGGATGGTGCTCCTCCTCTATCTCATCAACTTGGTCAACATGGTCCTTACCCCGAGCTTTCTTAGGAGCTCGACCTCTCTGACCACCTGTGAATAGCAGTGGATGGAAAGCATGGGGATAAGTAAATGCAACATGGTTTCATGATTTGGGAAGCAAGAGCACAATGTGAACGAAAGTGAGAGAACTTAATGGCTAGAGATGTTATTAAACACTTGGAATAGAGGCATCACATAGAGATGATGAACTAATTTCAACAAGGAACAAGAAAATCATCTCTAGGTGACTCCTATTAACCCTAGATGTAGAACAACAAAAATAGCCAATGAATCCTAACAAGATTCATACACAAGGTTCTAGGGTCCCTAAATTGCATCTCTACCAAACCAAATCGTCACAAGCACAAGAAGATTCATCATCCATACATCTCCACCCATCCACTAGGTGAGAGAGAGGGAGAGGACGTACCGGTGCTCATGGCGAGGGTCAAAGGTGAGGGAGAGGTGCTGGAGTGTCCCTGGGGCGTGGGAGGGGAAGCCCTTGGCCGGGGCACTCCTTCCCGGCGGCGGGAAAGGTCGGCGGCGGCGAATCTTGAGGAGAGGAGTTGGGGCGGCGTGGGGAAAAGAGGAAGTTTGACTTCCTCCCCACAGCCGCCCGACCCTTATCCTGCGAAAAAATGCTCCAGCGGTACTACCGCTTAACCCAGCGGTAGTACCGCCGGCCGGTTTCTGCGCAGCCCAATAACTGGGTATGCACTAAATCAAATGCTTGCGCATGATGGTCTAGTGCATAGCCAAGTATGGGATGCCAGTACCGGCGCCTGGGGGCACCACGTTGTGTAAGCTTAAAGGAAAGCGAGCACAATGCCATGTCGCCGGGTCCGACTTTCCGAACGCTAGGAGCATGAAACCAAAAGCATTTTTTGAAAGAAGAGTCTTTTGGGATAAGAATTTTTGGCTTAGGATAGATCACAAACCGAGAGGGGTGAGAGAACAACCAACCTTGCAAGGTACAAGAGTAAAGGCCAAGAGTTGATAGTTTTCCCACCAAAAAGAGCACAAAGGAGAGGGACCTTGGTGAAGTTGACACCGTAGTCCTTCATTGTTTGCACCATCCATAGGAGTTGAGCACAACAACTTGGCGGAGATGTACTCGGACTCGGTGGTGGAGAGAGCAACACAATTTTGCTTCTTGGAAGACCAACACACCAAGGAGCGGCCAAGAAATTGACAACTCCCGGATGTTGACTTCCTGTCCTTCTTCTCTCCGGCATAATCCGCATCCGAGTAACCCATGAGATGAAAGCTTGAACCCTTGGGATACCAAAGACCAAAGTTTGGGGTATGAAGCAAATATCGAAAGATGCGCTTAACCGCCAACATGTGGCTCTCCTTAGGAGCCGCTTGATGCCTTGCACATTTACCCACACTAAACATAATATCCGGTCTAGATGCACAAAGATAAAGCAAAGAGCCAATCATAGATCGATAGAGTTTTTGATCAACATCTTTACCCTCGGTGTCGGTGTGGAGATCGACGGTGGTAGACATGGGTGTCTTGTATGGTTTGAGCGCCGTCATCGCGAACCTCTTGAGCATGTCTTGGGTATATTTGGCTTGATTGATGAAGGTACCTTCCCTAAATTGCTTCACTTCAAATCCTAGGAAGTACTTCAACTCCCCCATCATGGACATCTCAAACTTGCTAGTCATTAGCTTTGCAAACTCATCATTGAAAACATTGTTAGTAGAACCAAAAATGATGTCGTCTACATAGAGTTGGCATATGAAAAGATTGCCACCCACCTTCTTAGTAAAGAGAGTGGGGTCAATAACTCCAACTTGGAATCCACGGTCTACAAGAAACTCTCGAAGGTGCTCATACCACGCACGTGGGGCTTGCTTAAGGCCATAGAGCGCCTTGTCGAGTTTGTAAACATGGTCCGGATGGTTGGGATCCTCAAACCCGGGAGGTTGCTTAACATATACCAACTCATTAATAGGACCATTAAGGAAAGCACTTTTAACATCCATTTGTTGTAGTTTAAAGTTATGATGAGATGCATATGCAAGCAAGATGCGAATAGATTCAAGACGAGCAACGGGGGCATAGGTTTCACCAAAGTCGATACCTTCGACTTGAGAGTAGCCTTGAGCCACCAATCTTGCCTTGTTTCGAATGACGATGCCGTTCGCGTCTTGCTTGTTCTTGAAGACCCACTTGGTGCCGATGACGTTCTTGCACCCATTGGCCTTGGCACCAACTTCCACACCTTGTTACGCTTGAAGTTATTGAGTTCTTCATGCATGGCATCAATCCAATCATGATCTTCAAGAGCTTCATACACCTTCTTGGGCTCGATGAAGGACACGAAAGCATGGTGAGTGCTAAAGCTCGCCAATTGACCTCTTGTGACGACCTTGCTTTGGATACCACCAAGAACATTGTCCAAATGGCAATCCAAGAGCTCTAGGTTTCGCTCTCGTCGTGAGTCTCTTCTATTCTTGATTTCTTCCGAGGATTCTTGAGAGATGATTTGATCATTTCCTTCATCATCGGTGTCATGTGCATGTTGATCTTGAACTTGATCTTGATGATGATCATCTCGAGCTTGTTCTTGATCATTTGCTTGGATGCACTTCTTGAGTTTGGTCTCGAACATCAAGTTGTGGAGAGGAACCATTAGGTTGATCTTGTTCTTGACCTTGTTCACTTGCTTGAGGGCTCGAAGCTTGTTCTTGGTTACTTGGAGGATCTTGAGTAGGTGATAGAATGACTTGAGGGGAAGCTTGAGGAGGATCTTCTTCAATAGGACGAATGTCCCCAATTGCCATCCTCCTTAGAGCAAGCTCCATGGGTATATCACCTACAACATTAGAATCAACTTGCCCCACTTGGGAGCCGTTATCCTCATCAAACTTCACGTCACTAGATTCTTCAACTTGACCGGTGGTCTTGTTGTAGACTCTATAGCCGTGAGAGTTTGTGGAGTAACCAACAAAGATACCCTCTATTGATCTAGTCTCAAACTTGGATAACCGATTACCTTTCTTGCGAATGAAGCACTTGCATCCAAAGACGCGAAAATAAGAGAGATCCGGTTTCTTCCCAAGAAGAATCTCATATGGGGTCTTGTTCAAGAGCTTGCGGAAGTAGAGTCGGTTTGTTGCATGACACGCGGTGGAGATGGCTTCGGCCCAAAAGTTAAACGGAGAAGCATACTCCGCAATCATGGTCCTAGCCGCATCCATAAGAGTCCGGTTCTTCCTCTCCGCAACACCATTTTGTTGAGGGGTATAAGGGTGGAATATTGATGAGCAATCCCTTCTTCACTAAGAAATCCCTCCACGGTGTAGTTCTTGAATTCGGACCCATTATCACTTCGGATTGTCTTGATCTTCTCTTGATATTGGCGTTGAGCCATGTTGATGAAGTCAATGACTCTTGTTGGGTCTCACTTTTCTTCTTGAAGAAATAGACCCATGTGTATCTTGAATAGTCATCAACAATCACCAAGCAATACTTCTTTCCTCCGAGACTATCATAAGATAGGGGACCAAAGAGGTCCAAGTGAATGAGCTCAAGAATCTTGTCGGTGGTGATCTTGGTCTTTGATGGATGAGCTTCTCCATGTTGTTTACCTAGAACACAAGACCTACACACACGATCTTTGGAGAACTTAATATCGGTTAGTCCAAGAATGTGATTACCACTTTGAAGATCATGGAGTGTTCTCATATTGGTGTGGGCTAGACGGCGATGCCAAAGCCAACCCACATCAACTTTAGCCATTAGACAAGTCGCGGCCGACGTGCTTTCTTTCGAGAAATCAAGCACATACATGCCGTGCTCGACATGTCCAACAAAGACTACTTTAAGAGATCCCTTCACGGTGATGATCACACTCTCGTCATCAAAATAGCACCCATAACCACATTTGGTGAGTTGATAAACGGAGAGTAAGTTGTAACCAAGGGACTCAACAATAAGTACATTCTTGATAGAGACTTCTCTAGCAACAACGACCTTGCCTCGTCCCAATACCTTAAGCTCGCGGTTGTCACCAATTTTGACTCGTGAATATTGAGGTAGAGGAGGTTCAATGTCATCCACCAAGTCAATGCGTCCGGTCATATGTTGGGATGCGCCACTATCCACCGTCCATCGACCCGCACCGGACGCCTCACCCTACAAGAGATCAAGTCTTTGACTTAGGTACCCATTTTTGAATGGGTCCTTTCTTGTTAGTCACAAGGGTCTTTGGACCCAAATAGCCCAAAGATAATCATCACCATATGAAGTACCAACATATTTAGCATAGACATGACCATCTCTAGATTTCAAAAGAACATAAGATGGGTTATATTTGCCGGCAAAGTCATTGTGAGTGGGAAGACCCCTTGTGGTCTCACCACCAACAATGGTGTTGGTCTCCTTCTCTTTAGCCATCTCCCCCTCCTTACAAAGATAATAGCTTTGGAAGAGGGAGTTGGCTTCTTCTTCTTGTTCTTCTTCTTTGACTTGGTAGAGAAACCAAGTCCTTCTTTTCCAACTTGTTCCTTTTGGCTGCCCAAAAGGTCAATAAGATTCTTCTCTCCTTGGGCACAAGACAAAAGGCCCTTCTCAAGTTGAGATTTCAACTTAGCATTTTCTTCAACAAGGTTAGCGTGCTCACAACAAGCAATAGATTGATCAACAAGTTCATTTGATGTAGAGGCAATAGCTAATTTTACTTGTTGACCTAGGAATTGATCATGAGACTTTTCAAGTATGGAAAACGACTCTTGAGGGATTTGAGTTCCTCATCAAGTTTCTTGTTTTCCTCCACAAGTCTAGCATGGTCAATGCCTAGCTCATTCTTCTCATTTTTATAGACTTTGGAAGTAGCAAGAGCATGCTCATAGTCCTTTTTAATTCTAGACATGTCAATAGCATAAGATTCCTCTAAATTAGATAGAGCCTCCTCTAGAGACCCTCTACGAGTTTGCTCTTTTCCAAGAGCGATAGAGAAATCCGCTATCTCATTTGCATAGTCCATTTCCCGAATCGCCATGCCGAGATGATGTCATCCTTTTGATCTACAAGAGAGTTAGTTTCCTCAAGTTGCTCTAAAAGAGCATCAACATTAACTTTATCATCTCCCTTAAGAGTAGCTAGCCACAAGTCCACCTCACTTGGACTTTGGGGCTCCTTCACAACATTTTCAACACAATCCAATAAAGAAGGAGGTGTAGAGGAGATTGGCTTAGACGAAGGAGTTACCGAGGTGGCATTTGCCATGAGACATGTGTAGGGAATGAACTCATTCTCATTGGGAGATTCAAATAAGGATGACGATGTAGAGGAAGGAGTGGCTACGGCAATGCGCGCGGTAGCCCGGCTTCATTACCATCTTCATCACCGGACATGTATTCTTCCAAAACCTTTCTATCTTGAACACACAAGGCATTGGGAACCCTCTTCTTCACGTAGGTCTTGTTTTGGATGGCCTTGGTAGTGTCTTTCCTCACAAGCTTGCCATTGTGATCCTCTCTATTCTCCCAAGGGCATTGAGCAATGTAGTGGTTGAGGTTACTACAATTGTAGCAAGTCTTTGGACGCTCCCCTCTTGGTTTGCCAAACTTCTTCTTGTTGGAGGATCGACCTTCCGGGAGCGGTTGCTCCAATAAGTTCTTGTGACAAGGGCGATGTGTTCACAAAAGTCATCCTTGGTTTCTTGCACATCATCCTCATCATCTTCTTGCTCATACTCACTTTCACTAGTGATGGCCTTGGACTTCAATGCAACATTTGGAGAGTGTCCCGCAAGTCCTCTTTGCCGAGCATGTGCATGAATAGAGCTCTTCACAACCATTCCGATGGAGACAAACTCATTGAGAATGGTGTTGGAGTCAAGCGTTGAGAAGTCCGGTCTTGATCGAATGGTTTGAGCCAAGCTTTGGTTTGAAGGAGTGATTGCTTTGAGGAACTTGCGTTTGATCCAACTATCTTCAACCTTTTCAAACCCAAAATCATTCAAGGTGATGGCAAGAGCGGAGAGCCTTCGATAGAGGTCTTCGGGAGTCTCATCCTCATTCATCACAAACTCTTCGGCTTCATCTAGAACCGCTTCATACTTGCAAAGTTGAATGCTTGCGCTACCCAAGAACAAGTTGTGGAGATTGTCCCAACATTGCTTGGCCGTCTTGCACACGGATATGAGTGGTGTAAGTGGGGCCGGCGGCCGTTTGGATCATGCGCATGGCGGTGGCGTTGAGTTGATGATTGGCCTTCTCCGTTGGAGACATGTTGAGAGGGTCTTGAGGATGAAAGCCTTGCTCTATAATGTCAATCAAGAAGACACAACAACTCGACATGTGTGATCGCATATTAAATTGCCAATTAGGAAAGTCTTTTGGGTCAAGCATAGGAGGTGCGCCCATATTGGCGATGTGTGGCGGGTTGACATGTTGGTGGTTTGTGTTATACAATTGTCCCGGTGGAACATTTGCATACACCCCCGATGATCTTGGGGTTGAGGCAACACCCGGAGCGATAGGTGTAGTGGCTTGCGCAAGTGGTGAGTTGGCATTTGCCGTTCCATCCACATTGGCAAGATCCGAAGACGGAGAAGTATCCGGCCTCGTTCCATTACCCGTTGCTCCGGGGGTTACATCAACCTTAGATCCCGGGTCCCCTAGGAATTCCTTGAGCATCTCGCGCATCGATTCCTTCATGCTTAGGTTGAGGTTGGTGGTGAGTTCGGTATTGAGATTTGACATCTCATTTTTGATCTCACCAATAACCTCACCAAAGCGTTCATTAGTGACCGATGCGAGAGGATCCAAGTCCGACATATTCTCTTAGGCGGTGAAGCCTTAGATAAGAGCCGAGGCTCTGATACCAATTGAAAGATCGATATGTCGACTAGGAGGGGGGGTGATTAGGCGACTACCAAATTTTAATTCTTTTTCGATTAATTAGGGCTTGAACAAGTATAACAAAGGTTGACTAGATGTGCACTAGATGATAGCAACCTATGTGATACAAACAAGGTAAGTAACGTAGCGGAAGCAATAAGTAAAGGATAGAAATAACCGCAAAGTGGAGACACGGAGATGTTTCCCGTAGTTCCTTCCCAAGGGAAGTACGTCTACGTTGGAGGAGTGTGGAGCCACCTAGGCGCTCCAAAAGCACGGATGTGCTCACTCTATTCTCCGTGAGCTTTACCCGTGGGGGTTTGGCTCATCCACTATGAGGTCACCTTGATGGCGTTGACCAAGCCGATACACAAAGGTCGGGGAACTCCACAATGAGTTGGAGCCTCCCAACAATGCCTCGGACTCCCTCCGAGACTCACAAAGACACCTAGGGTTACAAGCAACCCAAGATGTAGAATCCACACGTGAAGTGTGGGGGGAACGTAAATTCCTTCGGTGGAGATGTAGATCTAGACCTCCTCCTTCACTCCTCAAAGAATCGGGACGATTGGGTGGATAGAGTGGGAGATCTAGTAGTTTGAAGTTCTTACAACAATGGGGCTTTGACAAAGAATGGGGAATTAATTCTAGCAGCTCAAAGTGTCCCAAGGTAGGTGGAGGGGTATAAATACCCCCTTCCTTTCTTCTGCCCGTTGCGAGGAAAAATCCCACACGAGCGGTAGTACCGCTGGGTTAGCCGGTACTACCGCCGTGGTCTTCACGCGCGCCTCCAAACGGTCAACGGGTCCGCTTCTGTCGACGACGAATCCCACCTCACCGGTACCAGGCGGTAGCGCTGGAGGTACCGCTGAAGGTACCAGAACCGTGGGCAGAACGGCCCGAACGGCGGTACCGGGAGCGGTACCGGCCGTGGCACCCTTTTTCTCTGCGCCCCTGGAGAAGGCGGTACCACTTGGTACCGCTAGCAGTACCGCTGGCGGTACCGGAACCGTGGGCAGAATGCCGAAAACGGCGGTACCCGCGGTGGTACTGCCCTTCGCAGCTCGCCCCAGCGAACTGGCGGTAGTACCGCCTATCCCAGCGGTACTACCGCTCCCTGGTAGCTTTCACTCCTTTGGCTCCATTTTATCGCGTCGAGACAACGAGGATAAATATAAAACCTATTTAAACTCATATAAACTTGTTAGATGCAACCTTTGTATTATCATCAACATCAAAACATGATTAAGAGCAACAATGCTCTTTCAGTTTTCCGTTTCAGTCCTGTCATAAGGTCTAATGGGAAGATTCTTATGACGTACTTTTGGGAGGGGCGACCTTTTACGTTTCGGTGATCGCTTACCCCTCATAGTATATAACATCACCATCAGGGAGGTTAGGCTTCTTCCGGCGATCTGCCTCACCGTTGAAATGCTTGCCTTTCTTTCTTACGGCATGACTGTTCGGAAGAAATCGACGATGCCCCAGGTACACGTTCTTGTTTTCCAAATGTATACTTTCAGTCTTATCTAAACAGTGTGTGCATGCATTGTATCCCTTGTTTGACTGTCCTGAAATGTTACTAAGAGCAGGTCAATCATTGATGGTTACGAACAACAACGCTCGTAGGTCAAATTCCTGTTGTTTGTGCTCATCCCACACACGTACACCTGGTTCGGACCACAACTGCAAAAGTTCATCAACTAATGGCCTTAGGTACACATCAATGTCGTTGCCGGGTTGCTTCGGGCCTTGGATGAGCACTGGCATCATAATGAACTTCCGCTTCATGCACAACCAAGGAGGAAGGTTGTAGATACATAGAGTCACGGGCCAAGTGCTATGACTGGAGCTCTGCTCCCCAAAAGGATTAAAGCCATCTGTACTTAGACCAAATCTTAAGTTCCTTGCGTCATCTGAAAATGTCGGGAACTCTCTGTCGATTTTTCTCCACTGGGACCCATCGGCGGAGTGTCTCAACTTCCCGTCTTTCTTACGCTCTTCTTTGTGCCATCGCAACAACCTGTCATGCTCTTTGTTTCTGAACAGACGTTTCAACCGTGGTATTGTAGGAGCATACCACATCACCTTAGCAGGAACCCTCTTCCGGGGGGCTCGTCATCGCTCTCAACATCACCAGGGTCATCTTGTCTGATATTGTACCACAGTGCATTGCATATCGGGAATTTATCCATATTCTCGTACTCCTCACCGCGGTACAGGATGTAGTCATTAATGCATGCATGTATCTTCTGCACATCTAATCCTAGAGGGCAGATAGCCTTCTTTGCTTCGTATGTAGTCTCGGGCAATTCGTTATCCTTTGGAAGCTTCGGCTTCATTATTTTCAGTAACTTCTCAAATCCTTTGTCAGAACAACCTATCTCTGCCTTCCATTTCAGCAGTTCCAGTGTGGTACCGAGCTTTGTGCTGCCATCTTCGCAATTTGGGTATAGCAACTTTTTGTGATCCTCTAGCATGGCCTCCAACTTTAGCTTCTCCTTTTCTGTATCGCATTCTCGCTTTGCATCAGAAATGACCCCACCAAGACCATCAGCGGGCTCATCTGATGCCCGATGTTCACCTCCTTATTCTTCAACGTATTCCATTACAGTATCATCGCATTCCTCAGGGAACATAGAATAGTTGTCATCATCCTCCTCTTATTCATTGTCTTCCATCCTAACCCCTCTTTCTCCGTGCTTGGTCCAACAATTATAGCTGGGCATGAAACCTCTCCGAAGCACATGGTCTTGAATTTTTTTCGGGTTAGAGTACTCCCTGACGTTCCGACACTTCTCACATGGACAAGGCATAAAATTATCCACTTTGTTTGCCTCAGCCTCTTCGAGAAATTTATGCAGGCCTGCAATAAACTCGGAACTGCGTCGTTCGCCGTACATCCATCGCATCCGTGCATCCATCTGCATCATATAATTAAGTTTATCAAATACCTTTACAATAACATCTTGAATAGTGAAATGACCATCGTACATCGACACGTGCAATATTTCTGTATCAATTACAGATGAAAAGGATAAAGTTGCTAACCTCGGCCGAGGATATCATCTTGTGTGAACTTAAGTGTGGCTCGGGCATTTCATCGAACACATCTTGTGCGTGGCAAAGGAAAAAAAACTAGCACCCACTTCCCACCAATCCAACCAGAAAAAAAAAGAGGAGAGAAGAGAGGGGGTGGGTTATTTATAGGCAGGGGAGCATGAACCGGCACCAAAGCTCCGCGACACGCAACGTGTCCGGCACTGGAGCATTGGTCCCGGTTCGTGGCACGAACCTGGACCAATGTCCCCAACCGAACCGGGACCAATGGTCCACGGGCTCCTGGTAGCTCGAACCGGGACCAATGCCTGGCATTGGTCCCGGTTTTTCCCTGAACCGGGATTAAAGCCTGGTTCGGCTCTGGACGAAAGACTGGTTTTCTACAAGTGAGTATATTTTTTTGTATGCTAGTATAACCAAATATGGCATGCACATGACTTAGTTTTGATTTTTAACAGGATTAATTACACTTTTCACCATAAATGCTGAGAAAAATGGCCTATTGTAAGAATATTTACCAATTATTACAAGTTTACTGAGACTCAATGTTATGGATTTTTCTATTTTGTTCTATGTGCAAATGATTAAACCATGGCACTTTTTGTTGAAAGGGTATCCCCGTTGTACCTCTAGTAGTATGTACAGACACATTGCTTGTGCATCCTGATCATGACTCCCACGCTCATTGCATCACTTTTGTAATTTTCAAAAAAAAAGTTTTTTCCAAGTTATAAAATTTCTGAAAAACATATGTACATATCGGGTATGATTTATACTTCAAGTGTGAAAAGTTTCATTCTGACATATTCAGTATTCTGCGCTACAAAAAGACAAAATTATAGATATATGGGTGTGTGAATAGTGCACCTTCAAACCTTGTCAGAATTCGTTTCTTCTGTGTGTGTGCCCATAAGTCTTTTTCAGATATTTTAGAAATTTTAAAATATCATTTATAATTTTTCAAGAAAAGAGCGCTCCGAGTGAGCTTGGGCACCAATACGTTTTTCCATGTGAACAGATAATACTTCGTAATACGCTTCCCGTTCAGAAGAAAAATTAAATGCATTTTGAATGTAGTAAAATTGACAAACCATTCCGCGTACAACTCGACATTCTATTTGTTCACAAATTCATTTCACGAAACATATATTTTTTATATCCTCAGTAAAAAAGGCAAAATTTCGTGATAAATAAGTTTTTCACAATCCATTATTTGTCTCTTTTACACATGCCATAAAAAATATTGGTTTCCGTGAAACTTGGTGGGCGCACATAAAATGTCTAACATATTTTTTACTCGGTATTTTTTAAATTTCAAAAAGTAAATTCCGGTGGCGGCAGGATATTCTCCCATGTGCCAAAATGGATTTCACCTTTACCTGCCCTTTTACTTGACGCACTCCTACTCATAACGCAAGCCATCCCAATTTGTTGCCACTTGCTTGGCTCTCGAGCCATATTGAGGAGATGTGCTGAAATGTTTTCTTTCTTGGCTCTGTGGTGTTATGAATTCCACGTTGCTCACCTTGATGTGGTATACGGGGCAAAATATGGAGAAAATATATAATGGACTAGCTGAACAAATCTAGCTATGCCCACAGCCCACGTATTGCCACACTAGCTAGCTAGCTTGTTCCCCTTTCACCTCTGCCGCTACACTTTGGTATACTGCGCACTGCACCTGCTACACTCGTTCTGTGAGCTGCACAGGGCAAGTGCAAAGCATGCATAGAGCATCCAATGAAATGTCAAATGAATAGTCTCGTTTCAAACGTTGTAGAGAAGAAAATGTCCGACCCAGCAGTTGTCCCGCGGGATCATTCATATTTCTGAAAACCCAGAAATTACCCTCGTACATTCCCTGAAACTTACCTCTGCTGCAACAAACCAAAGCCGTTGAAGGTATAATCATGCATGATTTTCTTACCTTTGTTCAATATGGACCAGCGCGCGTTCGTTGCAAGAGAATAGAGAACTCTGTACTCGCTTTCACTTTGTGCATTCTGTTTAATTAAGCCGGCGTCATTTACTACTAATTATTGCTCACGACACGACATCAGAAAAAGGAACAAAATTAATCGACACTATTGCATAACAACACAGGCTAGCTCAGTGGAAGAACAATGACATAGAAACAACACAGAAACACTATATGGCATAGAAGAACACAGCTGCGACACAGGAGCCGAACAGTGTGCTTCTTCATGGCAATGGCATCACCACGTCCACGAATAACCTGGCGAAGAACCCGCCCAGGTTGTTATTCACGACCAACAACAGCACCTGCCAGACTGGGATGGTCTCCATTTCGAAAAAAGGGACTGGGATGTTGTAGTGCAGCCATCCCGGGTACCTGCCGCAGTACGTGCACGGGGCCGCGTCGACGAGCAGTGTGCCCGCGGCCCCTCCGGCTTGATCGATCCCCTCCGGCAGCGCGTCGGACGCGTGACCGCGGCCCGAGTCGCCGCAGCTCGTGCATAGCGCCTCGTCGACGAGCAGTATGACTGCGGCCCCTCCGGCTGGATCGATCACCTCCGGCGACGCGTCGAACGTGTGACCGCGGCCATAGTCGCCACACTGCGTGCATGGCGCCGCGTCGACGAGCAGTATGCCCGCGGCCCCTCCGGCTGGATCGATCACCTCCGGCGGCGCGTCGGACGTGTGACTGCGGCCCGAGTCGCCGCAGTGCGTGCACGGCGCCGCGTCGACGAGCAGTGTGCCCGCGGCCCCTCCGGCTGGATCGATCCCCTCCGGCGGCGCGTTGGACGCGTGCCCGCGGTCCGAGTCGGCGGTGCCGCGGAGCTCGAGGTGGGGTAGGCCAGCCCCGTCGTTGCAGCCGACGGCTCCTCCCGACGCGACGAGCAGAAGCAGGAGAAGAAACGGTGCGACTGCGGCCATGGCTGGCTAGCTAAAAGAAAGGGAGCGTGAGAGGCAGGAGTGTGGGGCGTGTGGCCGTCAAGCCGAGGAGGAGGAGTATTTATACACGGCCGGAAACGAGGTTTAGGTTAATTATCGGGCAGGCGACGGCGACGAAGGAACGCCGTGACCGGATGGAGGATGGTGGAGGGGGTCGGTGAGCAGAACTGCAGAGTTAAGACTGGTGCTATACGTGTCGGCACGCCAGCGCAAAGAACCGCAAATGGCCTGATTGTGGCTTGCGCGTGTGACACTTTGACTCATGCGGTCACTTCGCACAATTTGGCTTTTGCCCACCAGTACATCACACATAAGCGACATCTATCTATCTATTATATACTAAAAGCAAAATAAGTATGTTTAATCCACATGGGTTAGAAATATATAATCCATTGATTTTATTTTTGATGGTTGAGATTACAAGATAGAGAAGTTACGTACAACATTTAATTGGGTACAGACAAGTCTTCAACACGTTGAACCAGATCACAAAAAAATAACACATATCCGTTAGCTTGACCCGAAGATGCCCGACTCAGTACGTTTTTCAATTTCTTTTTCTTTAATATTTTACTTCTTCATGGCCGGCCGCAGCCCTAACTACAGTTTCAATCTCTTGCTTGCTGGTGACCTTCTCGATTGTCGATTGTACAAGAAACTCACCCATGCAAAACTAAAACTGCGAGGGAATCCGCAAGTCTGGACGGTTTTCTATCAACGCAGCAACCAGATTGGGATCAAACTCTGCGGGTTGATCGTATAGGAAGGTGTACAAACGCCAACACGACTTCCGATCGATTGGCCGTCCAGGCGCTCAGCTGCTGCTGAGGCACACGACGATGGCCATGCTGACGCAGCCAGACAGGCATCCGAGCCGGTAGGTAGCATTAGCAATGGCCCAACAAAGGGGTGAAGCTGCAAAGCAACTTTTATGGGCGATGTTGTGGATTCTCTCCTTCAATCTAATGTACTACTCCGTAGCTTACTACGTGTTCAGAATGTCCTACTAGATGTTTGTATTGTTTCCTTTTTCTTGATTAAGGACTAACTCATGTGCACCTATAGTTTCATCGGATAGACAAACTTGCAACTGTTTCATGAGGTGTTTTTCTACATTATATAACTTGGCCTAAAAAAGAATTCAACTCTTAATTTCAGTATTTCGATCATTGCTGGTAGTAATAATTTTCCTTAGATACTAAAATCCATTGACTTTGTGTTAGTCGGTACAGATAACAATAATGTCATATTTAAGGAATAAATTCAGGTTTTGAGGCATTATACATTGCATATCACCCTGGTATTTAAAAAATATTTGGATAGGGCATCAACGTAATATTCGCTCTGCATTTGCAATCCCATTTTTGGTGAGAATCATCCCTTTTTTTCTTAGATTGGCATTTAACACTTGATATGTTATGTTCGATTCACTTTATTGCATATTCTAGAGGCGGGTTCTCTAATCAAGTAGCACCAGAACATGGCAGAGTTCGACCTTGTTGAGATTGTTTTGTATGTCCACGTATTATGCTTTCTAGGGGCGGACCCAGAGCAAAATCAACCCGGTGTCATTGTATGAGACATACAGTTTTTTCTTCTAAATTTCCGGGTGGCATACACTAAAAATCTACTAAATATAGTAAAGAAAAAGAATTTTACCCGGTGTCATGTGACACCTGGCACCATAACCTAGGTCCGCCCCTGATGCTTTCTATGCCACAGTTTGAGTATTCGTATAACTTACTTTATATTATTATACAGTTTCCTCCATGTTTTCCCTACTTTAAGTCACGTAATTGGTGTATCTTTGTTATCCACTATAGTATGTTATAGTGATTATTATACCGGAAAGTGCTTTTGGCTCCCGAGCACCAGTGCTCATGCCATTTTAAAAAATTCGAAAATAATATTTATGAGTTTAACAAAATTCTGAAAAAAGCATGCATGTTCTTAATGAAGTATACTATAAGCATGCAAAATCTCAATGCAAAATATTTTGTAGTATGGGCTACACAAAAATGACAAAGTTGGAAATTTATACGCTATATTCAAATCTTTACATTTTTATTTTTTTATAGCACAAAACATAAAGTATTATGCATTGTGATCTTCTACGCTTGTAGAATATATCATTAAGGATATGCATGCTTTTTTCCGGAATTTTTGGATTTTTTTTAATGTGGTTTATGATTTTTTGAAAATGGTGAGATCACTACAGCTCGGGAGAACCAAATCACTACTCTTATTATACGAAATTTATTGTAGACATGTCTGCATGTGTATCTCGAAACTATCCATTCAAAAGGTCTGGTCCATTTACACAATAGTTTAAAATAAACAAATTATATGTCTATTCTTGATTAATAAATAGGGATATGAATCTATAATCAATACTTTTACTTCTTTACATTTCCTAAATGTTAACACAAATACGATGATGGAGTTGGTCTTCCTCTCGGTACACAATTTGTTTGATGTAGTGGCATTTAAACCATCAAAGAAACTATGCAAGGGTTAGGCAAGTTATATTCTCTTGAATTTACTGGTGCTCAAAAAAATGTAAAACTTCTCCGGTATCATGTCGCGAAGACACTAAGGTGAGTACTGTTTGTGAAGAGTGTGATGTTTTATAGCACGGTTGACCTCTTCAAATTTTGGTTTGAAGAAAGAAGTCACGTTGCAACTATCAGATAACTATGTTGCAAACTGCACCTTATCAGAGACAAAGAATAAACGAAGAGATACACTTCCACATTGTAAATTAGTTGAGGGGGTTAGTGACGACAACAACATAGTGGATGTTATAGCTATGGAATTTGTTATGTACTTCTACCTAAATAAGTTTTCTATATGCTACTGTTGTAGGGAAATACTTTGACCAGTTATGTGTATTCAATTAATATAATGGAATGAATTTAGTATAAAATATTTGGAGCCGTTTAACAATGATAATAATGGTATGACTGTACTTTAGGTCTCCAAACAAAATCACTTGTGAGTGAGTGCAGTTTCAGATTGTGTAGCATCTTTATATTAACTTGTAACGTAGTTGCATAGTTACCATTTAGTAGTATTTTTGTGCAATATAAATAAAATTAATAATAATTTTGACACACTGAAGAAGATGCCCTCGCACTTTCAACAAAATACAAGTGGTGACTCTTTAATCTCAATTCTTTGCAATATAACCATTAATAAAATCTAAACTTCATGCCTTCGAAATAGCATTCATGTCCTTACCGTGCCTATTTTATAAAAAAACTAAGATAAACATGAGAAATAAATATCTTCATAACACCTAATTATATAATCAAAACTTATGACGAACTACAAGTGGTGCCCTCGCATTTGCGAGGGCCCCTGTGCTAGTTATATACTAAAAGCAAAATAAGGTAGTTTTTCGAGGCACCACGTTAATCCACATAGGCTAAAAATATATGATTCATCGATCTTAATTTTGATGGCTGAGATTTAAATTTATTAGGTGTTACACAAAAAATGTCACGTACCAACCTGTTACGAACGTACTACATCATACATGGCCACGTACAAGAATAATAAGAGAGAGAAAAACTTATGTAGATGTGTTACGTGCAATAAAAAACGTGTAGTCCAAGATCTCATAGAATACGTGTTGGGCCAGGATAGGACGCGCCAAACAAAAGGATTCAAAGAATAACCAGCTAGCTTGGTCGATGGAATAGTTTAGAGAAAAGCTGATCGTACACAGCTTTCTCAAGCGTGTCAATACGTGACTCTCTTCTTTTATTTTTTTGATACGTGACTTTTTCCTCCCTTTCTTTTTCTTTTTTCTTTCAAATTAACCAAAAAATGTGTCCGTTTAAAAATACCTATCTTTTGCTAGATCGGTCCAGGCTTAAGCCAAACTAATTTGGCAGAATATTGTTTTGAGCTACAACGGCAAAACATGTTTCATCTGGTACAAAACTTATGGATCAATTTGTAAAATGAGATTTGTTTTGCCAATATAGAAGAATAGGAATTATCTGCATAGGCTGGCCGGCCGGCCGGACGGCCCTCTAACCATATTCTTCTCACGCAGCATTGTGAGATTAATCAAAGGTTTGTGTTATGCACACATCTAAAAGCTTGGAGCATGTGAGAGGTTTCTGTCTTTTTTACTACTTCATTATCTCTTAATTTCTGTATTGCACACCACACAATCTACATAAATATGGTCTGGTCGATTTGTTTTAGTGCCTCTTGGTATTTACCAGCATAGAAACGCATAAACATGGTTGGTAGTAATTTTTTTTAAAGGCGAGTGAAACCCTGGCCTCTGTATTCAACAGAGATTGATCTATAGTGTATATAACATGTTGAATTATTTGGTTCCCGCATGATTATGGCACGATAAAAAAGACAAGTAATGGAGAGAGATAGAGAGAAGGTGAGAGAGTTTTATCAGATTTTTTTTTGGTGAATATAGATTTACATTATATATTACAAATCATGGATTTTCTTAAGATCAATTCATAGATTGATTTACAAACTCCAATCATGCATAGGAGAATTTTACTAAAGATATTTATCGGCGACAAATAACCACCAGGAAAACAGTACAAAACAGTTATGCACGTCATATATTCTCAACAACGTTCCCTATAATGTGAATTTTTCTATTAACACAATATTTTCTAAAGCATTAAGAGAAGTGTATATGAAAAACATTAACATATACCGTTCTAAATGAAAGCCACAAAAACAAATCTAACTGTGCAAATGCATGGGTCACCGTGCTAATCTACGAAAGATCAATAGCCTTTTAATCGTTTAACAATTGTCCCGCAAGATTCTGTACTCCCCTATTTTATGGCGTGTGCGGAGAAAACGTGATCAGAGAGTTCAAAAACGATGATCGTACTCACCTTTTCCTACCGTATCAAGACAAGACTTTTTCCCTTCCCTGTTTTCTTTGAAATTAATAACAGATATGTAAACGAAACATGTTGCGCCCATTTAGAAAAAAAGAACTGCATTGACTAGAGACAACATGGTGATAAAAGTGTACTGATATGTATGTGTGCATGATTGAGAATAAGAAGTTAATCACAAGACAGATACAATTTTTAGATACGTTGAGTATGATGTAAATATACTCATGAGCACACTACCACAATTTATATACATCGTCCATTCACGACTTGAGTCAAGGATTTTTTAGATTGACAAAGTTACAACTTCTGGCTTGCTATCGACAGGAACATCGACTGATATTCAAAAGAGTAATCGTGTTTAATTATATATAATATGGCGCAAAACCTGAGGTTGGATTAAAAAAATAAATGAGAAGCCACAAGAACCATTGGCTACATGGACCACTGCCCAATAAGTGTTGAACCATGGAAAAACACCAAGAATTAGATGGAACCAATAGGTTTGTTTTGTGACACTGTCCCAATAAGTTGTTGGTTAGAGTTACGTGGTGCAATTAAAAAGATTACTTTTTAGATGACTTGAAGTTAATTGGTGATTGATAATTTTTTTGAAATTATGTACCATCCAAAAAATTTTGTCAACCATAATATTTAGGACAGTTATAGCATATATGATTTAGATTTCCATCTTTACAGTATCTATGATACCTCAAATTTTGTTTTAAACACAATCAATACGCTAAAGACAATGCCCTCGCATTTGCGAGGGCCACCTTGCTAGTTGGATATCAACAGCAGAATTTAATTAAAAGGGCTCGATCGCATCCAATATATCCTATAATTTTAATTTGCATCCAACAATAAGGAGCAAAGTAGACATGAGAAGGGACACAACCCTACAAAAACCCTAGCGGTTGTCGCGTCGCTCCCGCCCATCCCGACCCTTTTCCCTCCTTCTTGCCGCCGCCCTGCCCATTCGATCCCCTCCTTCTTGCCGTCGCCGGAGGGCGGCGACGGGGCTCTTTCTCCTCCTCGAGCAGTTGGTGCCGCTACCGGCCAGTCTTCGGATGCCGGTGTCCGGGTTCCATGGGGCGGGTGGCTCCAGTTCACGGTGCACAGAGTCTCGACGCTGGGGCGGCGGCCCTGAAGGGTTGGAGACATGTTAGATTGCGAGCGCCAATGTCTAAGGTGCAGGCCGGTGACCACAGCCGTGATGGAATCTTGGTGGTTGTCGAGCACCAGGTTGTGATTGTGGTTTGAGTGTAGTTTTGGCGGCATTCGGTGCCAAGTGTAGAAGGCGGACAATGTATGTTGTGGGGAAACCCTTGTCCGGGGTCATCTTGTTCCGTCGCCTTCTTGAAGGCGTCAAAAGGAAAATTTTGCATCATGCAGCAATAAGAATTTACAAATCCTTGTATTAACAAAAAACATGAATAAGATTCCAACACAAAATGTTGGGGAGAAAATCTTAAGATAGCATCTACAAAACCGGATGTCCGGGTCTAAAAAAGAAAAAGAAAGGAGCAAAAAAGGATACAACAAACATGGCTGTATTGATATTTTTTATGATGGAGAGAGCAAAATAAAAACTTGTATCCAAGAATCTAGAGAGAGAGAGAGCAAAAAAATCCATCCCAAAATCTGTTCAAGTTGTAGGATGAGGCGGCACCCTTCTTGCGCAAGCCAAACAACGGCCGAAGCCATCGCCAGACGAGGGGAGGCGGCCTCCCAGCCCACCTCGCTCAGATCTAACGATTAGAGAAGCCAATGTCCTCAACTCCCACCTTCCTGCGCTGGCCAGATACGACGGTTGGAGGGTTGTCTCTTCCAGCGACAGAGCGAGGAATTAGAAGAGGCATGCATGCGGCGGCTGCGACTGCGGTTTAAGAGAGACAAGAATGGTTCCAACTTTAGGGGGCAAGTTAGATTTGGTTAATTTTACTCGACGGTTTAATCACTATTATGTCTAATTTAGAGGATCTAAATATAAAATGTCTTTCTTAACAAGTAGTTTTGGAATAGCGGTGGGTATTTATGCACGGAGATGGAGAGATTGATTATCAGGCAGGAACTACGGCAAATGGGGTAGGGAGAGAGGGCCGGAAGTAACGCCTAGACGTGTTGACCCGGTCGATATGCCTGCGCAAAGAACACGCAAAAGCTCATACTTTACCAAGGACGTTTTTTTTGTAAAACCATGCTTTGTCACTCTCATTAGGTGACACAAATCAAGAAGCGCGACAACGGAGTGTCTATCTCCTGAAATTAGCCGAACATGAAATGATTAACACGCACCATGCATGTAATGATCTAGAATCGACAATGCGCTCTAATATTACTCCATCCATCAGCAATGCAACACCACATCACCCACGTCGTAATTGTCTGCGTCCCGCTGCATCTATATATGTTGTGTGGTCACCATTAATTTTAGACGAAGCCATGTGCCATGGGCTACGTGTTATAATCGACGAAAATGGTAATTGCGTCAGTGTGTCCGCGTGTACACACCGACCTTTGATTTGTGTTCATGTTCCTTTACATTTTTGCTTACTGTCTAGTCCAATCAAAATGGTCATGGACACGGTCCCCCTGAGAACTTCTCGGTTGTTTCTTGGTAGTTGCATTGCATGCAAGTATCCAATGATTTATTTTAGCATCCGATAGTAGACGGAAAGTCCACAAAGTAGTTGGTTCGGGCCACGATAGCTTGACATCCTCGCATCCATCGATAGGTTTGTATCAGCGTAGAGCTATGCATCCATGTGCTAGTTTGAGGCATTAGCCTGAATTTGAAGTGTGGCATATGCCGGTGGAAAATTAGATTACTGGAGTAGTTGTGTAGCGCTACATGAAGGTTTAGGTTTTGGGGCACTTTAAAGCGCCAATAAAATTTGAACTTGTGAATCAAAAAAAAAAAAAATTGGAGCACTTTGATAAAGTGTCACCTATAGCCATGTGGTCATCAATCTGCTTTCATACATGCATGACATCTACACCTAGCTGCTACCCGTTGCAGATGGCAGTTGTTGCTATATCCATATGGCAACCGATGCTTTTTAGATGGAACAATGAATGGGCTGGCACGTACATGAAAATGGAAAAAAAAACAGCAAGCGCATGTTCGTGCCACTGTGTGACACCACATTCTTTCGTGCCACTAGCGTTCTCCTCCTTCCTTTCTCCATCCAGTGCCCGTGTTTATCGACAGGCCGAGACGGCGCCGGCGACGCCACTGCAGAGCCATGGCGGGGAAGGCGGCTATTGAGGCTAGACCTTATCGGTGGTGGTGGGGTGGGGTTCACCGGCGACGAGCTTCAGTGTGGTGGGGGCTTAGAGGGATGGTCGGGACGGCGGCGGACCGGCGGAGGCCATGCTTCGAGGAGGGCAGGGTGGCGAGGCGGTCGCGGTAGCTAGCTTCGCTGGTCGCGGGGGGCAGGGGGGGGTGAGGAAGGCGGTTAGGCCGGCGGGGGCGCGCTCGTCTTCCTCCTCCCGTCGCCCACGTGCCCTGGTAGGAACCCGCGCGAGCGCTTGCGCGTGCGTGAGCTATCCCCGCCCCACATCAGCGTATTTTCGGTTAGCGCCCTTCCTAAGTTGTTCACATGGGAATAAAGTCCAACCCTTCTCGCTAGTGCCGCCAGCAGTACTGGGCCACGAAAAGGCCTAGAGGGCGGCACCAGAGGCTGTCCCATCGACCGACTGTGGCTCGCTATGCAGTTGCCTGTTGTATGCACCGTTTTTTATTACCTTTTTTGTTTCTAATCTATTTATGTGATCTCTAAATCTTTTAGTTGTTCAATCGTTAAAACAATTTAAATTACTTTTATTTTCAAGCAGTATGAAATCATTGATCCAAATTTCAATGGTTATTTGTACATGTTTTTCACTTATTCCACATTTTGTTAAATCTTTTCTTTTTTGCTCTGCGTTGTCCAAATTTGAAGCACATATTTGTTTGAAACATGAAACACTATTTTATGTAATTTCAATTGTTTTATATAGTAATTTCAATATCTTACCACATTATATGACAAACTACTCAAATAACATATTATTTATTAGATTTGAATTAAAAAGGTAATTGCATGTAAACGTTGTTAAAAATAAAAACTACCTCGCATGGATGCGTAATTTAAGTATAATAGCTTAGGGAAAAAATTGTGGGTCATTTCTGGAAAGTCAAAAAATCACGTGGTTAGAAATGGATCCGGGCTATGTTTGGCACCATTTTCCAGTTTTGAGAATTGACCCACTATTTTCTCCTACGCTAGTATAACCTAATTAGGCATGCATACGTCTTAGTTTCGTATTTTAACAAAATGTACCTATTATTTAAATATTTACTTATTATTACATGTTTCCTGGGGCTGGGGCTAACTGCTATAACTTTCTATATTTTGTTGCTTGTAACAATGATTGAACTATGGCATAATGTTAAAAGGATGACCTTGTTGTATCTAGTAGTATGTACAAACACATTGCTTGTGCATGCTCCTTGGTACATACACAAGGATCATCTACTTGAACTCTGTGTGCAATATTCTTATGAGACTTTCTAGTATTTATTACACTATTATATTGCATTTACCAACCATTAAATTGTGCCACCGTATACGCAAGGGATGATCCTACAATGCCTAGTGCATAGTACTTAAACGATGGAGCATTATCAGTTCAACGGTTGGTTTGAAGTACCTAGTGGTATGTATGAGCAAGTTGCTTGTACATTTCTCGTGGTACTTTTGTTCCAACTATTGAAAGTTCAGGATGTATATTTTATATGAGGCACATTTTGTGTGTGTTTTATACATGTCAAAATTGTGTATTGTTGTTGTTATCATTAGGCTTTTGTTTGCACTACTCAAAGGGAAAACTGATCCGTGGAGGCACTGGTGGGGAGGTTCAAGAAAGCAATGGTCATGGCGGTGCCGCCAAGAGGCCAAGGAGAAGGCCTGTGTAGGTTGGCCACTTCCTTAAGAAAGTTTATCCACCCATTTCTGCAAGGTGATCTTAACAACTGGGTTGGAGTTTCTTCCCACATTTCGTCAGCTTACGTGCATCGTACCATCCCAAGGAGCATCATCCCGAAGACCAGCATTAGATGCAACTGGAAGGTGAGGCTCTCTGATGTCAATGAGGGGGCTGCCATATATTTGACCATATGATCATCATGTGAAATCTGTGAGATACAACTTAAGAATTTAAATGAGTACTCGATGACCTTCGAACAAATTATTTTAGCTTTTGCTCCATCTACATTATCAATTCTTAGAACTTCTAGTTAAGTAGGGTACACCATTTTTAATTGCTAAATTAACTTTGGTTTGACCTTCACCAGGTGCGTCAGTAATATGACTCATTCACTGCAGCCCTGTTCAAAACATTCAAAAGATATATTTTTGAAGTTAATACAAGGCAATGCTTTATACTTCATAGTGCAAAGTCCCAGTCCGATTTTTTTTTGTATTATACGCTAAAAAGAGAATAAAAAATTAGAGATCTCGGTGTATGAATAGTGCACCTTCAAATCTTATCAGATTTTTTTCTGTGTGTAGCCCATAATATAAAGTATTGGAATTGAGATATTGCATGATTGAACTATACATGATTTCCTATATGTACATTTTTTCAGATTTGATATTTCAAAATATCATTTTCGAGATTTTAAAATGAAGAGCTCAAGTGAGCTCGGGCTCTAATATGATTTTCCGTTTGAACAAATAACACTTCTTAATACGATACTTCCGGTTTCGCTCCCGCGAGCATATGCTTACGGTTTGCAAAATATACTTTAAATTCATTTTGAAATTTCCAAAAAAAACGACGAAAATGTCTAGGCGTACATTTGAACATTCTATCTACTAACTAAGTTGTTTCAAGAAAAACTGATATTTTCACGATACATTTTTTTATCTCTTTTACACATGCCATAAAAAATGTCAGTTTTCCGTGAAACTTGGTGTGCGCGCATAAAATGTCGAGATCAACGCGGCAAATTTTTATTAGGTACCTTTTGATATTTTAAAATGTTTTTTCGGTGGCACGAGCATATGCTGCTCCACGAGCCAAAATGGATTTCACCTTCACCTGCCCTTTTACTTGACTTATGCACTCTTACTCATTTCCAATGCAAGCAATCCTAATTTGCTGCCACTTGCTTGGCTCTTGAGCCCCTATTGACGTGCTCTGCTGAAGTGTTTCCTTTCTTGGGTCTGTGGTGTTATAAAGTCGCCACGCCAGTTTACTTACCTTGATGCGGTATACGTGCCAAAAGATATAATGAACTAGTTGAACAAATCTAGCTATGCCCACGTATTTCCACAGCGTACTGCGCACTGCACCTACTACACGTTCTGTGAGCTGCAGACGGTGTAATTATGTGAGCATAGAGCAGATCTGCAAATGCGAAGCATGGAAACAAAAATAATACCGTGCTCTCGTTCAATCGTTGTGGAGAAGAAACAATCGTACCCAGCAGCAGTCCCACGCGCGGGATCACTGATATTTCTGAAACACAGAAATTGCCTCGCGCACTTTCCCTACAACACAAGCAAAGCCGTGTGAGGTATAATCATGCATCTGTTTTCCTTTTTCAAAATATGGACCAACTTCCCTTGCAAGGGAATACATAAGCTCTGTACTACTGGCTTTCACTTCGTGCATTCACTGTTAATTAAGCCGTTGTCATTTACTACTTGACGAGTTAATAGCACTGGCGGTCACTGAGGTCGTCAACTGGGTGCACTTAAGTCACCATTTTCAAAAATCTTCTGAACCCGTCACTCAAGTCGACATCTATGTGTACTTTGGTCACTCGGCCGGTTTTTGATCGGTTTTTGACCGAGAGTGACAAGAACTTTTACAGATAACCCCTCACTCGCTTCGTGCTCTCCACAGGACCGCCCCCGGCGACCCCTTCCGCGTCACGGCCATCTCCGACGGCTTCGACGCCGGCGGCATGGGCTTGTGCGAGGACCCGGTCGAGTACTGCCGCAAGGCTGAGTCCGTCGTACACGAGCACCGGGCCACCGGGACGTCGTCGGTAGCAATCAGGAGCCGCGCCAGCGTGTCTGACCCGGCGGCTTCCATCCGGCGCAGGTACTCCGCGGTGGTAGCGTAAGCCGGCGTCCGCGTTCATGACTCAGATGTGCGCGGTTGACGTGGTCTACGGCGAGGCGTGCTCAGCGTGGACCTTGGGCCCGAGGATGTCCCGCCATTCGTCCGGAATTAGTTTTTCCGGGCGGATTCCAAAACCAGGCAGCACGTGAAGAAGACACGGCCAGCGACGAGCCTCTTTCCGACAAGATTTTGCAAATTCAATCGCGTCATATTGTTTCCTGTGGTTCCCTCCTCCGTCCTGACCAAATTTCCCCAAATCTTATGATGTAATCGAAGAGATCGACTTCATCTTCCTCGAGTCCGGCCATCACCGCCGCCACTCCTCGTGAGCTCATGGTGCAGCAAATTAGTTCGATTCCTTGCAGCCGAACACTATATTCTACGTGCTAGAGTCATTGCGCACCTTTCCACAGCATTTAGATTACGTTGGCCATGGGGACGGCGACCAACGTGCCTGCTCGTGCGCCGCTCGCCGTCGACAGGTCGTCTACTTGTGTCTTTGACCAAAGATAAGCGCGTCATAAGGATTGCCTCGTGACCGGCAGCGTCATGTGGCCCTGCGCCGGCAGCGGCACCAGGAGGACGCGAGCGCCGCCGTGTCTCCGTTCATCGCCGGAGACGTTTGCTTGGCCTCTAGTTGACTTTATGTACACAAAAATGAAAGAAAGAAAAGTGAGCGAGGGGTTATCTGCAAAAGTTCCTGTCACTCTCGGTCAAAAACCGGTCAAAAACCGGCCGAGTGACCAAAGTGCACATGGATGTCGACTTGAGTGACGGGTTCAGAAGATTTTTGAAAATGGTGACTTAAGTGCACCACTCAACGAATTCAGTGACCGCCAGTGCTATTAACTCCTAATTGACAATCGATATGTGGAAGTAATCTTACCGAACATATGAACCCTAACCATATTTTTGTTCACCACAGAAGAAATGGAACAAAATCAACATTACTCCATAACAAACACAGGCTTGATGGAAGAAAAATGACACAGAACAACACAGAGGCACTATATGGCATAGAGAACAACACGGTGATCAAATGCAAAGCTGCAGCACAAACTTACTCGAGCAACGATATACTCCAACATGCCTATGCAGACTACCTTAGCACTTGACTAAACATGGCACGTACCAACTGTTCACAAACACTCATGCGCTCACACACAATACAGGGAGTAATTAAACAGTGCCATGGGATGAAGAACAAGCAGGCTTCTTCGTCGTCGTCTTCTTCATGGCATCACCGCGTTCACTAGCTAGTACCTGGCAAAGTATGCCACCACGACCGTCAAAAGCACCTGCCAGACTGGGATGGTGTTGTGCAGCCACCTCAGGTACAAGCCATTCAGAAGCTGTCGGCGATGGCTCGGCAGCAGCACCGCGTCGACGACGTAGACCGCGACGGGGGAGTCGTCCGACGAAATCACCTTTGTCACCCTGGCCGGCGCGCCGTAGATCCCCCCGCTTGACGGCGGTGAGGGCCACAGCCGCACCGTGTCGCCGTCGTCGCCGACGGTGAGGGCGAGGCTCTTGTTGGTGGCCGGGTCGGTGGCAAGCGTGCGCACCACCACCCAGTCGAACGCCGCGAGCTGATCCCTCCCCTCGTATCGCGCCGCCAGGCCGTGGTGCAGCAGGACGGCGAGCTGGTCGTCCGCACTCAGCTTTCCGAACTTGGGCTCGAACGCCGCCATCGAGAGGTCGTCGGGGCAGAACACCGTGAGCCCTCCGGCCGCGATGCGCTGCTCGAAGGTCTCGGTCGCGTTCGGCGTCGCGGCGAGGAGGCTGGCGAAGCGCCCGCATCCGTTCATGGACATGGACATGCAGTGGCGGAGGACGGAAAAAAAATGAGGTCGGGCGAACTCTTAAGCAAAAAAAATTGATGCCAAAAAACAAAATTGTCTAGACACATTAGATTCACAAATTTACATAGCTCAGAATTCACAATTTCAAAACTTCATTCAATTTCCTATAAATATTAAAAGTTGTACATCCCCACCCCCCTTTGAAAATGCAGGCATCTACGCTTCTTGTACATCTCTACCAGACTACCACTGACAGGTATCCTATAAATTACTTTCCCGCAAAAAAACTAACTTAGTGGCGGGGTGGCGCCCTTGCTTGTGCTTTTACCTTTCGTAGTATAGTAGGCTACGTGATAGATAAGGCAGGAAATGTCTCGTGCGGTCATGCTCATGCCCAGCCTGCTCGTGGCAATTAGGCTCATCTGAGGCAGTCAGGCTCCCCCACGTGAGGCCCAACAAGGCCTATCTCGGCTGAGACAGCTCCTAACCAGCCCAATTGGTCTCTTTTCCTTTGTTTTTTCCAAAACGAGTAGAAAACAGAGAATTTCGTATACACGTAAGGGAAATGTGTATATATGAGCAATTTTTTGCCAAAAATCAAGGTAGGGCGGCTGCCCTACCTTGCCCTAAGGGAGCTCCGCCACTGTGGACATGATGTCCATGAGCGGCCCCATCAGCGGCGCGTCGGACGCGCGCTCGCGGCCGGAGTCGGGGATGCCTCTGAGCTGCAGATGTGGAAGACTTGCCCCGTCGTCGTGGTCGCCGACGGCGGCGCTTCCGGAGGCGACGAGCAGGAAGATCAGGAAAAGTGCGGCCATTGCGGGAGTTGCTGCACTGGCTAGTGGCTAGAGTACTGGTTAGGACGAGTGAAGTGAGTTGTAGGGGCGGTGTGGCCGTGATCGATCGAATTGGGGAGTATTTATGCTCGGTTGATTATGAGGCAGGAAACTTCGACGAAGTGAGGACAGGAACGACCTGGGTTGACGGGTTACACGTGTCGATCGCCTATCAGACAACACGCAAAAGCTCATACTGCTCACTTTATCCTGAAATTAACCGAGCCTGAAATAATTAGCACGCGCCTAGGCAGACAAAGGTCTAGAATTGACAATGCGCTCAGATCGATTTTAACACCATCGATTAGCCGAGTTCGATCGGCACTAAGCTGGGATATGATAGGCAATTAAGCAACCCCACGTCGTGTTTGAACCACCCTGCATCTACATATGTTCTGAGAGATATTCAGCATACCGGACCTGAAAAACAAGTTCAGAATGCAAGGCTGAAACAAAGGGACCAAATTAAGGGGATTGCACCTCCTGTTGGTGTGATGAAAATCAATGTTGATGCGGCTACGGCTAAATCTATGAATGAAGGTGCAGTATCTGGCTAGTGGCTATCTGCTGTTGCAAGAGATGACAGTGAGACTTTTTTGGGTTGCTCTACTGTGACTCTTGACGGAATTACAGATTCAACTAGCCTTGAATGTATGGCAATATGTCATGTAGAGAATCCAATAGAGAAGCACATGGCTGTGATATCCCGGGAACCAGGGATCACATATCGCAATGGTAGAGGAGAACTGCAATTGGGGACTGGGAAAAGCAGCGAGACGGAGGAGAAGAACAGTAGAGAGATTTCACATTCGGTTTCATTAGCTAGCTGTCCTCGTCCACACGTCAAGGATATTTATATCACGTTACATGGGCTTAGCCCTTCACCAGCCCATAGGGCCCTTAGCTCACCGAGCCCATCTCACATTACAACTTGTCTAGCCACTTTCGACGATATCTTCGGCACTGTGATCGCCTGCACGGCTGCACACTGACAGGCTCCCTGCTTGAGATTCAGCGTGTCTCCACGCTGGTGCATAGTCCTCCCAAGTAGCTTCATCGACCTCGTGCGAAGATCATTTCGTTAGCACCAAGACCATTTTAACTCCAACGGTTAGCCCTAAATTGGGTTGTCATAGAATTTTTTGAAACGGGGAACGAAGCAATGCACACAGCTATTTTTCGCAAAACTCTGAAAGATACAAAATAAGCATAATAGAGGCCACATGTCTAGTGACAGAACCTCCACCAGACTACCACTAATCCAATGGTAGAAGACAAAACCAAAGAGAAAATACACACCTTCGAGGCAAAGCCATCGAGAAGGAAAAAGCTGCACGTGCGGCAACTGATGACGAGCCCAACCAAGAGTCGAGATCGGGATGGTCATCGTAAAGACGAGCTTCGAGACACCAACTTCAACAAGGGCACTTCACAAGCGCTCGTCAATAATGCCATAAATGTTTTCATCGAAAAAGTGTGCAAACCCGATGTAGACGCTTGTACCATCATCACATGTTCGGGCAATGACACAACACTGACCAGATGCCGCTGGCGTAGAAACTGGAAGCCGGTGACATCCCATACTGTCAGGTCTCGAGACACTATCGCACCACCTTCAATCGAGCAGCAACACAAGTCACGATTTGACACCACGGAGGAGGCGTCGTGCGTTGCACCTGCGAGGATCAGGCTTAACATGACGTCTCCACATCAGACGCCACGTTGCCACTGCCGGTCAAACATGACATGACACCTCCTCTGAAGTCGTTGTGCGTAGCACCTGCTGCATCGAATCGAACCGGATCACGAAATGGAGGGGCCATACTACCCTCGCCGGCCTCGAACTCCACAGTTAGAGAAGCCATCGACTGCGACACACAGAGCTTGAGACCATCACCAATAGGTAGATCCAGCCATCCCATCATCCACATGACCAGTGAGGTCGCCGCTCACGAATAAGCCGGCGGCCGCCCCATCGCCAAACTCCTGTGGCACGATCAGATGACTTTGCAGCGAAAATGCAACCAGAATGCTGCCGCTAGACCGGCCGCAGGCAGCCATGTTGCGACACAACAGCAGCCGTCGGCTGCCACCGACTCCCGCTGCAAGCCATTGCAGATCCCGCTCCCAAGATGTGACGGTCCAAAGAAACGAGACCAACACAACCTTGGCACCACCACCGCTGGTCCCATCAAGCAGTGCAAACTCGAAAAACGATGCCCCTCAAGAGGGAATACAGCGCATAAGCATCGCCATCGCTAGATGCCGAGGGGTTCTGAGGTTTCCCCCGAGTTGCGTCGGCCAGGGTATGAGGTCATCGGATGTGACGCACGATTCGCCGACGTCTACCTCCGCGTCCAATGGCCCTAACCGGAGATCCACCATCTCATCCCACCACCACTCGCCTAGCCTAGTGCCGCCCCTATGCGCACTGCCGCATTGCTGCTCGCCGCCGAAATCCACCGCCTAGGGATCTAACAACGTCGTGAGAGTTTCTCGCGCTTCCACCACCGGCAGTGTGGAGACGGGATCGAGATGAGAGGGGCGGCGCTAGGTTTATTTTTATGCTGTTTACACCGCGCGGAATGTCGTTCTATTTTTCGGGATATGATAGGTGCAATTAAGCAAGCTAGCTGACTCGTGTCTGCACCCACCCTGCATCTATATATGTTGTGTGTTGTACATGCACGCATGTGCACCTAGCTGTTCTCCACCTCCATCGCAAATGGTACACGAGCCATGTGCCATGGGCATTCACATGACGATTGAAGAAAGATAGTAACCTAGGGTCGGTGCGCGTCTGACTACACCTAATTTGCAAGAACTAACTCGGCTTCTCCTTGGTGGTTGCATTGCCTGAAACTATCCAATGATTTATTCTAGCATGCGATAGTAGACGAGGACCTGAGGAACAGGCCATACTGCAAGCAGACCGTCGAGAGACAGTAGACGTTAGGTTAAATGGTCTAGCTAATCTTGAACCGCACGCTTCAAGCTTAAAAAGGTAATGCTGGGAAATGTCGATTTGTAGAAATAGAAGGAGAAACAAATTCTGCTAACGTGTCGAACGCACATAGGTGGCCAGTTTCAAAGAACAGGAAAAACATCTGGATATGTATGCACATACCCAAGGCCTGAGTCCTGACACGGAGGGCACGTCGTCTGTTTCGGGCCACATGCGCACGTCACTTTCCCTTCTTCCATTCACGGTTTCAACTCTCCCTGTATCTGCGGCTTCCCCCCACAACTTGTTGTGGATTGCTAATTCTAGGTCAGATGAGAATTAATCTAGAGCATGGTAAAGTCCTTGACGTATGAACTTTTTTCTTAAGCTGCACAATATTGAAGACCTTTGCAATTTTGTGTGGGTTCTCCCTATGTGTCTCAAGTTGGCGGCCACAATCTCATGGAGATCCTTCATAGGTTCGGATGGAAGACCTGCTGGACCATCTCCTGGAGAGGACGGCGCACGCCTTTCCGACGCGCTGGTGGCGACCATGCCCTAGAGAGTTCTCCACCCCAAAGGCGAGGCATGCGACGATACCGACGGCAAGGCGACATACACAAGCGGCGAATACACCCGGAGACGCAGGCGTGCCAACACCCCCATAGAGCTCTCTCACCTTGCTATGATGGCAACTTTTTTTAGTTTTTGTTGGATGTCCTCCTGAATGTGGCTTGTCGACTGCAATTCTCTTTCGGTTTACGTGTGTCTAATATGTAGCTATAGATGGAATGGAACTGTTGCTTCATGAAAAATTCAAAAATAAAGGATTTTAGATTTGTTTTGATCTTATCACTGTTGATACTTCCGATTGCCTCGCAACGCAAAGCCTGCACAGCCAACTCTACAGAAGCCAGGGGGAAACGGCCATGCACTTCCTTTTAGAATGTCGGTACTCTCGTCGAATTTGGCAACTGCCGGCTTCCTGGCTTTCTTGCCCATCTTTGGTTCAGGATTTTTGCACGTGCTGCCCAACGGTCCTGGCTTATTGGCACACCCTCCTCAAGACCCCGACTTCCTATACCAAGGGAAGGTCAGCGGTTGTCCTGATTATCTGGGATATTTGGAAGGAAAGGAACACACGAGTCTTTAACAATATATCATCATTGTTATCGGTCCTATTCCAAAAGATCAAGGATGAACGAAGAAACTGGATCCTCGCAGGAGATTCGTTTTTAGGAGAGATTGCTTCTTAGGGTGCTTTGATGTGATCTTCTTGATCTTTTTATTTTGGCATTGGCCGTTCCTATTTGTTTCTCCTATATCATTACAAAAGGTTTTTGTGTTGCCTCGTTTCAACAAATCACTATTGATAAAAGCAGTTCTTCAGAGGTTAAACCGATGGGATATGCTCTAATTTGAGTTGTCCTTGTAGGATACGTGCTGCAACTTCCTTTTATGCTAGAGCATGGTGCTATCAAACAAACAAGTGACTTTCTCATGCGCAACAAGTCTATAGCTAAAATGCACATTTACGGTAGTTCTTGATTGATAATGTAACAGCAAGAACAACAAATAGATTGATAGACTGAAGTACAGGATAAGTTAAATGTTCTGTAACAGTTTAACACGCATCAAACTTGCAACAAATCAAGTTGAATTTAATTTGATATAACACAAATTCTCATCCATTACATGACTTGAGTACATCGGTTGCATCTTCGCACTGTATATGAACATCGGTTGGCGGATGTATATGAACTTCCGTAGGAATTATTATAGCCAATAAATGAAAGATGAAGCCTCCATTGCCTCAACTCCTTCAAATGTCATACCTACTTTAAGCTTTAACTGCTCATCTCATCCAGGTGTAAAAGATGAAGCCTGCAACAATAAGATAAATTGTGAACTTCATCTATATATCACTAATTTTAGTAGCAGCATTTGTGAGTGTAAACTGAAAATCTAATAAAACTTACAGCCAATGGTGTATCTACATTTTCTTTGGGTGTAGAAAACCCCGATTCAGTCATATGCATTTGCAAGTTGTTAATTGCCTCCATATAACCGCTCACTGCATTTGCAAATTAATAAGGCTGCAAAACTAATAAGGCCATCAGCATTCCACATGATGTATAACTGAATAGATGTCAACAGATTATCTTAGATTGCCATAACTGCAGACACTGATACACTTTAGATTTCACACACGACAATCCCACATGCTGAATATTTCTTATGTGTTACCTGAAGATTGTGGTGTCTCTGATCGATGCAGTACACTTGTTGGTTGTCCTCTCTTCATGCGTTGCTAAAGAAAACTATAAAGGGATCTTGTCCCCGTGTATACGAGATCAGAAGTCGGGACGGGGACAAAGCAGCTTGATACAGAGAGGGAGATTACATGCACGGGGCACCGACCGGTTGTCGTCGGAATTGCATCAACGTTACAGCAGAGGGAAGCGCCTCGATTCACCTAGGCACTACAGCACGCGCCCTCTGTGCCTTTACCGTCGGCACAGATACCTTCCCCGTCGGCACAGTGTCGTCGGCGTAGGTGCCCGTAGGCACAGGTTTTTTGCCCGTCGGCACAGATTTTCCCCGTCGGCACAGGATGTGCCTACGGTGAAAAAATGCCCGTCGGCACAAATTCCGTCGGCGTAGGTTCGGTGGGCCCCACCGTGGCGAGCTCGCTGAAGCTGTGCCGACGGTATTACCGTCGGCACAGGTGTACACGTGGCGTCTCCTGGGACGTCCTGGCTGGGGGCTGTGACCGTCGACGGACCTGACCATTTGGCACAGATGCAACACCTGTGCCGACGGGAATACCGTCGGCACAGGTTCGTCCCAGATTTTTTTTTTTGCAATTTGGTTGCAGCAGCTCGTTTTCCAGCAAAAATGGCAGAAAATAAAATAAAAATTCATGACAAATATCATCACAGCAAGATCACACATAGCTCCATATATCATCTGAAGCAATATCATCAAGCACAATAATATCATCAAGTGGATACACACATAGCATCATCATACATAGGTAAATGTCTAGATCCTCAAGCCCTACATCTATTGCGGCGGCGACGGGGTGTACCCCATGTCTCCCCGGGTGAACACAGGCGATCGACGGCTCGGCGCAGCAGTAGAACCACCAGAAGAAGGCGAAGCACCAGGAGAAGTCGAAGCACCACGCGAAGCACCAGGAGAAGGACCACCGGGATGTACCGGTGTGATCTCACGCGAACCCGGCGAAGCACCAAGCGAAGGATCAGCATCAAACCTCACCATCTCACGCGAACCCGGCGAGGCACTAGGAGAAGCACGACCAAAGTGTGGGTTCTCCGACGAGCATCCCGTTCCCTACATGTTTGAGCAAGAGTTAGCAACTTGCGAGGCAAAGGAAAAGCGGTAACTAGTGGTTTGGCATCAAACTTACCGGGGTCGATGAGTAGTAGGTGAGAGCGAACTCGTCCTTCGATGGAAACCGTGGACACGGCCCCGGCTCCGGAGGCTCCTCCATAGAAGGGGGGACCCGCACTCCAGTGGTGAAAAAGTTCAGCACCGACTGCAAGATAGTTTAGATGTTAGACGTTGCCAAAATAAAGGTTCAAACTAGGGAAGTGGGACTTGTCATATTAGACAAAAATAAAGGTTGAAACTTACAGCACGGAACGACTTTTGATACGAGGAGTAGGCTGTATTCATCTCCAGCCACTGGGCATAGGCCACCTGATACTCCGCATGAGCGGCAGCGTAGGCTGCCTCAAGATCGGGCTACAATTTCGAAAATATGGTATGGAACTGTCAACTTAGCCATGCAGGAACGAATGTCGGAAAGAGGATGAAAATGAGAAAAACTTACATCGGTGGAAGTGGGTCGACGAGGCCGTCGACGAGGCGCGATAAGGGGGCTGCCGTCAGGGAGGGTAGCTTTTGCCTGCGTGAAGCTCATGGAAGGCCTGACCACATTCTGAAGAAAGAGATTACGGCCATGCGGCCTTCCATGCCCTGAGAGGACCATCGACCTCTCGTCGACCTCCTGGCTCAAGGGGTCATCCACCTCCGGGTGAAAAGACTGGAACGTCGTGGAGTACCTCTCCAAGTTCTCGTTGGCATTGTTGTAGTACTCAGGAAGCTGGGGCTGAGGCTTCGATAGATCGCGCTTCTTCTCCTTCATCTTCTTCCACGATTGCAACTCAGAGCTTACCTCCCCCCTATCGGCGTCCTGCATCGCGAAAAGAAATGTCATGCGTAGCAAGTAGAAACATGAGGGGAAAATAAATGGAGGTCGTTCCATGTATATATATACCAGCTTTTCCTTGAAGCGGAAGATGTTGCGGCTTCCCGCAATGTGTGTTCCCTCGGTGCCTCGGTTTGCCTTGTTCCGCTGGCTCACGGCGTCGAACTCGGGGTCTCCCCCGACCCACCTCGTAACCAACGCATCCCATGCGTCTTCTTTGCCGTCGGCCCAGTCGGGCATAACCTGAAAATGCAATTCAAGAAGAGATAATGCAATGGCAACTTAGCAGCAATATAGAATTTCATTGACAGTTCACTTACCGAAAGGAATTCCTCCCTCGTCATCTTCTGTGCCGTCTTGACATTCTCCTCCTTCTTGGCCCTCTTGCCCGTCTTCTCATACGTGAAAGTATTGGCGGACGTATGCTTTTGGTTGTAGAATTGTTGCCGTGTCAACCTCACACAATGAGCACGCAATACGCGAGCCGCCGTGTCTCTATGCTCGTCCGCCACCCGAAAATGCTTCTTCAACCATGCATAAAAAAATTGTGAGAGTCATGAGTTAGCACGGTGGAGTCATAAACTATGAACGGAACTCGAAAAATATGTCTTACCCAAAACCCGGTGATCACGGCGTCAGCAGCTGTCTCGAAGCCCGGGATAGGGGCAGCCTCATAGTCCACCCATTTATAGGCTAACTTTGCCTCGGCGTCGGGACCGACGGTGTACAAGCCCGGCCAATTTTGCCTAATTAGAGCTCCAAGCAAGCTCCCAGGAGTGCGGGGAATCTTAGGTGCTGGCCATGTCCATTTGCTGCACAATAATCAAACATTAGTACATATGCCAAATTGTTATGAACACAATGAAATTACATGTTCAAAATTACAAAATTAGTACACTTACTCAACGCCCTGAGGAACAATGAGGGCTTTCGCCTCCTCGCTCCTAGGCTCCATGTCCTCGTCGGGGACTCCCGCTTCGCCACGCATCCGCGGCCGCTTCGGCGCCAGCTCCACCTCGTCCTCCACCTCGTCCTCCGCCTCGTCCTCCACCTCGTGTCTAGACTGGGAAGCCACGTCGCCAGAAGCGGAGGGCAACTCCACCTCGTCCTCCGCCACGTCTACTCCACCTCGTCCTCCACCTCGTCCTACTCGCGCACCCTCGTCCACGGCGTAACGCGAGGTGGAAGGTCGTCCACTCCGTGTAACTCCAGGCTTCCGTACCATCATCTTACTAATCTTACTAATCAGGGACGAGGAGTTTTCCTTGCCTTGGCTCATATTGTTCAATCACCTGCATTGAGAAAGAGAAAACAAGTAAGCATAAAGACATAATAAAATGTAGACAGTAAGCATAAAGACGTAATGCAATGACGAAGCATGTTGAAAAATAAATACTAAAGCATAAAGACATAATAACATGTAGACACCAAGCATAAAGATGTAATGCAATTAAGAAGCATGTTGAAAAATAAATACTAAGCATAGAGACATAAAAGACGCTCACCCCGAATAATCACTCTCATAATTTAGTTGGTTCTCATTCTCACTATCACTATCACTATCACGTGTGTAGTAGGTTGGAGGCTCATCGCACGGTGGAGGCTCGTCATCGGCGGCATTGTCCGCCTGTAACTTCGAGAGCATATTTATGTCCTTCAGATCCACCACTGACTCACCACGAGTGTGTGCATCGTTCTCGAGGTCCTCAAGACCACCCGTTTGTAAGGCAAAGTCCCCGAAGTCCTCTTGCTCTTGATAGAAAATTCCCTCGTATGTTTTAGGGTCAATGTTGTTGTAATCGTCGGCAGAGGGCATGGGTAGCTTACCATGTGGCGATACCCGGAACACGACTTCCCAGCCCTTGAGGTTCTCTTTCTGGCATGGGTAGGGCAAATAATAAACTTGCTTGGCTTGGTGAGCCACAACAAAGACATCGGCTCCGCTATAGGTGGTTGAAGGCTTAACTTCAACTAACCCAATGGAAGGGTCACTTCTCAGTCCACCGTGTGGTCCAGTGCGTGGGTCGAACCAATGGCACTGGAACACAACGAGCTTGAGTTCTATGTTCGTACGATTGAACTTCAGCTCGTATACCTTTTCTAACCTTCCGTAGTAATCTACGTAATCGGCTCCATCGGCTCCTCTGGATCCTTTGGTGAAGACCCCAGTATTTACAGTTTTTGCATTCGGCCGACTATTCTGGTGATACTCTGTATGGAAGCGGAACCCATTCACATCATACTTCTCATACTTCATGACGGTACGGTTAAAACCTTGGGAAACACATCTCAACTCATCCGTCATCTCAACGTTGCGATCAGCTCCCTACAAGTACGGTTCAAATTGTTTTGTGCATTAGTTACGTGTAATAAGAGGGACAAGTCACAGATTGCAAGCTAAGAGGGACAGGTTAGAAATTACTTTTTCCATGAACCAAGACACAAATTTTTTCCTCCGTGAGCACCCTTTTTCAGAAGAGTGTCCAGCTCCGCGGGAGAGGGATCCGCCATTCCCGACCACTGTTCATCTTGGAATTGGCTAAAAGGAGAAAATAGGTATTAGACCGAAACCGAGTTACTAGTTGCAAAGTAATTTGTTCACCATTTTACCTGATGAAACCGACTACTTCCGTCATGTTCGTAAGCACATAGAGCATTATGCAATCCTTCTCTTCCTTGGTCAACTGCATTTTACACCACCACCGGCCTTGCCACCGGGACATTGGAAGAGGAGGAGCTTGGGGTCATGCTTGGGCTCGTCGACATTGTACCGAGAGACCGGGTTATGCATAGTGGATACTTCATCGGGATAGTACGTTGTCACGGCGTCTGCCATCTCCCGAAGTATTGTTGCCTCAGCTATGCATGCTTCAATCCTATTTTTGTTTCCAGTCATGTTTCGAATATACTTGAACTCTCTCTCAATACAAAACTGCCAACGAAACTGCACCGGTCCACCCAAGAGTGCCTCGTTCGCGAGATGCACAACGAGATGTGCCATCGGAACAAAGAAGCCTGGCGGAAAGATCTTCTCTAAATTGCATAGCAACTCCGGCACAAGATCACGCAGCTTCCCAATAATCACGGGACATATCTGCTTCGCACAGAGCGTGCGGAAGAAATGGCTCAACTCCGCAAGCACTCGCCAGATACGATCGGGGAGATACCCTCGAACCATCACCGGCATCAACCGCTCAATCCATATATGATAGTCGTGACTCTTGAGCCCAGTGACATTTCCCTTTACAAGATTGACTCCATTACTTATATTGGAACAATAACCATCAGGGAACATCACGTCGTGTTTGAGCCACTTGAATGTCTCCTTCTTTTGGATATTATCAAGGCAGTAGGGTGCATTCGGCTTGAACCAATTTTTTCGACGGCGGTCAGGAGGCTGCATGTGTAATCTCTCCCTATCACAGAGATTCTCAACATCAACTCTAGCCTTGACATTGTCCTTTGACTTCCCAGGAATGTTCAGGACTGTGTGAAAGAGCATCTCTCCAACATTCTTTTCGGTGTGCATCACATCGATGTTATGGGGAAGTTCGAGGTCCTTGTAATACTCTAGCTGCGTTAAGCCTGCCACGTGAGTCCAGTTGTGCGTTACACCATATCCCACAAATTTTGGGCCAGGTACCTGAGCAGGCACGAGAGCACGTAGCTCGGCATCAACAGTTGCACCATCGAACTTCGGTATCTCTTTTTCTTCACGCACGACTTTGCCCTTCGTGAAGTTTTTTATGTCTTCTCGGTAAGGATGCCTTCTTTTGAGGAACGGTCGATGCTTGTCAAACGCGACATACTTGCGACCTGACTTTAGCCAAGTGAACTCAAGTCGGTTTCTGCACACTGGGCATGGCCACTTACCAGCTGTACACCATCCGCAGAATAGGGCATACCCGGGTAGGTCGTGCATGGAATAGTGGTACCAAATTCTCATCAAGAAGTTTTTCTTTGATGCTCGGTCGTATGTCCACGTCCCATTGTGCCATGAGTGGTGCAAATCATCCACAAGCGGTTGCATGTAGACACTCAAATTCTTCCCCGGGTATTCGGGCCCTGGAATGATCAGCGACATAAACATGAACTTCCTTTGCATTAGGACCCCGGGAGGGAGATTGAGCGGAATAACAAACACGGGCCAGCAGCTGTACGAGTGACTCGACATACCATATGGATTGAATCCATCTGTTGCTATCGCAATTCTGACATTCCGAGCATCTGCTGCCTTATCGGGGTGTTTCTCATCAAAATTCTCCCATGCCTTACCATCAGATGGATGTCCCATCTTTTTCCGTCCGAACTCGTCGGCGTATCTCTTCCCCTTCTTGTGCCAAGTCATCTGCGTGGCAGTCTCCTCAGAAAAGTAAAGCCGCTGGATTCTTTTTATGAATGGGAGGTACCGAAGAATCTTCACACGACTTTTCCCTGCGTCTTCTGACCATCGGGCTCGTTTTCTCATGATACCTAGAGGCCCCACAAAGACTACAGTACTTGTCATCCGCATACTGTTTCCAGAACAGAAGGCAACCTTTTGGACAACAATCTATCTTTTCATAATCCATGCTAAGCGATCCCAATAGTTTCCTCGTTTCGTGCATGGACTTTGGCAGACAATGCCCTTCGGGCAACATGTTACCAAATGTTTTCAGATTGGCTTCAAAGCCTGCACGGGTGGTGGAGTACTGGCACTTGTCACTTAGTATTTGAGCTATGGCATCGAGCTGAGAAATGTTTGCACCCTCGTATAGAGGCTTCTTAGCCGAGGCCATCATATCAAGGAAAGCCTTCGCGGTTGGCTCCGGTTCCGGTTCCTCCGGTTCACCCGGTTCCTCCGGTTCCTCCTGTTCCTCCTGTGGAGGTGGCGAATCCGGTATGTCAGCATCACGGAGATCATCTAGCAAGTTTCTCACCCCATCATACTCATTGCCATTGATCCGCTGCCGCATCACCTCAACTCTGTCACGTTCGACCTGAGCAAAGTCGACCTTCGTGACGTAGTTAGGCATATACCCAGACAACCAAAGATGCTTAGTCATTTCATCCTTTCCCTGACGGGCACGATTCTTGCAATTAATGCATGGGCACCTTGGACGAACTCCTGATGCCTTTGAACCACGCGCTAACTCCTTCACTAACATATTGGTCTTCCATTCCCACTCCTCTGTTCTTTTAATCTTACTGATACGGCCACTGTACATCCACCCATTATCAGCCATCCTCTGCTTTATTGGATCCAAAGAACAACGCATTTCGTAATATGCACCAAGTAATAATAAATTTATTCAATGACACCAAGATTAATTACGGCCAAATTTTATCTTTTACAACATGCAAGGGTTCACCTACACTTCTAATAGGAGGGCCTATCCCGCCCGAGTACGTGTAGATCGAGTCGTGTCCCATGTTCTACCCCGACCCGAGACGAAATTTCGGCAGCACCTCCCCGCTGTTCTTCAGAATACACGTCTCGAGCTTGTCAAGCCGAGAGGGTGTGCATCCGAAGAACAACGGGGAGGTGCTGCCGAAATTCCGTCTCAGGAAGGGGTAGAACATGGAACACGACTCGATCTACACGTACTCGGACTGTCCAACAGGACAATCCGGAAGTGTTACGGTTATAAATATGCAAAGATGGACAATCCTGCATATTTATAAATTTGTAACCCTTCCGGACGGGATCTGACTCGGGTTACGCGACTGACTTGGTGATCTAGACCAAAATAAACCTATGTTGCAAGAGAGGCGAAAGATTTATACCCTCGGAGCGTGATCGGTGTCCGGAGAAGGTCGAGGACGTGCTCCGGAAGCAGGGCGACGAAACAGGGGCACCGAGGAGGCCCCTCCTCAGCTGGACAAGAAGCACGGGCTTCGAATAGCACGAGCTTCGGGACGGCAAAGTGGTCGAGGTGTCTCCTACACGACCTCCTACAACAAAAATGATAGACCATCACCGACACGATCAACATATCTTTATGAGTTTAATAAGTGCATTTTAACGAAAAAGTGGCCGCCTTTAAATTAATAAACCCTACAAGTTTTGACAAGGTTTAATGCATGATGTGGCACAATTAAACAACCTAAAATAGCTAAATAGCAACCTAAAATGGTTCATGCTTATTAAACAACCTAAAATAGCCAAATCGCAACCTAAAATTCAGAGAACTAAAAACAAATGCTGCTGTGAGAGATGAGAGGAGCAAGAAGCTCACCAAGAAAAGGCAACAGGGAGGGCGCGCGGATCAGCCCGTCGTCGCCACCATCCCAGCTCGTCCGCAGCACGAGCACGCCGGAGAGGACAGTGAGGGCCGGCCGGAGGGTGGGAGATGTCGTGGTGGAGGGGTCGGAGGAGAGGGGCTGGCGGCAGCGGGGTGGGGTGCGGATCGGCTGGCGTGGTGGCGCGGTGGGGTGGGTGGGGAGGCGCTGGCGTGACGGGGTGAGGTAGGGAGGGCCTGGCGCGGCGGCGCTGTCGGGTGGGGTGGGGAGGGCTGGCGCGGTAGGGTGGGGTGGGGAGGGGCAGGCGCGGCGGGGTGGGGTGGGGAGGGGGTTGCGCGGCGGCGCTGTGGGTGGGGGGGGAGGGGCCGGGGCGGCGGCGCAGTGGGGTGGGCAGGGGCCGGCGGCGGAGTGCGGCGTGGGTAGGAGCAGCGCGGCCGCGGAGGAATTTTTGGAGAAGATGAGCCCCCCGTGCGCGGGCCCAAAGAACATAACCTAGTAGGACCACCGTCGGCATAGGGTTCTTTTTTTTCTTTTTTTAGATTATATTTTTAAAGGGAAACAAATATTATTGCCTAAGTTAATCATTCATGAAAACAAATAATAATTAATTTTATATGATTTATTACATTATATTCATGAAATTATTTTATATCTAAGCGAAACCCTAGACCCGTTAGTAAAAAGTTAAACTTCCCGTCTACCCCTAGACCGGTGTCGAAAGGGGTTAGGCCAGTGGATTCTTGCACATTTGAAACACACAACACACTTGTATACATATGGTATGGCACAACCTAGATTTGGGTGGGGTTCCGACGCTCCGGGGCCCCGCTTCGGCGAAACCCTGAATCCGCTGGAAAAAACCTAATGTTTCCGTCTACCCCCATAGACGTGCGTCGAAAGGGGCAGCCCAGTGGACTTTTTTGCTTGGTTGTGTTAGGTTAGGCCATAGGAACATGAGAAACCAAAGTCTACCCCAAATCGACACAAGATTCCATCCGGTTCGCCCGAAATGGGAGTTTTCACCTCTAAGTGCAGAAACTCACTAGAGATAAAGTGAAGCCGGAGATGTCGGTCACACCTAGGAGTAGATTCTTGGAAATTTGAAACACACAACACACTTGTATACGTATGGTATGGCACAACCTAGGTTTGGGTGGGGTTCCGACGCTCCGGGGCCTCGCTTCGGGGAAACCCTGAATCCGCTGGAAAAACCCTAACGTTTTCGTCTACCCCCATAGACGTGCGTCGAAAGGGGGTAGCCCAGTGGACTTTTTTGCTTGGTTGTGTTAGGTTAGGCCATAGGAACATGGAAAACCAACTTTTATCACAAGTTGTCACAAGATTGCCCCCGTTTCGCCCGAAACGGGAGTTTTCAGCTATAAGTCCACACACTTAGTAGAGAGAAAGTGAAGCCGGTGATGTCGGTCACACCTAGGAGTAGATTCTTGGACATTTGAAACACACAACACACTTGTATACATATGGTATGGCACAACCTAGGTTTGGGTGGGGTTCCGACGCTCCGGGGCCCCGCTTCGGCGAAACCCTGAATCCGCTGGAAAAACCCTAACGTTTCCGTCTACCCCCATAGACGTGCGTCGAAAGGGGGTAGACCAGAGGACTTTTTTGCTTGGTTGTGTTAGGTTAGGCCATAGGAACATGGAAAACCAACTTTTATCACAAGTTGTCACAAGATTGCCCCCGTTTCGCCCGAAACTGGAGTTTTCAGCTATAAGTCCACACACTTAGTAAGAGAAAGTGAAGCCAGTGATGTCGGTCACACCTAGGAGTAGATTCTTGGACATTTGAAACACACAACTTACTTGTATACATATGGTATGGCACAACCTAGGTTTGGGTGGGGTTCCGACGCTCCGGGGCCCCGCTTCAGCGAAACCCTGAATCCGCTGGAAAAACCCTAACGTTTCCGTCTACCTCCATAGACGTGCGTCGAAAGGGGGTAGCACAGTGGACTTTTTTGCTTGGTTGTGTTAGGTTAGGCCATAGGAACATAGAAAACCAACTTTTATCACAGGTAGTCACAAGATTGTCCCCGTTTCGCCCGAAACGGGAGTTTTCAGCTATAAGTCCACACACTTAGTAGAGAGAAATTGAAGCCGGTGATGTCGGTCACACAACAGAGTAGATTCTTGGACATTTGAAACACCCAACACACTTGTATACATATGATATCGCATAACCTAGGTTTGGGTGGGGTTCCAACGCTCCGGGGCCCCGCTTCGGCGAAACCCTGAATCCGCTGGAAAAAACATAACGTTTCCATCTACCCCCATAGACGTGCGTTGAAAGGGGGCAGCCAGTGGAATTTTTTGCTTGGTTGTGTTAGGTTAGGCCATAGAAACATGAGAAACCAAAATCTACCCCAAATCGACACAAGATTCCATATAAACATATAGAAATTTAATTGAGCGTAATAAATAGATACATAAAAATGAAGAACATAGGACTTAAAGAGAAAAAAAAGGGGAACCTGTGCCGACGGTAAAACCGTCGGCATAGGTTGTTACGTATACACGATTTAAAAGGTGAAAAAATATGGGCGCGGTTTTACCGTCGGCACAGGTTGGTGGCGACGTCACCTTTTCGTTGTCGAGGACCTGTGCCTACGGCCAGATTTATGCCGACGGTGACCGTCGGGACAGGGCGGCTGTGCCGACGGCCAGCTTCGTGGTGTGGCCTCGTGGGCACCTGTGCCGACGGCCCCGATAAAAAACCATCGGCACAGGTTTTGGCCGTCGGCACAGGTTATCTCTCCTGTAGTGAGGTTTCACAAGCCGCCGTCGCCGTGGGGATCGCATGATGAATGTGGGAACATATCAACCCGAAGTCCCGAACTAATTCTTTGTTCACGACAGCAGAAAAGAGATCAAAGCGAAAACATTGCAAATAGAGTCGGTGAAATCTGGCAGATTTATATGAAGTGATGGATGCTCACACAGCGCAAGCTCGCATGAAGAAGAATGGCAACGAGCAACAGACAAACGACATGCAAAGCTGCGGCAGAGGAGCCGAACAGCAGACGACCCAACTCACTCCAGAGCACTACCATCAGTGTACCACAAGCTCATGCAACGATATACTCCATAGTATGCGGACTAGGCATCGTGCTACATCATCTTCCTGCCGCTGCAGTAGTACTCGGCGAGGAGGACCCCGGACAGAGCGCCCACCATGCCCGAGACGGCCAGGCATATCCCCTGCCCGACCTGGATGCTGCAATACAGCCACCAAAGGTACCCGCCGGCACCGCACGGAGAGCACGCCGCCGCCTCGTCCCCGCCACCCAGAAGCTGTCGGAGACGGCACGGCAGCAGAACCGCGTCGACGACGTACACCGCGCCGAGAGAGTCGTGCGACGACGAGACGTCCATCGTGACCCTTGCCGCGGCGCGGCTTCCCCTTGACGGAGGCGACGGCCACAGCCAGACTGTGCCCCCGTCGTCGCGGACCGTGAGGAACATGGTCTTGTTCGTGGACGCGTCGGTGGCGAGTGTGCGCACCGCCGCCCAATCGAACGCCCCGAGCTGCTCCCTTCCGTAGCGTGCCGACGCGACGTGGTGCAGCAGGATGGTGGTCTGGTCGTCGGCGTTCAGCTCGCCGAACTTGGGCGCGAACGCCGCCACGGCGACGTCGTCCGGGCAGAAGACGGTGAGCCCGGCGCGTGTGCCGGCGATGACGTGCTCCCGGAAGATCTCGCCCGCGTTCGCCGTCCTGGCGACGAGCGCCACGAAGCTACCGCAGCCGTGCGTGAACTTGAGGTAGTCCATGAGCCCCTGCGGCTGCGCGTCGGACGCGTGCCCGCGGCCCCGGCCGTCGATGCCGAGGAGCTCGAGTTGGGGCAGCGCATCCCCGTCGTTGCCGACGACGGCTCCTCCTGACGCGTCGGACACGTGCTCACGGCCCGAGTCGGCGGTGCCACGAAGCTGCAGATGGGGAAGCGTTGCCCCGTCGTCGCTGCCGACGGCGGCGCCACCGGATGCGACCAGCAGAAGAAGGACCAGAAACGGTGCGGCCATGGCTAGCTAGAGCTTGAGAGACAGGGAGTGTGGGGGCGTGTGGCCGCGATGCCGAGGGGAGGAGTATTTATACACTGGCAGGCGACGGCGACGAAGGAGCGCCCTGACTGGATGGAGGGGGCCGGTGAGGGTGAGGAGAGTCGTGTAGAGCCGACCTGGGCTGACTGGTGGTATACGTGTCAATCGCCTATAGGGCAAGCCAGCACAATGGTGCACCTAGCTGAATACGGCAAGGAAAAAAAGTAAGGTCGGTGTGTCTTGCGCGTATGATTCATGTGTTCTTTTGGCAATTTTGGCTTATGCCCACCGTATCTACATCAGTCAAAAGCGATATTGGATATCGACACAGCAGTTAAACATAGCTGTTCCTTTGTGTTTATTTCATCCAAACTAAACAGTAATTTAATAAGCATCCAATAGTAGACGGAAAGTCAACAATGTTGTTGCTTCATGTCGGTTTTGTCCTTAGATAGCTTTGACACCATGGCATGCATCCAGCTGTGGCGTTGTGATCATTTTGCTGGTTTCGTATCCCGTAGAATTGTGAATGCATGGACAACTACTAATTTGAGACGGTAACCTGCAGGATAATGGTTGTCATGCTTTGTCACTTTGCAATTTGAAAGTTGTTCTCAGATTGTAACGGAAGGAGTTTGCGTCCAGGCAAGTTTTATGATCACTATTAGATAGACTTATATAGGATATGCAGATGTGAATTATAGCTGTGATGAAACTGTTCTTTTTTTCCTGGTAAAAATGTCAAATATTTATGTCTAGAATATTCTGAGTATTCCTACTCAAATACTCCCTTCGTTGATAACTATAAGATATTTTAGGTGTTTCACATGTTGTTTAGATACAGACTAAAATGAGATACATGTGGATACAAGGCTAACACATCTTATATTTAGAAGCGGAAGAGTACATGATTAATAATCAAAATAATATCCAGAGTCAATTGATTGGTTTCAGTTTCCTTTTGGGCAAATTTGTAGATCTCTTTTCACATTTTACAGCATACACTAGTAGGAGAATGCTTTTTAGTGGCGCACCAAAAACACTTTTTGTGGCGCATGGTGGGTGTGCCACTAAAATTTTATTTCTGTGGCGCACGGCCCCATGCGCCACAGAAAGTGCAAGATTCTGTGGCGCACCCTGAAGCATGCGCCACAGAAATATTTCTGTAGCGCACCCACCACCATGCGCCACAGATTTTTTTTTGAATTAAAAAAAAAGGGCGGCCAGATCTAGATCTAGCCGCCGGAATTTCGACATTTGGCCGGAGCTCGTCGGAGGCCGTGGTGCTCGTGGCCATGGCCGTAGGTGGCTTGGTCGGTGGTGGGTGGAGGTCGCCGGAGGTGGTGGAGGAGGAGAAGCTCGCCGGAGGTGGGTGGAGGAGGGTCGCCGGAGGTGGTGGAGGAGGAGAAGGTCGCCGGAGGTGGTGGAGGAGGAGGTCACCGGAGTTGGTGGAGGAGGAGAAGCTTGCCGGAGGTGGTGGAGGAGAAGGAGGAGGAGGAGGAGGAGGAGGAGAAGGAGGAGGAGGAGGAGAAGCTCGCCGGAGGTGGTGGAGGAGAAGCTCGCCGGAGGTGGTGGAGGAGGAGGAGGAGAAGCTCGCGCGGAGGTGGTGGAGCAGGAGGTCACCGGAGTTGGTGGAGGAGGAGAAGCTCGCGCGGAGGTGGTGGAGGAGGAGAAGCTCGCCGGAGGTGGTGGAGGAGAAGCTCGCCGGAGGTGGTGGAGGAGGAGGAGGAGAAGCTCGCCGGAGGTGGTGGAGGAGAAGCTCGCCGGAGTAGAGTTGAAGTTGAGGTAGAGGAGAGAAGGGGAGAGGAGAAGTGGAGGAAAAGGGATAGGAGAAGTGGAGGAGAAGTGAAATGAGAGAAAGGAGAGAAGGAGAAAGAAGAGGAAGAAGAGAAGGGCTGTTGGGCGGGATTCAAATTTCGAATCCCGCCCAACAATTTTGTGGCGCACCAACCACCGTGCGCCACAGAATTTTTTTTCAATTTTTTTATTTTTTTGATTTTGTAGAAAAATCTTCTTTTTTAAATAACTTTTTACTCTTTTGGAATTTTCCGAATCTGAGAAAAGTTCACCGGGTAAACCCGGATGAAATCGAGCTCCTTTTTTCTCACGATTTTTTTGATATATTAAACGTATTTTTTCGACATCGTATGCAAAAGTTATGCCCCTGCAAAGTTTTTTTTTCTGTTTTTTGCAACAAAAAAAAGTCAAAATTCATATTTCAAAATTTCTATACCAACTAGACACTCAAACCTAACTACATGTAAAAGGATTTTATTTTTTGAAATTTTTATCATTTTCTTTCTTGTTTACAAGACTGAAAAGGCGATCGACGGGGGGGTAGGCATGCGTGAGAGGGGAAAAAAATTTGTGGCGCACCCAGAAAGTCACATTCTGTGACGCACATGGTAAGGTGCGCCACAGAAAGTGACATTTATGTGGCGCATGTGGCCTGGTGCGCCACAGAATTATTTTTTTGTGGCGCATGGATACTTGGTGCGCCACAAAAAGTGATCCACAGCAAGGCAGTTCCCTACAAGTGATACATGAAAATATAATCATTAGTTACATGTAAATGAACTCATAAATGGAAATTAATATCCGTTCATGCCCACTGATATACCAAAGGAATAAATCTTCTAATATATTAATAAAGCAGTAGTTAGTAGCAAATTAGAATCAACCGCACAACAGACCATGCAATGCTTCCTTGGTCTTCAAAGACAAAATGATAATTTCTTGCTCATCTATTCTGCTTGGTTTAGAGACCAAATTGCAAATAATTTCTTGCGCGTGTGACAATGATATCATGTGTTCATTTGGCAATTTTGGCTTATGCCCACCTGCAGCACATCAGTCAAAAGCGATACTGGATACGGACGGCAGAATTAAAACACGGCTAGTTGTTCCTTTGTTGTCGATTTCATCCAACATATACGATAATTTAATTAGCATCCTACAGTAGACGGAGAGTCAACAAAGTAGTTGTTATAAATTTGCTTGTTTTATTTCAGTTTAGGACTGTGAAATGCATGGACAACTACTTTTGAGACGCTACCCTGGAAAATGGTGCGTGACATATGCGTCAGCAGGCGCATGTAAAATCCAATGTTGATCGATAGGCATTTTTGTTGGATGTATATATGTGCTATATCTGACAAACTAGACGAGATTAGCAACAGCAGAAGGCCACAACAAGTACGGCGTGCGTGAAACATTTTGAAGTAACGCAGGCTACACTTCGCATTCTTCGCAACCAATTAACAAGGCTGCATGCTATACTGTATGAATAACAAAGTCATCAAGGTTTCCACAGTTCGTAAATGGCCATATGTTTAAGTTTCAAAATACACATGCACCTAGCTACTTGTATCGATCCATTATCTGCATGCATGAATTTCCATATATAATTTTCTGAAACTCAAAATGGTCTGATTTTTCCTACAGTTTTGTATAGAGATTAGCTAAGGGAGAGCGAGTGACATAGAGAGTCACGGTAGTGCTTTTAAGTGGCATGTACACCCAGCTAGCTGCTCTCCAGTTCTCCAATCCGAGTGGTATGGGGCTATATTAGGCAGCCCAAGGTTTCTGTCCACTACTGCTATCAAAAGCTAGGGTCGCTTCTACCGAGTAGGCAACTATTTTTTGATGATCGAGTATGGTTGAACCCAGCTAGCTGTTCCTTGGTGGTTGGGATGCGTCAGTTGATTGATGGTCACACAGTTGTTGGTTCAGACAAAAAAATATCGACAGCTTTGTTGGTTCGGATTTTGTTTGTGGAGAACTTGCATGTCACATGCATCGTCTAACATATGACTACTGTAAATATCGACCGACTTAATTTGTTCGATTTTTATATTATATTAGTTAACGTAGACCATGCATGCTTGTTGTAAGCTATGTATCAGCATGTTGTAATTGCCGTTGGACTCCGTGAGCTTTGTTAGACTACTCATAGTGGGGAGTAACATGAAGTAGTAACATGCACATGTTACTAGTTTATGTTACTACCTCTATAGTGGGTAGTAACATAAGAGTGGTGTCATGCAAGTCTCTACATTAATTAGGTTGTAGACTCACATTGCATTGAAATATGTGATGTTCCGGTAACTAGCTATGTTACTTCAACCTACTCTCTCCTCATTAATTACTTGTCACATCACCTTTTTTACTTACGTGGCATTAAAGTTACTATCTATATTACTCCCACTATGGGTAGTCTTAATTCAAAGTTGGTCATTATGCCTTTTATCTATAAAAAAACATGCATGCATGCTTGAACTAGCTTAGGGTTGAAGCAACCTCAACAAAGTTTTCCAGTTCACCTAGCTCTTATCTTTCCGAGAAAATGATAGTGCCCGTGACATGGGCCTCAAAAGAATACTCAAATGTGGTACTCAGAAGCTAGCTTCTAGGCGCACGAGTACTTAATTAGCAACCCTGCAAGTACATAGCCGCACGTCTGTGACAACATACAGTTTGAAGTAATTGCACTTCGGATCCATGCCACATGCTGCACCGTGAACCACCGCATATGTTTCGTTCCAGCTTTTGGCCACAAAGTGAGCGTACATGGTCGGGTCGTGCCACGGTGGAAGAAAAACGCGCAAGACCGATACTTTTTTTCGATAAACGACTCTTTATTAAACTAATAAGTTAACACACAAAGATATAATATATGAGAATTCACATTCGGTCTTTGTAAATATGATGCACACAGCGCAAACCAAAAAACAAAACCTAAAAAAGGGGCAATACAGTTATGAGGAACTCGTAAAAACGCCTAAGGTGAAGGAGGACCGATCCGTTTACTACGTTGTCATCCATATGAGGCAAAAATATCCCTTGCCACCTTTTCTGGCCATGTATAGAGCTCCGTAAACATGTCTCTGCTCTCCGACGTTGTATAGATGACCACAAACGGAGAAAATAGGTACACTCGTAAATGACCCGCAAAGGAGAAAAATCTTACCCCTAAAAACCAAATCTTTTCTACAAAATTTAGGGGAAACAAGTCTACCTATCTGGCACGAAGAAAGGCAAGCAAATTTAGAAGGTTTGACTTAATGACATCCTATAAGTTTGGTAAAACCAACGGGAAAACCATTTGGACATAGGAACTTGATGTACTCAATTTGGAAGAACACTACCTCCTCCTCGGTGAATGGTGCATTGAGAAAAGCATTCTCCTCACTTGATACTTGGGTGATGTCATCTGTTCAGGACTCAGCTAGAGCCATGTTTCCTTACTCCAGCCCCAAACAAACTTTTGTAATATTTTGTGATATAGTATTTTAGCTGCTCCTGACATTTGATAGTATTGCCCAATCTTATTGGAGGATGTGAATGAGTTTTTTCCTATGGCTGCCATTGTTGTGTGATGTAATTATCTTGTATAATAAATACCTTCAAGAATGAATTGATATTTGGACCGGCGGTACCATTTAAGCTCCTCCTCCATATAAAAGATGCACATTATGTGCATAGATTGGCCTTTAAGCTTGATATATTGCGCAGTCAAATGACTTATTTCCGCAATTTCTTCAGCTAGGCGAGGATGCCAGTTGTATGTAGCGCCTAACCTTGAAGGAATTTCCATTTAGCTTGATTTTATTGGTCCACCTTTGGGTGAGTGTTCTACGAGTACCCGGTTTAGCTCACAACCTTTTACCGGTCGCAAAGGCCATCATGGTGCAATTATTCAAGCTCGAACTAGAATTGGTTTTACCATTAGGCCTTAGCGCTCCTGTATTAAGAAGAAGAGGGGCATGGTCCAAAAGAGATTCAATATGCTCTTGAGTTCTAGACACGCATAGTGACCAATGGTTATTTTCTTTCCCAATCAGTATACATCATTGCACGATCCAACTTTTCGTATGTCGGCACGGGGCGACTACTAACTTGGCTAGTTATTGAAACATATATAAGATCCAAACAATATATAACATCATTGACCAAGAAATACCAATATGCGAAACGGCTGTTAAGTTTTTCGTGTTTGAATCTTAGCATATTAATTTCCCACCTGTGAGAATAGGGTATGGATTGTGTATAGCAAGATTAATCAGCTCACACAAGAAAACAGTTATATGATCATCCTAGAAGAACCATACAAATCTACCAAACACCTTTGGAGATAGAATTTAATGTGAAACACTCCACCCAAAAAGGCCAAAACATCCATAGATTTGACTTAACATCAATTAAGATGTCACCGGATCTACTGCGTGGAGGGAGACAATGCCAGTTGAACTCCAAACCAGTAGATAAGCGACTGAGTACATGCACCGCAAAGTCACGTCTACCCGGCTCTGAAATAACAAAAAAAAAATCCAAATTATGACCCCAAATACATTTAGTAACATGTAAATGTTTATCCAAGACGCCAAGACTTCGATGTTCATAGACATGCCATTCATTGCGAAACATTTGGAGATTTGGAGAATTTCGTGTTTTTACATGGCTTTTGACTCTTCTTTGAGGAGGTTGATTTAGATTTCCAGCTACATGCTTCAGTGTCATATAAGAGCGTATGCAGCGTGTGGGTAGGTCCAACGAAAAACAAAGTTGAGTCTAAGAAAATGAGTTCGCTCCAGCGTTTAGACACCACTAGTGGGACCCAACAAACAAATGATGTCTTTAATTTCCCCACCGAAATTTTTAAATCAGCTGGACACCCGGGTTTTGTACTAGTCGCGAGTGAAGGAATATTTTTCTTAGCCACCAGTGCGCGCTCCACCGTTTAGACCTATATCTAAGTTTTCTTAGACCCTGCTTTTGTGCAACGCTGCACACGCCCTAAGAATCCAAACCCATCCTCATCTAATCCCACCCCCAAGACCTCACCGAATAGGTAAGAGATAAGCTAACCATCATAAGTATGATCACATTTGTGTGATCACATGCATGTCTACTCGGAACTCGGGAGAAACCTTAAAACGGTCAATCTCCACATGTTTAAGAGTGTTTGCCAACATAGGAATCACACTTTCATTCTTTCTCATACTAACATCCACGCTGAAGAAGCGGTCCACAGATCAACACAGACCACCAACCCGATGGAAACCTCCTCCAATTGATTGGATAAAGATAAATGTTTTTTTTTTGAATTTTCTGTATTAATTATCTATCACAAGCATTCATACAATCAAGTTCAGCCAGTTCCGACAAACCACTTGGAACTTGACCAAACAAAACCCCACCACACAACTCTCTAGTAGCAAACTTTGCAATCTCATGCGCAAGACGATTTGCTTCCCTGTTTCGATACTCCAGCTTGAAGCTCTTTCCTTCTGGGATAAAGATAAATGTTGATGCTGCATTCCATGCGGATTCTGGTAGAGGTGGTTGGGGCTGCGTTGCAAGGGATCACAATGGTGACAAAGCCTTTGCAGCCGCAGGTGCAAATAATGGTGTGGCATCCGCTTGGGAATCTGAAGGACATGCTTTTGCTTCATGCCATTGAGACTGCTGAAAGTCTGGGCGTCAGCAGGCCTATGTTTGCAACTGACTGCCAAGTTCTCTTCAAGCTATGAATGATGCCTCTGCGTTGGGAGCCCTGTTTCGAGAAATTAAAGTTCGCCTCCGTTTAAACTTCATGAGATAATTACAAAAAACCACCACAATTCAGGCTAGAGTTTCAAAAAACCACCACAATATGTTAGGGTTTCAAAAAACCACCAACTCAGTGCTAACACGTAACAAAGAACCACCACATCGCCGCTAACCGGCTTAGACGCTCGCCTAACCGCGGATCTGACGGATGGGCCCATGTTAGGCTGACGTGGCAACCGGAGAGGATGACGTGGCTTAAAATAACGGCCAGGGCAAAACGGCCGTCACAGGGCACTATTTTTCCTTATTTTTTTCTATTCTATTTCTTTTCTTTTTATTCCTTTTCCTTCTTTTTTCCCCTCACGGCCAGGGTGGACGGCGGCGACTTGGCCGTGCGCGCCGGCCACGCCTCGGCTCCTCTCTCCGCGCGTCGCCGCTGCGCGTCTCGTCTCCGTGCCCGCCGGCGACAGGGAGCAGCAGCCCGCCGCCGCGTCGCGGGCCACCCCTGCCTGCTGCTCGCCGTGCGCGCCGGCCACGCCTCGGCCCCTCTCTCCGCGCGTCGCCGCCGCGCGCCTCGTCTCCGTGCCCGCCGGCGACAGGGAGCAGCAGCCCGCCGCCGCGTCGCCGGCCGCCCCTGCCTGCTGCTCGCCATGCGCGCCGGCCGTGCCTCGGCCCCTCTCTCCGCGCGTCGCCGCCGCGCGCCTCATCTCCATGCCCACCGGCGACAGGGAGCAGCAGCCCGCCGCCGCGTCGCTGGCCGCCCCTGCCTCGTCTCCGTGCCCGCCGCCGGCGCTGGCTTAGCAGCAGCAACAACAGTCGCCAACACGCTCCCCGTGCGCTGCGAGCGATGCCCCGACGGCCGCGGCTGGAGCTTCTCCTGGGACGAGGACTCGCTACTCCTCCACCTCCGCGACGGCCTCCCGGAGGACATGTAGGTCCTCTACGTCGGCTCCCTCCGCGCCGACGTGCCGCCCGCGGACCAGGACGACGTCGCGCAGTCGCTCCTCGATAGGTTCCGCTGCGTCCCGGGGCTCCTCTCACGCTCGGGTACGGTCCGGCCGCCGGAATAGTCAACGCTAGTTGTGACCTGCAGAAAATAACTAACCTGCTGTGAAAAGAAAGAATAAAATAAATAAGAAAAGGAAAGAGTAGAAAAAATAAGAAGAAATGGACAACGTCAAACGGCCGTTTGTCTGAGAACGTTTCGGCTTGCCACGTCAGCCTGATAGCAGGCCCCACCCGTCAGTTTCGAGGTTAGACAACCCTGACAGCGGCCCCATCGGTCAGTTTCGGGGTTAAACGAGCGTCTAAAACGATTAGCACATAGTTGGTGGTTCTTTGTTACGTGTTAGCGCTGAGTTGGTGGTTTTTTGAAACCCTAACGTATTGTCGTGGTTTTTTGAAACCCTAGCCTGAATTGTGGTGGTTTTTTGTAATTATCTCAAACTTTATCGAGACGAAGATTGTTCATGAAGATAGAACTTGCAATAAGCTGGCCCATATTCTGGCGGCCATGGGGGCGTCTGAACCAAGTGGATATCTGCATGTTTGGTCAGATAGCTTCCCTGGTGATGTTATCAGGGCTTTGTACGGCGATTCTGCCGAGCCACGTTAATGGAATGCCAGCGTTCCACTTCAAGAAGAAAAAAAAACACCCACGCTACGTAAACTGGAAGCAATACATGGAGTAGTAAAAAAGAAAGTTTTGGAGATACAACCCTGGTCTTGTCTACTGCGTTCTGCGTATATGGAGATTTTAATCCTTAAACGGTTTCTGCGTTCTGCATATGGTACTTTCAGTTCAGGCATAAAAGTAGCAAAAGCCTTTGCAGAGGGGTGGTCTTGTATTAGATTTAGGCGAACTTTAGCTGGGGACACTGTTGTGCTCTGGGATGAGTTACAAAGGTTATGTGGTGAAGTTGAACTGACAGATCAGAGAGATCATTGTGGATGATGTATTGTGGGGTGCGAGCAGATGCCATCCTCTTGAGTCTTGACCTCTTTCTCTTGCAGGCGAAACATCAGGTTTCCTGATGCAATTGAGAAAATTTATCACTAAGCAAGGAAAAGGCAGGAAGCGAATCAATTGGATTGGTTAGTATCTCTGCACTAGGCCAGGCCAGAGGGCGAATGACCCCTCAAGCATTTTATGAAGGAACAAGCGAGAAATTTGGTTTACTATTCTCTCCTGTGGAGTATTAATTAGGCCTGCTAACAGTGACTGGCAACTGCAGCCATGAATGCTAATGAAGTGTCAGGTACAAAGCTTTTCCGTGGACGTCTGAAACTATAATTAAACCGATGGTGATGCGTCCTACCATGGATTCACACGAGATTCATAGAGAGACCTGGAGCAGTTGGGGATTCTTTCAGGTAATGTGCACGCACGCATCAGTCTAATATTTGATCTGTGCACTACTATTCCGATCACTATACATGTTCATAGAAACATGTTTTCAGGCTCGAGCATCATAAACCTTTTTGGAGAAGAGAAATGTTGCGTAGAACTATATAATCATGTCAGTGAAGATCCATAGTGTCCTGTTATGGTTAACATCGAAACCGCACGCCGGCGAAAGGGTCTGCATCTTTAAGAGTTGACTGGTAATTTTCATTCAGTTATATTTCTGAACTTTCGGATCAATGTTGAACCATCATACTCAGACAATTTCAATCGGTTGATGTGCAATTTAGACTTAAGAAAATATCCAGCAACTCAGACAGCAACAGAGGTAACCGCTCATTTATGACGACAACATCAGTTTTGAAATTAGATGATTACCTTTTGTACTCACATGTCGAGCTTATATAGGCAGGTAACCGCTCACTTTTGGTTGTTCAGCAAAGTTATCAGCCTCAATTCTTGTGCGTCTCTGAATCAAGGTTTCGGTTACCGGCCGGAATTCCGTGGAATTCCGCGGTAACCGGATTTCTCGGACCCCCCGGAATTTGCATATCTCGGATGAAAAATCTCGGATTAGTCAAATTTAAAACAAATTTGTGCTCGAAAAAATTAAATTTTGAAAAAATTCGATGTTTTAAGTTTAAATCATGAATTCTTGCCGAAATATTCGGTCGGTTACCGGCCGGTATTTTCCGGTAACCCCGGCCCCCTCCGAAATTTTTTTTTGAACCGGTATCCGAAACCTTGCTCTGAATCACACTGGTTTCCTTGGAGTTGGAGGCCGTCGTCCATGGAGGTGAATAAGATGCCGCGCGGCGTCCTGGACCTGGAGGCGCAGTTCGCCTTCTTCCGGTCGCAGCACCGCCACCCGGTGAACGCGGCCGCCCACGCGCTGCTCGCCGGCCCCATCCTCTTCACCAACCTCCTCATCCTCCACTTCCTGCCCCTCCCTTCCCCGCTCGACCCGGCCCTCGCCCTCTCCCTCGCCTACGCCGCCGCCTACCTCCTCGTCGACCGCCGCGCCGGGGCCCTCGCCGCGCTGCTCTTCCTCGGCGCCTGGGCCGCCAGCCGCACCCTCGCCGCCCGCCTTGGCTTCGCGCACGCCTGGAAGGTCGTGCTGGCCACGCAGCTCTTCTGCTGGACCTGGCAGTTCCTCGGCCATGGCCTCTTCGAGGTAACCTTCGATTTGTTTTCCGCGTCCCCAGATGTTCCTGGCAACCTACCTAGCTATGACGACATTGGTTGACCATTACCTGCTGAATCTGTTTGTTCTTACTGCAGAAGAGAGGGCCAACGGTGAGTGAACTTCCTGAGGTGTTCTTGATGGAGCCGTTCCTCATCTTGCTACAGGTAAAACATCAACAACTAGTCCTTAAATCTAAAAAAACAAATCATGTGCATGTATGAATGTATAAAAGATGGCATAATCGACTATGACTTGCATCGACATGGAGTTGTTGACCAGACTCATATGTTGGCTCTTATGTGCACTGACAGATACTCAACAAGCTGTTTGGCTATGAGCCGTACCCTGGATTCAGCAAGAACGTGGAGAAGAAGATGGAGGCAGATCTCAGGGAGAGTGGAGAACTCAAGCAGAGGAAGATCAACTGATCAGATTTGTATAGGTCGATGGGACGGATGCATGAAATCTAATATAAGTAGCAACTCTGATTTGTGCTGTTTATGCATTTTGTTTTAGATATTGTATAATATAATATCTGTATCACTATCAGGTTTGTCTAGACGAGATTGCACCAATCCCAATCCTCCTCCAATGTCTAGCTGCTTTACTGCCACCATATCCTAGAGTTAGGTTGTCGATTACTTTTGCCATGTCTCTCATGTCTCTGTTCATTGATGAATGAATGCATCCACTACTATGTAACCATCCTGCTAAATTTGCGACATTCCCTTTGCATCTGTTAAGAACTCTGAATTCCTATTGGCTTGTGTGAATCCATGCACCCAAATCTGAATATTAGTTTGATTGAGCTAATACATCCACCCACAAATCTGAATCTCGACTGCTTCAGGAAACACATGCAATTCATTTTGTTGTTGTAGATCTCATCTATGCACAGTTTATTTTTTGCTGGAGGATGTTGATAAAAGGAAAATCAAGTGTGCAAAGAAGGAAGCTAATGTCAATTCTGCAGTTGCTAGAAGTGTCGCTCAGGAAGCAATTCGACTGAAGCCAGCTGCTTTAGTTTCTAATAACCTGTGTGTACTACAAAAACAGGACTCCAAGTAAACCATTATTTGTCAGAATTCAAAGGATGACCTACCTTTGCATATTCTAATGTAGTGATTATGATGAAAACGTTGATTTGCAGAAATATGGAGACATTTAGAATGTTTATTAAGATGAAGATCTTTTATTTATACCATCTTACTTGCATGCTTACTTATCGGTATTGATTTTGAGTCACGTGGCGTCGGGGTGAGAGATAGCCTACAACCAGTTTGGTAAGTTGGAGCTGAAAGCAGGCACCAATTTGTTTTTTAACCATTTGCTATATTATTTGAATGGTAGAAGTGTGAGATTAACAAAAAAAAAATCATTGCCGGATTTGCTCTGGTGTGCTATTGTATATAGATTTGCTGATATACCATCATTTCTGCAAATGTTGCACATACTCATGTTGCATTCCCAACTGGTGCCAATCAATCCTTGGCTAAAATATGTACTAAGCTGTATTTTATTATGTATGATTCAGTCATCTTCCTGCAAAGTGAAAAGTGAGATGCTATGAGTAAACATGTAGTAGTCTCCTGTTTTGGTAGCTTTGGTTGTTTGTCATAGATTTTTAGAGGTGTGAATGCTGTTATATTTCAGTATCGAATCACTTACTATGATTCGAACCGTTAAATGGTTGTAATCAAAATCAGGACTCTCTTTTTTCTGGTTCAGGCAATATTGTGTTCAAATCAGATGACACATACATACAATATATTCTAGTATCAAATAAATCAATGATACCACGGTGCGGCAAAGCACGGGCATGGAAGTGGGTGCCGCCGAGTTGGCGCACGACTGGAGCTGGCGGATGTCACGCCGATGGTGCTGCAGGAGCCCTGCCCGTGGGCGACTTTCATATTGTCATGGACTACTTTCTGAGCCATCTACCTCACCGGCGAGCACAACTCCTGCTCTTCCGCCTCACCGCCAAAGCCATCCACCTCAAATCGGCAACTACACGCTAAAATTGTTCCAGTCTTCCTTCTCTTCATATTTGTACTGGATTAGCAAAATAAATTGAGGTTTTGTAACTATGGAATTGTGCCGTAAAGGTTCAGTTGTTTATTAATTGTTTGAACTTTTACTGAGAAGGACTGAATGTTTCCCAATCCATTATAGTAATTGGGCTTAATGGTAGACTAGTCGTTGAATTGGTTGAGGCTATGAGATCCACCTGCTTTTCGAAAGGAGAAGGGAGAAGTTGTGCAGTACGTTGATGAATGGTTGAGTGTGATGTGGAGGCCGATATGCAGCTATGGGCATCGTAACGTTTTGTAGAGAATACAGGGGAGCCAAATATAGGTACAAGATTCGGACTTTGCTGTCTAGCAACTTGACTTTTGTTGTCTGATTTCCAGTGTAGGAAGTACATGGGAATGCGATTGGAATATGGTTTCGATTGGCAGTCATGAAGCGATTGGAATATGGTTTCGATTGGCAGTCATGAAGCCCAAAATGGAGTCGCATTCGCCACAACGACGCCTTCCTTGCTGCCGGTGCTTCGTCTATGCCGACCGCTGCGCTCACAGACACCTGACCACAGGTGCCCTCTACTTGACACACCAACACCTCCTCCATTAGACACAGGGTGACACGCTGACACCTATGGGTTCAGAGTTACAATTGTGACATAAGTTGCTTCGGTAGATTGTGCATATCCCTAGCTGGTAGGATCTACATGGAGCGAGAGGGACGACAGCATGACACCCACCAAGACTTCCGTACAAACCCAACACGTCTTGACCAGGGCCGTCTCCAGGATTTTGAGGCCCCAGTGTGAAATACGTAATGAGGCCCTAAAATTTTGTTTTGTCATAGGAGAGACAAAGAGCTATGGACCATTAGGTCTTTTATACAGTGAAATTTTGGAATTTTTCTATATATTTTGAATGATTCTTTGTCGTCGTCTCTACTATTTTTCAGCCAACATGTACACTACTTGGCAAAAAAAAGAAAAACTTCACGCTTCTAGCATTCTTTTTTTCAGGGAAACGATTCTAGCATTCTATGTACATGTCATATCTATCAATCGCCAGCACAAGCCATTCACGTCCAGGAGGCAAAAGCTAGTCCAATTGATAATAAGAAATCGGCATCCATTAGCCTACGAGTGAATATTCAGTGGAAGAATTAATGTGCAGAAGATGTAGTTAAAGAATAGCTCAGCAAGTACGGCCCGTGAGGATTCGGACGCCTCGAACTCGAACTACAACGGCGTTGCTGCTGGGCCACCATTGCTTCCACACAACTCACGTACCTCTTCGCGAGTGGGCCATCCATATTCCCCCCCCCCCCCCCCCCCCCCCCCCCCCCCCCTCTCTCATCTTTGTCAGAGTTCAGAGACACTAACGGTTCAACCTTCAGATTCATTTTTTTAATAAAGGGAGTATTTATTACTTAAAAGGTTTAAGCAATACACCCAGCCTCTGCATAACGAAGATGCACACAGCCGAAACAAGTCTGAAGTACGAAAAAAATAAAAAGGCGAATTACATATCAAAATGAGAAATTGTAAAAACGCCTATGGTGGTGGAGGGCCGATCCGCAAATTATGCTGCCATCCATGTAGGGATAAAAAGTCTCTCGCCGTTTTCTCCAGTTTTATACACACCTCCATAAACAGGTCTCGATGCCCCCACACATTGCAACTGAGACCACGAACGGAGTGTAGCAGTAGTCCTGTAGATAACCTGCATAAGAGAGCAATTTTTATCGTTAAAAACCTTGTCATTTCTACATAGCCAAAGCGACCATATTACGGCAAGCGCTGTCACCCTAATAAGTTGTTTAAAACTATTATCCACTCCATTCAGCCAATTGCCAAAAATATTAGCAATGCTTTTAGGAGGGTAAATAGTAGAACCTATCTGGATGATGGACCATATAGAACTAGCGAATTTGCACTCGAAGAATAGGTGTTTGATTGTCTCGTCTTTATGACAGAAGACACACTTTTACTCACATGCCAATTGCGTTTCGCAAGGTTGTCTTCTGTAAGAATTACTCCTCGACGAAGATACCACGCAAAAACTTTGTTTTTAAGTGGAATTTTCATCTTCCAGATTTTCTTATTATTATCTACTGGCACTTCCGGCTGAACGAGTGTTGTATACATGGAGTTAACAGAGAATTTACCGCAATTGCGTAAATTCCACCGAAACTCATCGGTCCCTTGAGTCAAATTGACAGTAGCGAGTCGCTGTAGTAACTCATGCCAAGATGCCAGTCTGGGCCCACTCATGCCAAGATGCCAGTCTGGGCCCAACAAGATCTCTTCGGAACGTCACTATTGGATGATTATCAAAGAATAATTGAGCAAGCGTATCACTCTTGTGACGTCCTTGGACTATACCATATAACGCTGGATATTGTTCTCGGAGTGGGGTAGTACCCAACCATGTATCCTCCCAGAATCTTATCTCAGACCCATCCTTAATGGAGAAAGAGAGAAGAATTTCTTCGTCGCCATTAGGCCCGATCAAAAATGTGAATCACCTGATTTTCAAGAAACCTGTGATAACGTACTTGAGCCTGTGTATTTTCTCCTAAGGAGGGTTTGCCACACCCCCTCTTCCGTCAGAAGCTTAAACAGCCACTTACCAAGAAGAGCTCTATTCTTGACCTGAAGGTCATGAATCCCAAGACCACCATGGTCCTTAGGGCGGCACACTACGTCCCATTTTGCCAGCCGGTATTTCTTTTTTTCATTATCCCCTTGCCAAAAGAGTCTGGATCGAAAGTAATCCAATCGATGCAAGACTCTCTTTGGTAGTTGAAAGAAAGATATCATATACAGCACCATATTAGTTAGGACTGAATTTATGAGCACCCATCTCCCCCCTAAGGATAATAATTTTCCTTTCCAGCTACTCAGCCTCTTTTGTAGTCTTTCCTCAACATGCTTCCATTGAGCTATCGTTAGCCTCCTAAAGTGAATTGGGATGCCGAGATAGTTAATTGGAAACTGGCCAAGCCCACAGCCGAATAATTCGGCATATTGGGTAGCCTCCTCTTGAGCGTCGCCAAAACAAAACACTTCACTTTTATGAAAATTAATTTTTAGAACGGAAAGTTGCTCAAACGCTGATAATATTAATTTCAGATTTTTTGCCTTTTCCATATCATGTTCCATAAAAAGAATTGTATCGTCGCTCACCTCGCATATAGGATTCATGGTGATGCAAACTACACATATAGGATTTGGGGGCCCCTAAATTTTGGGGGCCCTGTGCGGTCGCTCACCTCGCACACCCTCATCGACGGCCCTGGTCTTGACGACCATGGCGGAGCTCAAGATGTGCCTGACTCCAATCCGGTGCACGTAAACTAAAAACGAAATACTCATGCTCTATAAGTATAAATAATTAAACTGGTTTTGTAAGTATGGGTGAAAACTTCGTCAAGATCCAACAAACGGGACCAGTTTAAAAAATCTCGATGCGAGAAATGCAACGGTGAAAACATTTCGTAATTTGGATAAACAGTTCTAAAGATATATTTTATACTTTGAATTCTAAATCTGAAGAATATGCCCGCAACATCCCACGCCGGAAGAGAAACACTATCAAAACTCTCTCGTTGTGACACTTGCCACATGTCATAAAGAGAGAAAGCATACGAACATTTGCAAATATCGGCCATTTTTTCAACAATTTCGTGAGACAATTCATTAAGTTAAATAATATTTGATCTAAAAAGGTTAATAAGATTTGATCACAGTTGGCATAATGCTCTGAACGGCGGTACGCTAACGGATTGAAGAGTTGTACGCGTGGATACCGATAGAGAGATCATGCCTTTGATTCACTTGAGTGTGAAGGAGATATTATCCTCATGTATAGGACGGATACACGGTTCTGGGATCTGCAACAGACTTCACCAATAATTTAATTCCGCTGCCGGCCGTTGATCTGACCAAGATCAAATCTCTTAGTTGCATCTTCACAGATAGATCTTGGGTTGTTTGTGCAAAACCATTTTTTTGTTATCTGTATACGAACCCCTACACTTATTTGAGAAATTAACAAGATCATTTGTATATATATCATGTTAATACAGATGTCCACAGAGTTGAGCATACATAAATTTAATTTTGTGTGTGCAAAAGTAGTAAAACTACATAATATTATATGTTTGTTGGTGATTAATATATGCAATGCTATTTCATTAACAAATACATATCATCAACTTATTAATAAATTCACCGTAATTTGTAAGACACATTTGACTACGGGAAAAACTTATCATGCTAACTTTTAATTTATACACAAGAAGTTTCTATATATACTGCACCTCTATTAAGATATTTGTTAGGTTTTATACTCTGAAATCTCTACCTATATATTTAAACATATTAAAAATAGACAAGAACATTCACACAAAATATACATATACGCTAAATAAGCTATCATCTCTAAAGAATCAAGGAGGTGTGCGGTTTAACTTTTGTGTCTTCACGTTTAAGGTGGTGTTGAGGTGTGAGCAATTTAGATATATTTCCATTGATATATATTGTAACTATATAATGGAAAACAATTGAGAAAAAATCCGTGTATGCTTGACAATGTAAGTAAGTAGTATAGAACATAAATTTGTTGAAACCACAATATGATTACAAAATTAAGAAAATATAAAAAATTAGTATACATATATTTAGTTTAACTCGCCTTGGATCCGTTGGAACGGCTCTGATCACATACTCAAATTCACCTAATCCTCATGAGGGATCTAGAAGTAGAACCCATGTCGTCATATTTTGGTATTAGAGTCACAATTTTTTTTTCCAGTCTTTTTCGTGCAGACCCCAACACCAACATGCCTGACGACAATGCCGGAGAACGCGGGCGAGCTGAAGACGTTGCTGAATCCAGCACTAAAAAACAAAACACTATATGAAGTATAATAAAATTGGTTTTACAACTATGCATGAAAAGTTTGTCAAAACGAGATCTAGTTTCGAAGATCTCGGTGCGACAAACACAACGGTGAAAACAGTTCATATATCGGACAAGTAGTTTTAAAAGATGTTCTATTTAAAATTTAAATCTCCAAAACATGCACACAACATCCCACGTCGGAAGAGAAATCGTACCAAACATCTTTCGTTATGACACTTGCCGCATGTCATAAATAGAAAGGAAGCATACAAAAATTTGCAAGTATCGGAATTTTCCAACGAGTTCGTAAGGCAGTTCATCAAGTTAAAGAATATTTGATCTAAAAAGAAGTGAAAGAAAGATTAGTAGGCGAATCTTAGGAAAAACATTTCGAGACCTTGCCAGCAGCGGAGGAGCCTCCTTGGGTGTATTTTTTTTTTTTTTTGAGATTTCCACCACTGAACTAATTGCCGTATCTAGCTCGAATGCCCTCTGGTGGATTTTGATACCACACATGCCTGCCTGCTGGCAGATAAATGGAGCTCCTTGCCAAGGTGTGTGCATCAATATTCGAACTCCTCCTCTCATGGACAAACTCAATTGAGTTGAAATCCCTTGATCTTGCTTTAATCTCTTGGACAATGTGGCCATACGTGCCCTTTCCATCCTCCTTGAGACGGCGAACTGCATTCATGCAGTCAGATGCAACCCTGATTCGATGTACAAGATGATCAGCTGCGATTGCAAGCCCCTCCCTGCAGGCCATCGCTTCTAGGATTTCCACATTGGTGATGCCCCACATCACTACCGAGAACGCTCCCATGAACTCCCCATCTGCTCCACGGACTACAGCTGCGATCGTCACCTTTTTCGAGTTCTTTGACGTAGCTGCATCAACATTAATTTTAACCATGTCTGCCGGCGGCGAAATCCAGCCGGACCTCGCACAATCGTATTTCCCTTCTCCGGCTTTACTTAGGGCAGCAGTTGTAGCTCGTAGATGAACCTCTCGACGAAGCAGTTCGTCGACAGAGCGCTTTGAAAAAATCCCCTTGTGGATAGCCTTGCGCCTTGCGTGCCAAACTGCCCATAGGGTCACCACCGTGCGTGTCAATTCTGCATGTGGTAGTGCGCTAAACACTGCCGCTAACCACGCTCTTGCATCAGGTTCTTGCAAGTTACCAATCAGATCGGTGATCTCGTCCGGCGCCATCCTTGGGTGTAGTAGTTGGGCCACGTCAGGCATCATAGCGCGTGTAACACTTTTTTTTTTAAATGCGTCTAACACTTACAGCCCGGCAGTTTGGGCAGCCGGCCCAACGTTGAGACCCACGATCTCGCCCTTTTTTCATGGCCCGGGCCAAGTTAAACGAAGCCGAACGTTTCGTTTCTGGCTGGTTTTTCTTTTTTTCCAGTGTTTTTTTTAGATAAAGAGTGTTTATTAATATCGAGAAGATACAACATGCACCCAGCCTCTGCAACAACGCAATAACCAAAACTACTACTGATGCACACAGCCAAAAGACAATAAGAAGAAGAAATAAAAAGAAAAGTCCCGATACAGAGTTACAGTCTTTGCAGCAGCCGCACAACTACCACCAAAACAACACCTGATGTCCAACTCTTCAAAAGCAACGTCTTCAAGAAGAACCGTGCCAGGCACAACCAATTAAGGCCAGACCTTGGGTTTTCACCCTGAAGATAATCCTCGCTCTCAAAACAATGTCTCCAACAAGACCACTGTCAGGCACAACCAATTAAGGCCAGACATTGGATTTTCACCCTGAAAGGTAGAACTTTGGACTTCACGAATGTTGTCGCCCCCACTTACATGCCGCTGCTTCAAGTCATGAAACACCAAGCCAATTCCTCATCGCCAGAAAGATTCGAACCACCATTGCCAGTCCTCAGATCTCGCCTTTCATGTCATTCTCCGCCAGCACCATGGAACGAGAAAGCGTGCTCCATGATATTAACAGCCGGCAGAGCTTCGAAGCGCTCCCTCTGAAACTAAACGGTCAGAGAAAAAACACGGGTGCGCACGATCGAATACCATCCGATCCAGCAATCTCCAGGCATGAGTCGCCTAGTGGAGTTCGCCGGCGGAGCCTTCCGAAACACGACCGTCCAGCCAGATCGATGGGGATAGTCATCCGGCCGATTGAATCCTTGAAGCGGGAAGAACCCTAGGACCGCCGCCGTTATTCGCAAGACTCGCAGGCCCCCACGCCGCCAGTCGACTCCAAGCAGGAACGGACGAAGAGGGGCAGCCCAGCGCACAACTGCCGTATCCATGGCGTGGAAACCCGGATCCCACGCAGCAGACACCCTGGCCGGCCCTCATGCCCAGATCGGGGCGAAGCCCAGATTGGATCCAGGGAACCCGGCGACGCCCTGCAGCAGGCCAAGACGGCCGCGCCGGCGGCACACCGCCACCTCCTCGTCGCCACCTGCCGGAGTGCCTCAGTAACGCCGCGCCGCCCTATGTCCTCAGTCGGCGCACCACCGCCTCCCATGGCGCACCGCCGCGGACACCTCTCCTGCCCACCGTCATGGACGGGATGGGCGCCGCCACCACCGCCGTTGACGGCAGCAGCGGCGGCCGGGAGCCGGAGATCGGGGGACTAGGGTTTGGTGGATTGGGGTCCTCGCGAGCCGCCCGGGAGAGGAGCGGCTCGGGAGGAAAACGTTTTGGCCAGCCCAAATAAGTGCTTGGGTGAGGAAAACGTTTCTTCCAGTGTTGCGGACTATGTTGATTTCGGCCACGATCTGCACGGCCAACACGGGAGGAGAGAATCCGAGGGCTTTTCTGCCGATCACACACACCAGCAGGAGCTTTTCATGGTCCGGGCCGCTAGCTGAACTTCGTCTTGCTCCGTCAGTGTTTGTTGCTGAGCATGATAGAGCTGCCCCTGCCGTCGAGTACTTTCCGACGACCACGACGAAGTCCGGCGAGACCCGCACGTACAAGCAGTAGCTAGCCTGATCGATTATTTCCGATGTACTACTAGCTAATCACACATGCACGCACTCGAATCAAGTTGATTGCCAAAGGCCCGTCTCGGTCCTTTCTTTCTTTTGCTTTCAACTCACGGTCTGGTTACAGGGGTTGTTTACACGTGAATATATAGCACCTGAGATCAGCTAACCTAGTAGAACTAGGAAACCTAAATCCTATACAACTCGGAGTGTTGTACGTACAGATCCACACGTAGTGCTTATTTCCAACATTCACCCCCCTAAGCACGACGTGTGCTTCTCTTCCTCCTGGGTCCCAAATACGTCTGTTGCTTCGCGCATGTGTGACCCACGACATTACTTTCGTCGCTTCAGTCTTCATCATCGACATTGCTTTCGTCGCTTCTCGTGGCATCCATGACATCGACTTTGCTTTTGTCGACTCATCTTCACTCTGACGGCAACAATCTTTTTTGTCGACGTCTTCATATATCATCTTTTCTTCGGTACTTTCAAAGAAATCGTCTACATCTTGTTTCTCTTCTGCCGGCAACACCGGCCTTGCTTGACGCCAACACTCTTTCACCGGAGTAGGCAGTCTTCCTAGTTCCTGTGCTGTTGGAACAACTGCGCCGTATTCTTCCGTGCTCGACGTAGCACCAATTTCTTTTACGTATGATTTTCCTGGCAAACCTGCCTCACACGCTTTTTGCTTTCCATGCAATACATCTGCAATCCCTATTTCCATTGCTTCTTCCCGATATGGCACGTCTCCTTCTGCTCTCTCTTTGTCACATAAAGAGCCTGATGGTGCACCAGCCCGAGCTGGGTTGTGCGTTTCTCCTGGCCAATTTGAAACAGCATATAGGCTGCCTCCATCCGGCCTGCTTGCTGGGCTCCTGCCTCCTGCTGGGTTTCTTCCTGGGCTTCCTAGCCTGCTTCGATGTGGTCCTCCTGGCGGGCCTTTTTCATTTGATCCGTCTTCTTCTGCCTTTTGTGGCCTTTCCGGGCTGTCGGCCCCTTGATCTATTTCTGGCCCAGTGGGTCTGCTTCCTGGCCACGCATTTGACCCAATTCTTCTATTGGGAGCGTTACCTTTTCTTTCGGCAACCACTTCTTTGCCCCATGACGCGACGATGCGCCTCACTTTACCCTGCAACGCCACGACGCGCAGCTCTTCATGGACCTCTGACGCCATGTACGCCTTCACTTCTTTTTCCCGCGACGCGGCACTACGTTGCAGATCATGGACCTCTGACGCCATGTACGCCTTCATACCAGTACTATCGGTATGAGTTATCGAATCATCTCCCGTGTCAGTATCTTCGACACGAGTTTCTGGATCGATAGCCTCCCAGATCTCCTGAGCTTCCATGGCCACCTCCATGTTGATGACCCATAGCCCGTCGTCCTTGCGATCAAGGCGCGGATACAAAGCCGCCCCTACCGTCTCCATCACCGGTGCCGATGCCGAGTTCTCGCCATGCTTCACCATCGCCATGATCTTCTAGTGCTTTTAGAAAATCACGGACGAATCTGACCAGGCTCTGATACCAATTGTTAGAACTGCCCCTGCCGTCGAGTACTTTCCGACGACCACGACGAAGTCCGGCGAGACCCGCACGTACAAGCAGTAGCTAGCCTGATCGATTATTTCCGATGTACTACTAGCTAATCACACATGCACGCACTCGAATCAAGTTGATTGCCAAAGGCCCGTCTCGGTCCTTTCTTTCTTTTGCTTTCAACTCACGGTCTGGTTACAGGGGTTGTTTACACGTGAATATATAGCACCTGAGATCAGCTAACCTAGTAGAACTAGGAAACCTAAATCCTATACAACTCGGAGTGTTGTACGTACAGATCCACACGTAGTGCTTATTTCCAACAGAGCATTGTCGATTTCGGCAACGATCTTGCACGGGAGAGGCGGTTGCTGGAGAATCCGAGGGCTTTTTTTCTGGCGGATCACACACACCAGCACGAACAGTCCTGGGCACGGCAATCAATCTCCCCGGCGAGAAAACGTCAAAGACGACGTAAATGCCTCCCTCCCTCCCTCCCTACGCGCCCCCGCCATTAACTCCCGCTTCCGGTACCTCCTCAAATCTCTCCTCACACCTGCGCGCGCCTTCAATCCGTGCGCTATAGCTCGAGCAAAGCAAATCAAAGCAGCTCGAGCTAGGCGCTGCCTGTCACACACGCGCCACCAGCGGCCACCCGTGCGCCACCCGCCTCGCGCCTTGAAGTCTCCACGCAGCCAACCACCTCGGAGCAGCCGTCCATCACCGGAGATCCACGACCGGCGCCATGCTGGAGTATCGGGGTGGACGACGCGTTTCCTGCGCCGGTCTGCCGGAAGCCTGACGGGGCAGAGGCCAAGTAGGAGGAGGAAGAGTGGCGTTTGGCGGTTTCCAATCAAGTCCTCTGCCTGATCCAGGGATGGATGGATCACCCGATACATACAGCTGCAATGAAAGCACGCTAGCGCCATCTCCATGGCATGGCATGCCACTAATGTGTGGGCTTGCTAGCTTGTGGTCTCATGGCCAACTGGTTGTTCCATCTGCTTTAGTTGTACCTGTACTTCAACTTAACTTTTTTTTAACAAATACTTAAACTTAACTTGCTAGAGGAAATTAAGTAGTACTCCTTCCATTCCCAAATATAAGATGTTTTAGATTTTGTCCACATACACATGTACACAAATGGATCTAGACATATTACATGTGTATGTTCACTCATTTATGTGTGTATATAGACAACATGTGTAATATCTAAAACATCTTATATTTAGGAACGGAGGGAGTACTAGCCATGCATATGGTGGGTACGACGAGACGAGTACTGTAGGACTTGCCGGTACCAGTTTCACAAACTTACAGTAGGGTTGGGATAATTTTGGCGGGTGCGTTGTTGGGTGGTGGGAGCGGCACCTAGGCAAATAAATCTGGCACAATTTCAATCCCACACTAGCGTTGTCCTTCATGGCGGCGTCTCGGAGTTGGTAGCATAGTATGCTTCTCGATCCTTCAGATCGGTGGATCCAGGGTTTATGGATGGTGTCGGCGAGGCGGCGGCGGTGATTCCATCAAATGGGTCTTTCCTCAGCCTGCTTTGTCCCCGATGCAGCAGCGTTGTATCCGGCATCATGGTGGAGCAGAAAGGATTTGTCCAGGAGTACGCGCAGATGGTTGTCTGTGTTGGTGACGGCTGGAAGATGGTGCATCTTGTGCTGAGTTCATGGTTGGCGTTTGACGTTTCTTTTTCCCTACTCCGACGTCGTCGTGCGAGGGTGTCAGTTCTGAACTTTGATGGCGTTTTCGGGGTCATGCTGCCCCGGTTTGATTCTTTCAACGACAATGATTTGTTCTATGGCAAACTATTGTGGAGGTCTGAAATCCTGCTGATCAGCGATGGAACCGCGTCGAGCTCGGATGAAGAGGTCATCTGTATTTCTTCTCTTTGGTGACTGCTACAGTGGTGCCAAAGTCGAGTGATAGGTTCTCCTATGTTTTCAGTTCTATAAGGTCGGTATTTACGTGTTTTGTAACTTGATCTATATTTATAAACGAGATATATATTAACAGCAAAAAAAGAGGTATACATGTTTATGAGATCGGGTATGCTAACGGAAGCCTCTTACGACGGTGGTCAGAGCAGACAACGCCTCAGTGGGGTCGGCGGGCACCGTTCTCTAACTAGAGGTGTGGTGCGGTGCTATCATCGTCTCCCGTCCCATGTTCCTGGAGGATAAAACTTATAATTTTGGAGTTGGTTTCGACCGGTGGGACCAGTGGCTTGTGGCAGTCGTCAACGACTTATGTGGCAACGGAATTAGGGTCGGACGAGGATGGAGTCATGACAGAGTTGTGGTAGTCGACTCTTCATGTGGTACGGCTAGGTGTTCTTTCTCGGTGCCAGTATTGCATAGTTTTGCTTCATACTCGTTCTTGAATCTAGAGTCTTTCTTTGTACTGATTCGTTACTAAATGAGTGAATCAATACACTAAAAATATATTTATATGCGTACGAATCAGTACAAAATCAAAAAGTTAGAAAGTTTTTGCACTTCGGGACAAAACACTAGTACTTTTAGTGGCATGTGTGGGGCTCATAGACGAGCTGCCCAGTTCGGCTGGTGCGTGTCTTGGATCTCTTCCCTATTCTCTTTTGTTCACCCCCGACATAAAACCATGCAACAAGGTGACGCTCACGTAGAGCCAGAAAAAAGCAACTACCATGGCTATACATATGTCATGGTGCATTTATGGTATGTTTTGAATGGAAGAAATCGTCCATGTGATGTACCCTCCATCCGTTTTGAATAAGACCTGCTGTACGTACATTCGTGCCAGTGGTACCAATACCATACTATTCGGTGAAATTTGACAAAAATAACCTTTTCCGCAAACTTTAACCAAAAATAACCTTTTTTCAAAAAAAAATCGAAATCTAACCCTTTTGTGTGGCTCCCGTACCGGGGGCGCCACACATGTACGCACCGCGCCCCTGTCTGGGGCGCCACACCTCTGCCAGCGTGGCAAGGCGGGTCCCAGCCCTGGTTGAGTCGCGCCGGGGACTGGGGCGCCACACCTTCATGTGTGGCGCCGGCGTCGGGGGCGCCACACTTTAACTTGTTATTTTCCGCCCGACCCGCGCCCCAGCCCACTCCTTCTCCTCACTTCACAGAAACAGAAAAGCAAGAACAAGGCAACGGCGGCGACGGTGGCTCATCTCCCCCTCTCAAATCCTCTCCAAATCCGGCCCGATCTGAAGGAATTTCTTCTCCCCATCGGTCCTCACGGTAAGCTCCTCCATTCCCCTCAGTTTCATCCAATAAATCTTTCTTATTTGTCCCCTTTTTGGAACCCTAGGTGAAATCTTAGTTCATCCTAGATTTCGAAATTAGTATGGCATGAGGCTTGTTTTTTGTGGTCCTTAGCATTTGTATGGCACTTGTAGTAGTTGGTAATCATGTGGAGGGTTGATTTTTCATATTTGACCCGTTTTTGCAACCCTAGGTGAAATCTTAGTTCATCCTACATTGCAAAATTAGTATGGTGTGATGCTATTTTTGTTGATCCCCTAGCATTTGTATGGCATTTGTAATAGTTGTTTATCATGTGGAGGGTTGATTTTTAATTAATTCGGTATAGATGTGTGATATGAGATCTATGTGTATGTGATGTGTTTTTGTGCATGGTCAAAGTGGTTACCAATTTCTATATAATTTTTATATGTGGTGTATGTGTGGTGTATGTGTGGATGTGGTAGATGTCCTATATGATGTTGAAATGAATATTGAAAAGATATTGAAAATTTCTATCTCTTACTAGTGGTAGTTTTTTAAAATATGTAGGATGGAACTTCTTGATGAACAATATGATAAGCCGCACCGTGCGAGAAAGATTGCGGAGGGAAAGGTAATTTGTAATGTTTTGCATATTTTAGATGTTAGTTCATATTTCTATTCGGCATGGACATTGTTGTAACTTGTAATTATTTTTTAGGTACTTGCCCCCCTTCGTCTTCGGTCTCACGAGGCCTCCTTGCAAACTGGTGACAAGGGCATGCCGTACGACGAGAGGTACACCGAGTACATCGAGAAGCTTGGACTCCTTCCATTCATCCAGCTCGTGTCTCGGTCCACGCCAAATTTCAATCCTTCGGCCATCACTGCTCTTGTTGACCGTTGGAGGCCGGAGACACACAGCTTTCACCTCCCCACCGGGGAGATGACGGTGACTCTTCAGGACGTGTCGATGATCCTGGCACTACCCATCACGGGCAAACCTGTGTGTTTTAGCACCGCATCTGATGGGTGGCGCGAGCAGATGTTCAGCCTTATTGGTGCGGCTCCTCCAGAGAAGGATGACTCTAGTAAGGATAGACTCTCCGCCGGCGCCTCATTTGTTTGGATCCGGGAAAAATTTGCTAAGTGTCCTGAAGGGGCTGATAAAGTGGTCATTCAGAATCATGCACGCGCATACGTGTGGTACGTGATCACGAGGACTTTGTTTGCTGACAGTAGTGGGCGGAACGCTCCGTGGATGTGGCTGAAGGCGTTAACACGCTGGGAGAGTAAGCAAAGCTGGGGTACGGCTGCGCTTGCTTACTTGTACCGGCAGGTAAATATTTATCTTGCTTTGTTTCTTGTGTGTGCAAAACTTATGAAATTCTAACATGTATACCTATATGTGCAGTTGGATGAAGCGTGTCGTCGGTTCGTCGGTGAGGCCGGTATCGGTGGTCCAGTGATCCTACTTTCGGTTTGGATGTGGGAGCACTTCTCAGTTGGACGGCCGAAGGTTTTGCCATGGAAGCCTTGGAACGACCATGACCATCCCAAGAGGCTTCGGGAGGCTACATGGGCGTACAAGTGGGACAGGGTTGCGGAGTTCACCGGCGACCCGCAAAAGGAGTACTTGCGGTACATCAACGAGTTCGACTCGCTGACCCCCCAGCAGGTAATAATTAGAATGCTTTCGTTCAATCACTATCTATCTTAAATCCCAACTGCACATGCTGAAATGAGTACTATGATATAGGTGAAATGGCAGATTTATGGTGTCGGGGAGAGATTTGGTTGGAATCCGGAATTCCCCCTAAACCCGAAGTGTTTCGAGGAAGAATATCTTTGGATGATGCAGTGCCCATTGATATGCTTGTATGCCGTTGAGTTCCACCTACCACATCGTGTGATGAGCCAATTTGGGTTGTATCAAACTACACCGCCAAAGTGGATAAACACGATGTTTTCGTTGCACGAGTGAGGCTCCAAATTTTGTCTTACCCAATCTTCTTATGTATTAGTGTAGTTACTAATGTTTCATTTGTTGACCATGTAGATTGGACCGGCGCCGGCAGAGGAAGATCACGAAATGGGATAAGCATCATAAGGATTACATCACTACATTCAATGCCGAGGTGAAAGAGGCAACGGACCGGAAGGTGTATATGCGGGATCGCCCCAAGTACCGTCAAGAGGCATTCGACACATATCTTGGTTGGTACCTTGCACGTACCCGTGTCCGTATATGCCCCCCGGCTTATGAGGAGCTCTTGGAGGACATGGACGATGATGCTATTGTTGAGCTCCGGTACAACAAGGCCGTAAGAGAAGGCAACCGAACTGATTTCGCTCCCGTGATGAACTTTATGGTAATTTTTGCCCAACTTATTTCATCTCATCATAATTAGAGTTTAGTTGTTGACATGTTTGTTTTCATAGCGCAATGAGATCGACCGCCAAGCGGTAGCAGCCGAGGAGGCAGCCATGTTACCTCGTGGCAAGAAGGGTGATGCTGCCGTTAGGGAATTTGTGAAGGTAAGTTAGACCATCTCCGCTTCGTGCATAATCGTTGTTCATTTGTACTAAGATATTGATTTCTTGCCGTCATAGCGTTCCGCAACTCGGTTGCGCACTTTAGCGCATTTGCTTGGTTGTCGCGGCGATGATGCCATGCCGACCCGCTCGAGGTCCCCTTCAACCCCTATCCGTGGTGATGCCTCTAGTTCGAACCCACATGAGCCCAATGATGAGGAGGTTGAGGTATGAATATGTTACATGCCGGTAACCCAAAAATGATTTCTTGAACCTCAACCATGTACTAATTTTTCCGCTTACATTCTTTCATTTCTAGGGCGATTTTGATGATAATGTGAACGATGACATGACCCTGCAGGCGTACCAGCGATCCTTCCACCTAAGATCCAAGAAGAAGGCTACCAGCGTTTCTCACCGGACGACTACATCTACAAGAAAAAGGGGCCTGCGGCGGATGAGGATGACGACGAGTCCGATGATGCGGAAGAGCACGGGTCGGAGGATGAGGACTCAGAAGATCACGTGTCGGAGGATGAGGACTCGGAAGATCAGTGGTGGAGGAACAGCCGATGAAGAAGCTACCTGTGAGGAGTAGGAGGAAGAACGCGGATCCGGCGCCGACTGAGCCTTTGAGGAGGCTAAGGAAAAGGAAGTAGACTATTCGTCGTTTGTACTATGTCGTGAACTTGTCGTAAACTTGGTTTCCCGTGGTCCTTGTCGTGAACTTGTCGTTTCGTTGTGGACATTATCGTGAACTTGTCGTTTCGTTGTGGACATTATCATGAACTTGTCGTTTCATTGTGGACATTATCGTGAACTTGTAACTATAACTTGTCATGTCATGTTGTTTGTTGTTCTGAATTTGTTCTGAATCAATGCTCTATATAGATATTGTGTCATGTTTACTCATGTGGTGTTCTGAATTATTTTGCTGAACTGAGCTAGTGTGGCGCCGGCCGCTGGGGAGTGGAGCTAGTGCGGCGCCGGACGCTGGGGAGCGGCTCCTGTGTGTGTGGCGCCGGAGGCGGCGGCGCGGCAAATAGACAGAGAGTGGGGATTTCGTGTGCATGTACCGCGCCGGCGCTCGGGGAGCTGGGGTTAAGGGTGTGGCGCCGGCGGCTCCGGCGTTGCACATGTGCAGCGCCCTTGGCTGGGGCGCGACACATAGAGGTGTGGCGCCGGCCGCTCCGGCGCGGCAAAATGACAGAGAGTGGGGATTTCTTTGCACTTGTGTGGCGCCGTGCTTGGAGGAGTGACACATAGAGGTGTGGCGCCCCAGACGGGGGCGCCACACAAGTTTCAGAAAATTCCATCAATTGCATGAAATCCATCAAATTCCTGCACTTCAAACAACAGTTTTAGAAATCCATCAAATTCATCAAGAGTTCATCACCGAAAAAGTGGGGAATGCCTCTATGGAATTGGAAAGTCTATAGCCGATGAAATCGGAGGTTAGTTGCCGATGAATGTCCTTCGCATCCTTGTCATCATCATCATCATTGCCACTACACATGTGAGTTGACACACATTTTTTTAGAACCCATTGAGAGGTTCCCTTGATAGGTCTTGCACGCACAATCCACGGGCACCCATTATGCGCGTCATCACACTTAACCGTGTAACGCTTCTTGACATCCGAGTGAACCACTTTGTATGGTCTAAAGTACTTAACCGCATACTCCTTGAGCCATGTCTTCAATTCCAACAAGCTTTCAAACTTCACTCCCTCAGCAATTCCATAGTTTTTGGGATTACGATCCTTCTTCGAAGTTGGCCTTGGTTCAAGAATTTTACTCGTGCCACCATCAACCACGGCTTTATCGGCGAGACTAAGATCACGGAACAATGGTGTTCGATGATCCCGGCCCACTACCTTCTTGAATATTTCGGCTTCTTTAGCAGTGAACCCATCTTCATCAACATCTTCTTCGGGATCGTCGTCATCCGAGTCCGATGCATAGCATCGGTTATAAGGGATGTCATGGTCCATGTCCTCATGCCTACAATTTGTCTTCACATCACCAATATCATTTTTATGAAGATCATACTCCGATGCGTCGCTCTCCTCCTCCGATTCTTCATATTGGTCACTTTGCATTGGGCTTGAAGGTTCGCTCCTTTCGTTTTCGGTCATTGTTGGTTGGCTAAAATCATGTTGAGTCATTGGAGGTGGACTCGACGTTGGATGGTACACTTCATGCGCATGAGGTGGCTCATTTTGAACCGGCCTCCTAACGTCATGTTCGGAGGCACACCGGTTCAAGTCAAACATCTTGGTGGCAAACAACTCAAGAGCCTTGTCTTGAGATGCCGACACCGTCTCCTTATATGAACTCCAACACAACTCGGAGTTGAGAGGCATAATCTTCCAACGAATGTGCATTCCGAACCCAACATTATGCCTTCCCTCCAAAGAAAGAACATCATTTGGATCCGTCCAATTCAATGCAATCCGCACTCTCTCCACAACCTCGGCATAGCTAGGACTATGGCCAAACACCACCACTTTCTCCTCCGAGTCATGCTCCACATTGCCTTTCAAAAAGGCCTCCTTGTCCACATGATGAACACTAACCATCTTCTCCATCTATTTTTTTTTTACAACAATCCGAATGCATCAAATGATTGATACATTGCACTAAGCTATGCATTTCAAACAAAATAATTTACTTATCTTAATTTTAAGTCAAGTCATTATGCACTAACCCTAACTAAATCTAGCTCACTAACTACATCTAACAAAAACCCTAACCCTAACCTACAATCAACACCCCAACACTTCATATCCATCATACCCACACACATTGACCAATATTATCAACAAATAACCACAAATTTGTCCTCATATTCAAATTCTAGGGTTTCCAAGATCTACACAATTTCTCCAAATTCAAAGATTTCTATTGGACAAAAAGAAAGAGGATGGGGGAGAGTACCTTCTTGCATGTAGGGGAGCCGAAATCCACGGAAAAATCACACCCAAAAGGATGGATTTGAGGGGGGGTGTTGGGGTGTGTTGGGGGGAGTGTTCTTCCTTGCTTTTGTGAGAGAAGAGAGTGAGGGAAAAGAAAAAGCTGGTGGGCCACGGGCTGGGGCTTGTTAATTTTACAGAAAGTGTGGCGCCCCCGACGCCGGCGCCACACATGAAGGTGTGCGCCCCAGTGGCCGACGCTACTTAACCAGGGCTGGGGCCCGCCTTGCCACGCTGGCAGTGTTGTGGCGCCCCAGACGGGGGCGCGGTGCCTACATGTGTGGCGCCCCAGGTGGGGGAGTTGCACCATCACGTGTGGCGCCCCCGATACGGGAGCCACACAAAAGGGTTAGATTTCGATTTTTTTTGAAAAAAGGGTTATTTTTAGATGAAGTTTGGGCAAAGGGTTAATTTTGTCAAATTTCACACTGTTCGGCAGAACAACTGCACACTACGTACAGTACACAGCAAAGAGATGCGAGGAAAAGGAAGACTCTGCTTATCTGTTTTGTCAGACAAAGTAAACAATTTTATCTGACAGTCCCACTGCTTCTGTTATTGCCAGCCAATGCTGACGCGGGATCGAGACAGAATAGAAGCCACTGTATCTGTACCGCGTCGTAACCACTTCTTCTTCTTCTTCTTCTTCTTCTTCTTCTTCTTCTGTTCATCGTCGTCGTCGTCATGATGCGGAGCGGAGGCCGCGTCTGACAAGCTGCGCAGCCATGAGCCATGGCAGGACACGTGAGCTTAACTAATGGCCGCCCGTGCTTCCTTTATCTTTACGCCTCCTCTCTCTTTTTCGACTCTTCTTTTTCTAATCGGACTAGGTGCGACCCATTTACTCATCAGCTTGTATCCGCCCAACAAAAGCAAAGCCCAATGGGACGGACACGCACACACATTCTCGACCTAAATTTGGGTCAAGTTTGTGTCTAAAATGGACACGCAGACAACTCTTATGTCCTCCAATTGTTCGTCCCTTGCAGTCCAAATCGTTTTCCACCTCTTCACCCCTTTCCTCTCTGTCCTCGGCTCCTCGACGCCGCCTCTTCCTCTTCGCCGCCGCCAGTGGAGTTGCTTCCTCCCTACTGCAGACGGTGTGGCTCGCGCCCCTACGTCTCTGAGCACCCGCGACCCGACGCCGCCCACAAGGTGTTCGTCCGTTTGTCCCGCCCACACAGAGGATGTTCTTATAAAAATGTTCGGATGAATATTTTTATAAGAACATCCTCATGTACTCGTTATCTCATCCGGTGATTCTTCCGACGATGACAGTGATGTCCTGGTTGCCACCCTTGTCGTCAATGAACACATGGCGAGGCAGCGGCCATTGTTCAGAGAGTCGTTGTCGGGCTATGCTCCTGCCTTGGATCGTAACAGAGAAGAGAGATCTGTACATGGCGAGGGAGCGGCCATGTCAAGCTGTACGAGGACTACTTTCATCGCATAAAACCAACTTACACTCCGAAAAATTTCTGACGCCGTTTCCGGATGAAGAGAGATTTGTTCAACCGTATCCATTTGGGAGTGATGCAATATGACGATTATTTCATATGCAAGCGAGATGCCGTTGGTAAGCTTGGCTTCTCCTCCTACCAAATATGCACTGCAATTATCTGGATGCTTACATATGGAGTTGTTGGTGATCTTGTGGACGAATACGTGCGGATGAGTGAGTCCACATGCATTAAAACAATGTAAAAGTTTTGCAAAGCCATGGTTCATTTTTGGGCTGGAGTACCTGAGGGAACCAATTGTTTAGGACACATCCCAACTCTCGTCGGTCAACGAGTCCAAAGGCTTTCCTGAGATGATTGGCAGTATAGATTGTATGCACCGGGAGTGGAACAACTGCCCATTTGCATGACAGGGGCAATAAAAGAGACATGTTGGAGAATGCACGGTCATACTTGAAGTTGTGGCATCACATGATCTCCGGATTTGGCACTCTTTTTTGGGCATGGCAAGTTCTCGTAATGACATCAATGTGCTTCAACGCTCTCCGGTGTTCAACATGCTCTCCCATGGCAATGCCTCGGAGGTGAGTTATCAGATCAGTGGACACAAATACACCAAGACATACTCCCTCCGTTCCAAATTAATTGACACAGATTTAGTACAATTTGTACTAAATCTAAGTCAATTAATTCAGAACGGAGGGAGTACTATCTAGCTGATGGTAACTATCCTCAATGGTGTACATTTGTGAAGACAAGTCCAATCCAGTTGGAGAGAAGATGTCTAGGTTTTCTCAACAACACAAGATGGTGCTAAGAAGGATGTGAAGCGTGCTTTCGGTGCGCTCCAATCTTGATGGGCCATCGTTCGGCACCCTGCTATAACATGGAACAAAGAGACCATGTGGGAGGTGATGACCGCTTGTGTGATCATCCACAAAAATGATTGTAAATAACGAGTGCAATGACAGTCTCTATGACGAAGCATTGCAGTTTCAAAGAGAGTTGGTTCAGCCCCATCGTGGAGTGACATCATTTGAACAGTTACTCGACTTCCATCATGAAATGTGTGATAAAGAGACTCACATTAAACTCCAAAATCATCTGGTGAAGCATATGTGGGTTCAATAGCTCAACTGGCCCTATTCCTTCCAAGTTATTTGCTACAATTTATTTATTTGGTTTGTAAAACTATTTGTGTATTCACCTAGGGAACTGTTTGTATTTGTTTTTTGATTGTAAACTATTTGTATTATTTATTTAAATTTATGTGATGGATTGGACAAGTCAAAAATGCCCAAAAAGATCACCAAGTTGGCTCAGCGGATCAAATGGGTCGACCCATTGGGTGCAGTAACCTCAGAAGGGCAGACATGGCGCGGACGCTTGTTGACACAAATGGACGGAATGCGGAGAAAATGTGTGTCCTTTTGCGTCTCTCTCCATTGGAGTTGCCCTGAGAAAATCTCCACAGGGGGCCGCCAAATTCGCGCCCGGCACCCTCAATTAAGGCCCAATTTGGGGGTGCCAGACATATGTCTGCCACAATGGGGGTTCCGCCCACAACGCCCCCCCCCCCCAAAAAAAAGAGGAGTGCAAATTTTATCAAAAGGTTCAAATTTCATTCATATTTCATAACATATTACAAATTTTTTGAATGGAATTTGAGCCGCGACTCGGTGAACACTTCAACAAAAATTAACAAACTTACATTTCAAAATCAAAACGAAATTTAACAAACTAAACTAAACCTACGGCGAGAGAACGAGGCCTATTCCGCCGTCGCCGTAATCAATACCGTGAGCAAAGGAGGCATATACCGGCTTCTCGCCAACCACTACACGCCGTGAGGAAGATGCATATCCCAGCGACGCGACCTTGAGGAACTTGCATGCCTTAATGGTCAGTCGCCAGAGGTGTCATCTGCGATTGTCGGCAGTGGCCATGAGGAACATGCATAGCCTCGGATGAGGCTTTTGGTTTTGTTGTCGGCATGTGGTGGGGTTTGATCTAGTCTCCAACTTTATCCCGTGCCCCTTCTCCGGTGCCGGTGATGCAGCTGGGGCAGTTTCATGCACCGGTAAGGAGAGGTCTGGCAGCTCGTCATCCTCGTCGTTGCGGGCCTGCTCGTCGTCCGAAGCGAACCACTCCGGCGGTGGCTCCTGTATTCCGACAGGGAGGATGAGCCTGCCGCGGCGCGCCTCGTACTCCGTGTGCCTTCTTCAACCCCAGGATGTGATGAGTCGATATCGAGGTGCCAAACGACTCCGTCGGTCTACCACGGCGTGCCAGTACGGCACCGATATGGAGTACTTGGGGTCGACCCGCTACTCCCACGACATCTCCCTTCATCGTTGCTTGATGTAGTCGATGCGCTGTTGCATACTGGGCCGCGGCACCACCAGCACGTTGACGACGTTCGTAACCCACCCCTCCGGTAGTTGAATGTCGTCCTGCAACGAGATATTGTGGCGGACGTAATGCCACACGTTCTCCACCGGCGGCATATGTGGCGGCGCTTTGGCTGCCTCCTCGCGTCACATCTCACGGTGCCATGCCGCGGCCATTTGCAACTCCTCACTGCGGTGGCGTTGCTCCAGTTGCTCGCGGCGTTACTCGCCGCGACGCTCGTTGCCGCGCACGCATGTTCCGTGGAGAGAAAGTCGCGGCTGCCCACCATGCTGGGTGGTGGTGGATCTGCTGGCGGCGAGAGAGACTTGGGAGAGGGAGAAGGAGATGGAGGCTGTGTGGGGGGAGGGGGGGAGAGGAGAGGCACGCCGCGCGACATTTTAAAGACAGTCAGAGGAACGGGGTTGGGTGGCGCGCGTTAACGCCGAGCACCGGTTCCCCTGCCTCGCATTGACGCCGTTGAGGAAGCGTGTTCAGCCGCCGCCCGGCGGCGCCGCTGCGACGCCACCACTTGTACGACGCGGCTCGACGCGCCGCTTCGTTCTGGCCAGCCAGTGGAACGGCCACGGCGTTATTGCGACGCGTGCTTGCCGGCGTGGCACCGTCTCGTCGTCTCGCCATTATTCGGGGCGGAACGGACTCTTGCACAAACTTATCACCATGGGCGCGGCACGCTGTGTCTATGACGAGTGGGCCACGACTGTCAGATGACGTGTTCGGGTAATGTCCGATGCCTCGAAGAGGCCCCACATTTGACGGGTTTTGAAGGGGCGCCAGACATAATGGCTCAGCCCGTACACTTGGGGTCCACCGTGAGCAATTTTTCCATCCGGGATCCCATTGGGCTTTTGGGGTCTACTGGCGATGCTCTAATTAATCTGTTTAGTGCGTGGGCCCCACACAGAGAGTTAAAGCGGTTGCTTTGGATGATGAGGTTGACGTCGTGCTTGGTTACGCGAGCATCGGGCAGTGTGGCACAGTAGTAGTACTGACACAATGGAGTATTCTTCTGTTGGTCTTCGAAGACCGAGGTTAAGGTTGTAAAAGGTACTCTCCCACCTGGAGCAGTAGTATCTTCGTCATGCAGCTACGCGCTCAGAAGATGGACATGGCTCCTGTAACCTTAAGCACCTTTTTATCATCTTGATTAGGACTTGCGCAATTTCGCAACGCTTTTACTTTTGTCCAAATTCTGTCCGAACATTAGTCGAGAGCACAAGTACGGCGATCTTTCTTTCCTTCCTTCTCCTCTTGAAAGCCAACAATTAGTTCACGCTTTTAAAGCTTGGGAGGAATAACCATGATGCCGAGATCTAACGAAGAAATTGGGCGAGATTTGGACCCCCATTTCATTTCATTCAATTTAAAGTGGACACAAAAGCTAATTTCCGGGTACCACAGTACCGCCCCGCCCAACTAAACAAGGGCGACGGCCTTAACTAACGAAGGTGGCAACTGGCATAAACCGCATAAGTGCACCACAAGCTAAACCTAAACTAATTGTAACCACAGCATCTAATAAGCCTGGGTCAGTACAGCTGTTTTTTTTTCTCCATGGAAAAGATCATTCTTTAGATATATTTTTCTTTTGTTCGAAACAAACAATCTCGTGCTCCACCCAAAAAAGCAGAAGCCAACAACAATGACAGCGACCAATCCATCCATCTCACATCAGCAAGAAAGCAGCCCCTCCAAGCCCGTCCAAAATCTAAGCCCCTCACAAACAAAAATCCAAAAAAGAGAGAAAGTGATCAATGGGTTAATCACAGCCATCAATCGTACTTCTCTAACTAAAACCAAAAAAAAAATCACACAAAGTAAAGCACAACCAGCCACGAAGCAAAAAGTTGGGGGCGGAGCATACCCCCGTTCCTTATCCTCTCCAGGTACTGTTTGAGAGAGGCGACTCGAGCGTTCCCGTCCCTCGCCGGCGTAACCGCCGCTCCCCTCTGCCTCCGGCTGCCCTTTGGGCGCTGTGAGGCGGAGGGGAGCTCCGGGCTCACACCGTGCGTGTATATAGGTAGGGGTAGGTTAGGTTTAGGTCTCCAGGCGACGACATCGAAGACGGGGATGGTGGCGTCGCTGCTTCGGATTTCGTCCTCCCCCTCCTTTCCCCGTTTCGGCGGCGACGTCGGGGAGGTAGTGGAGGTGGTGTGTTGGGGTCCGGCGTCTCCGGCCGGCCGTGGTGGCATGGGGAGATGCGGTCCTTTTTTGGAGCTTCGGTTTCAGATCTGGAGGCGTGCTGCTGGTTTCAGCCCTCTGGCCGGCCGTGGAGGCGAGGGGAGGGCGTGGGCGGCCGCTCTATGCTCTCGATTTGGAGGAAGCTCGGTGGATCGTGCGGGGCTCTTGTCGCCAGAGCTTACGAGCAACTTCTGGTGCATGGCTGCGAAGAAGAGGTGGCCCGTCAAGCTCCTGTGGGTGGAGGCGATGGATGCTCTCCTGTCTTCGGCGACCTCGGCGATCTCCCTGGTATTAAAGCTCGTCTTTTTTCTGCTTCCTGTGCTCCTCTCTAGCTACCGTGGTGGAAGAAGGAGGAGGACGGTGGAGTGGTTGGGCTTGTGGCGGCAGCTACTGCTGATTTTGCTGTCCTTGGAGCTGCTCTATTGCGAGTTTGCTGGCTGGGCTTGGCCGGCGACCCGACGGTCGGCATGGTCCGGAGCGTTGCTCCCGTCGATGCTTCTTCTCGCCGTTTGCAAGATCCAGGCGTCAGCGCTTGGTGGAAATTGCGGCGATCCTAACGAGGTTGAGTCCTCTATAGTTCCATGCCGGCGACTAAGCTGCTGCGGTTCTTCTTCATCTCCGGTGATGCACTCGTGGAGTTGCAAGCAGCAGCGGATTGCTCTGTTCATTGTAGTTCGAAAGGACCTTGTTCTGTTTCTTGATCTTAGTTTGGTCCTTGTAATTTGGGGACAGTTGCCCCGTATCTGGATGTACATGTTTTGTATTGTGTTCTTTGAGTAATATATGCAGGTATGTGCCCTTCAAAAAAACAACCAGCCACGAAGCCTCGCTCACTGCCTCACTGGTCAGTCTCACTCGCTGCAACTGCAACTGCAAGCTCGCTCGCTCGCCACCCTCGCTCGCCTCGTGCCATTACTCCCTCTCCACCTTCCCCGCTTCAATTCACCACTCCTCCAGTCCCCACTCCAAAGCGCGCGCACACACACTCTCTCTCCACCCCCACTCCTCGCCTTCCGCCATGGCCGCGTCCTCCTCCTCCGCCTAGCACGCGCCAGTGCGATCCAGATCCCGCGCGCACCTCGGGAGCCCCGGCAATGGGGGGCTGCCACGCCAAGCCGCTCACCCACGACGCCGACCACTCCCCGCCGCGCGCCGCGCCGGCCACGCCGCCGCCGGGGTTGTCCGCGCCCGCCACGCCCGGATCGAAGAAGCACTGGACCTCCTCGCCCTTCTTCCCGTTCTCCACGCCGAGCCCGAGCCCGGCGCACCACCTCTTCTCCTCCGCGGCCTCACCCAGGACCAGGAAGACGCCCTCCAGGTCCCCCGCCCCCGCGGGCTCCGCGCCCACCACCCCGGCCAGGCGCCTCCTGCGCCTGCCCTTCCCGCCGCCGTCGCCCGCCAAGCACATCCGCCAGGCGCTCGCGCGGCGGCACGGGCCGTCGCGCCCGGCGATCCCCGAGGAGGGTGGCGATGCGGAGAGCGGGAGGGGCCTCGACAAGGGCTTCGGCTTCAGCAAGGGCTTCGCCGCCAAGTACGACATGGGGGACGAGGTGGGCAGGGGACACTTCGGGTACACCTGCGCCGCCAGGATCAGGAAGGGGTCGCGCAAGGGAGAGGCAGTCGCCGTCAAGGTCATCCCCAAGGCCAAGGTGATGATGATGTGCAACTTTAACTGCAAATGCTTGCGTTTGGATCATTTGTTTTGGTGTGTTCTCCGTACAATTTTAAGGAATCCGTATATGCATGTGCATGCTACTAGTTTTCTGAAAAAATTGATGCTGCGGAAATTTCGTCATAGGTGCTGTCAGATTTCGTCATAGGTTCTGGGTTAGTAGCAATACGGTCTTCTCATGATACGAGGATGCTGCTTCTCAACATTTTTTAACCATATATTTCTGTGGATTTATGCTTTATGGATGTCCTTAATGTTTTACTGAATAGAGAAAGGTAAAGCATGTCTTTCTGAAAGCAATCACTGGCTAGTCTAATCTAAGTTGTGGAGAATTGGATTCATATCTGTTGATTTCTTAAGAAAGGTGGCCCCTTCTTGTCACCTACTCCTATAAGAGTTAAAGTGCTTTGTCATAGGCCAATGTTGTCTTCCCCTGACAGCATGGAATCGTATACTAACATGATATTGATCCACATTGTGCATTGTAAAAATAATGTCTAACTTTATTGCATGTATGTAAGAATAATATAGGTTATTTGATTTTCTACGTCCAGCATTGTATGCATACTAGGTAACATATCGGATTATCTGCTGTAAAATATGCCCACTTGAATGATGAGATCTTAGTACGTCCCGTCAATTCTTATGTATGGAATTTATATTTGATATTCCTTACCTACTTGGCCCATTGCTTTATTATCGCTGTGCAATCTGATATAGGCTCCCAATAGTTGCATACTTGCATTCTCTCTTACTTGGGCTACCACATTTCAACTCATTACTTTATGATCAATATCGTCAGTTGTCATAGCTGAGCACGAACTTACTTCGTCAGCCCTCATGTGTACAAAGTTTTAATATCATCTGGGGTTGCTCTGATCTTTTGTCATCTATCTTTTGTCAGATGACAACATCCATTGCTATAGAGGATGTCCGGAGGGAGGTGAAAATTTTGAAGGCTTTGGCAGGGCACAAGAACTTGGTCCAGTTTTATGATGCATACGAGGACAACGAAAATGTCTACATAGTAATGGAGTAAGCTTCCAGTACCTTCATAGTTGCTATGTATTTTGACTTCAATTTCAAAAGCTACGAGGATGCGCTTCTTATATATCAAGTTCTGTAGCTGTTAGCATTACTATCAATACTCTTGATCACAAACGTATAACATAGACTCGTGGTCGTGGAACAACAACGAGTCCCCATTTCATTAACTCAGCTTCAAAAGTTTTGACATTTGACAGTCCTTTTGTATTAAGATTTTGAAATCTTACTCATTGTTGATGTGGCAAGATAACATTTCAGAAGCATATAAATACGCTACCTTGGATGCTTAAGAATATCTTTAACAAGTAGATTGTTTTTATCCATTCCTAGACAATTATTTGCTATTTCATTTCTTGTGTTAATTCTTGTTCCAAGCGTTACAAGCTATCATATGATAATGCATGATGAAACTGAACATACGTTAATGTCAGCAACTTGCCATGCATCTTGATACACTTTTACTTCACGCCCAATCTTGAACGTGAATATTTCACCAATAAAAGGGATTTCCGCAGATGGTCAAATCCAGATGATTTCATGACTAGAAGAGTAAAATAACTTAAGAAAACAAAGTTGAATTGCAAATCGAACTCTCCTTTATTGGTTTATCTTTCGTTAGTTCTAAAGCCTAAAGCTAAAGGGAGCGGTAAGTCGTTGAATGATATCCTTATTAGACATCTATTATTGCATCTATATTTACCTGTTACCTTCTGCTGTGGTGATCCGTGTACACTCTGTTCTATTTTAATTGCCATCCACTTCATGTTTAGTACTTTAGTTGCTGTTTAAGCATTATTTAATAAAAAAAACCTGCTGTTTAGGTTGTGTGAGGGAGGGGAGCTTCTGGACAGAATACTTTCCAGGTAAGCTACAAGTAAACTTATATTATGTGAACAGCATCATGGTTTACTTCGAATTATTACCTTTAATACAAATTATGTTTTGCATTCACTTTAAGCAGAGGTGGGAAGTACTCTGAGGATGATGCAAAGGTTGTCCTGGTGCAAATATTAAATGTTGTTGCTTTTTGCCACATTCAAGGAGTGGTTCATAGGGATCTCAAACCAGAGGTGAAGTGCCTTTTTAGTTTTCAGGCTTCTCATTAGTTGTAATAATTACCATGTTTCAGATATTGTAAAGTGATGCTTTTATAGTGCTGGTAAACTAGCCATGTCTTAAATGCAAATGGCAATGATTAACTGTTTCTACTTACAATATATAATACATCCATGAATATTGGGCACTACACTAATCCAATAGCCATATAATTTACTCATGACATTCCTTACATTACATAGTCTATGTGCTGTGTTTCCTTTAACTTCTCTTGTGAGTAAGTACTAATTTTAACTTTTTTCATACTTGACAGTGTAATGACTTCTTATATATCTTTTTTTTCAGAATTTTCTTTTTACTTCGAAAGATGAGAACGCTCAACTGAAGACTATTGACTTTGGCTTATCAGATTTTGTAAAACCAGGTTAGTTCTTACTCATCAATCTGCATATTTGTTAATTTGTTGGTTTGTACTTCCAGTAGCAAAGATGGTACTGTCGAAAGGCATTTTTCTAACGAGATGTTCCAATCCTTCATGCAGATGAGAGGCTAAATGATATTGTTGGAAGTGCTTACTATGTTGCTCCTGAGGTTTTGCATAGATGCTATAGCACAGAAGCTGATGTCTGGAGTATAGGTGTCATTGCATATATCCTCCTTTGCGGCAGCCGTCCATTTTGGGCACGCACTGAGTCTGGAATATTCCGTTCTGTTCTCAAAGCCGATCCCAGTTATAACGAGGCACCTTGGCCTGCTATGACCCCAGAAGCAATGGACTTTGTTAAGCGCTTGCTGTGCAAGGATCCACGTAGAAGGATGACTGCAGCACAAGCTTTAGGTGAGTTTCAATCTGTCAGTACTGATACAGTCTGAACTTACATTTCTCTGAGTATTCCTCATATTATGTTTTTCAGGTCATCCATGGATCAGAAACTACAATGACATTAAGATGCCATTGGACGTCCTTATATTCCGTCTTATCAAATCTTATATTCGTTCATCATCCTTACGCAAAGCTGCTCTGAGGGTCTGCATTGATAAAACCTGTTCTGAATTTTCTCCTGTTGTTCTACATAGATATTGCTGTTGCCTGTTCAACTTTTGACTTGCTTTTATCTTACAGCAGATTTTTCTACTGAATGCTTTGAATGGTTGTGCAGCAACCTAGTATTTCCATTAGTAGTTTAATTATTTTCAGTTTCACACATCTCTTATAACTTCTTGATCAATATTGCTACATGTTGTGCAATTTTTATAAATATTTTGTGGGCACCTACCTTTTGTATCTTTGATTTTATACATTCCAAAACAAAAGGCTTAGAAATACTAGGTTTGCATAAATGATTTTATAACCTCTGTTGATATGCATTCTCTGCTGTTATATTATCACTTTATCTGAACTTCAAAGTAGTCCCTCTCAAGCTTTTCTTTTGGCACCCATGACTGGCCTCTTCTACTTTTATCTGCATTCTGCAGCCATTGATTGCTGATGTTTCATGATCCATTACAGGCTCTATCGAAAACTTTGACTGTTGATGAGCTGTTTTATCTGAAAGGGCAGTTTTCCTTATTGGAACCTGATAGAAATGGATGCATCACTCTTGATAATATAAGAATGGTTGGTTCGTCATTGAGCTCTGATATGCTGTCCAATTCATTTTTAAGCTACTTTGCTGACTCATGTTTGATCCTCACTAGGCTTTGACAAGAGAAGCCACCGAGGCGATGAAAGAAACACGAGTCCAGGAGATTCTTGTCTCGGTACATATCTTGTTGATCTTACGACAGTATTTGATTCAGCACACATCGTACTCACTGTATAACTGAATTATCTTTTCAGTTGAGCGCTCTGCAGTACAGAAGAATGGACTTCCATGAGTTCTGTGCAGCTGCATTAAGTGTTCACCAGCTTGAAGCATTAGATAGATGGGAGCAGCACGCCAGATCTGCTTATGAACTGTTCGAGAAGGATGGCAACCGAGCTATTGTAATAGATGAATTGGCTTCGGTATGTGGTACCTTCTTCTCCATCCATGTTCATTTTCTAATTGATAAATATTTGGAGTCTCTTCACAGAATTCCTATGTCACTTGGTCTTTCAGGAGCTGGGTCTCAGCCCTTCCGTGCCGCTGCACGTCGTTCTGCAGGACTGGATCCGGCACACCGATGGGAAACTCAGCTTCCTTGGATTTGTCAAGTTGCTGCATGGCATGTCCAGCAGGTCCCTGTCAAAGATGAGATAACTGTTGATACTCTCTAATGACAGCAACAAATTTATGCTGCCCCAGCACCTGACTACTCGGTTCACAGTTCACAGACACTTAGCATTTCTAAGGACCGTCCGTCTACTTTGGCCTGCATACCGAGGACGACACTCCCTGTGCTAGTACCGCCTGGTTTGTCACTAATTTGAGTATAGAGTTCCGTTGCCGCCGCCGCCTGCCAACTGATAGTCACCATCTTCTTCAAAAAATCATCGTTGTCGTCATTTAGTAGATTAGGAAAAGGAAAATCTCACCCATGTCTCTGCATTTCTGCAACATGTGATGCCTTAACAGTCTTAGAATAGTCATGTTCTGTTGCTGTGGACAGCGTTGTAAAATGTCCTGGTTCCTGTAACCGCAGCAGAGTCGCCTGCGACATATATCACCCGCTGCCGTTGTCATCAGTGTGCCATTATATTGATTGAGTTGAATGAAGATGCTTGAATTTTGTGATGTGCATATGGTTCTTCTGCTTCAAGTTTCTTCATTTCTGTCTCTTGTGGCCTATATGCTGCTGAATGAAGGATGGCGTGATCTCTTTATTTTAAAAATAAATAAATAATATTTACAAGTTTCAAAAATAGCTATAAAAAAATGTTAGATGTAGTCAATGATATATCCTATAAGTATGCAAACTTGTAACACTAAAATTCTTTTAAATATGGTAATCTTATAAATTTTGTAGTTTTGAAAACATGCACCATTTAAATATGGTAATCTTTTAAATATGTGCTTTTTATTTTTATGGAGTAGCTCACAATATTAAGTATTTCAAAGTGAGATTTAGCAAGTTTGTAGGATACATCATTGAGTTCACCTAGAATTATTTTCCAGATTTTTTAAAAACTTTTGCATATATTTTCGAATTTTAAAAATACAAAGAGCACTGGATCTGGGGGGGGGGGGGGGGGGGGGGGGGGCCTAGAAATCGCTACTCGGCAATCTTGCCCTTTTGGCAATTACGTCGTGTCAGATATTCACTTCACCCCAAGTTGTAACCTGATTGATGTCGCGTTGACACGAGCATTGATCTCTTTTTTGTAGGGTTGACATTTGAGGCAGGAGAGATTGCGGGAGGTTCCAGCCTACGTGGGTTCTTGGCTTCTTGCCTGCGCTGATCTGTACCGTTGCCCTTGCCCGTTGGGGCATGCTTCAGAGCTGTTTTGAATTATTTTTAAACTTCCCGAGATGTGATCTTGTGAGGAGCATGCCAATACTGCACTGGCAATACAATGGTCCCGACCATACGCAAACGGCCGCTCGTTCAACTTGGGGTTTTCAAAATTCTATAGTCAGAAATGGGTGACCTGTCGCCGTTAGTGACGTTACCTGTGAAAGGCAGTAGACGTCACACGGCAATCTAAACCCGGCTTTCCATTTCCTCCGACGCAAACTAGAAAGGGGGAAAATCGAAGGCGGAAGGCAACCAGAGAAGGCAAGGGCGGCGGCGGCGGAAGGCCATCGCAGGTGGGCAAGGGCGCCGCGATGCCGTAACAAGAGGGCGCGCGCGGCGGCGGCGGCAGCGGCGGCGGTGGTGGTGGAGGAAAAGAGCGACGCGGCGATTGACATCTCCTCTGATTCCGATGCCGAATCGGCGGAGTCGGTGTCGTCGTCGGAGGACGAGCCCAACAGCGACGAGGACTACATCGACATCAGCGACAGCGGCGAAAGCTACGTCGACATCAGCGACAGCGACGACGACGACGACGGTGAGGAAGGGGGCTGCGAGGGGAACGAGGGGGAAGCGGAGCCGGCCCAACCGGGCGCGGACCGGAGCGACGCTGCCTGCACAAAAATCGCCGATCTCCTCCGCCGTAATCACCCTCTATCCCGTTCCATTACTCGCAGCTTGTAGATGGGTTATCTGTTTTTTGCATTTTAGAATGGGCAACACCTACAGATTACTGAAATCTACTGCAGCTGAATCAACAAATAAATCATGAAACGCAGTTTCCCTTGCAGTGATATTGTCTACCGTACATAGTGCTGCATGCTGGAACCCTGTTGCGAAGTAGCTTCCTTCCTAGTATAGATTACATCCAACTGAATTGAGTAACTGAACGTAGTCCCCCTTTCTAGTGATGTTGGAAATCACAGCCTCACAGGAAGCCAGGAAGGAAATAGGATTCCCAAATTATCTAGATATATTTTTGTGTGGTATACATTGTTTAAAAATATACGCAGAATGGTTGTAAAAATGGATACAAGCAATTACTGAATGGGGCTGGAATGCTAAACACAACCTCTGTCATGTTTGAGCTGGTAGAAGTTAGGACACTGCTACTACTATATGATACTGCTAGACTTTGCATTTTCTCAGTTTGTTTCCAGAGAAACATTTTATTGAACATGATGATCCTTATATTGATAACGCTATTTCCTACATAACCTAATGGGGAGAATTTTTCTATAGGAGGGAGAAATCTGGATAGGATTAAGTTGGTGGAGTGCAAAGCATATTTAAAGAAGAATGGTCTTAGCCAAGTCGGGGACATGACAACTTGCGTAGAAAGAATAATGCTACATTGGAGGTTCGTTATTGGATATTTCTAAGACATGAATTATTCACTTGATTAATGCTTATCTCCTCAATTATTAGGATTCAGGATGAACAGCTATTGCCTGAGATCACATTTTGAGAATATCACTTCCTGCACAATTGTTTATTTTTGATTTATATCTTCGTTTAGAAGCCCTTGGTGTAAATATATGGTGACGTGAAATTTCGTCAATAGGTTCAAAGAGGAGGATCCTGAGAAAATTTATCCTCGGTCAACTTTTTGTATCAACTGTAAAGGTGACATCTCGCTCGTCACACAAGATTTATCCTGTATGCATAGATAATAATCAAGGGCAATGACCATGGGTTCTCATTTCAGGTGATGTCTGTAGAGGAGATGCCGTCCTATTCAAGCAAAAGGTTCACGAGAAGAAGTAGCCATCTCATCATCTGTATTTCTATCACCAGAGTATCAAGGATCTCTTTGGAATTGTAACGGTACTCTTCTTTGGTCACTTTTGCAGTGGAAAAAGGCACTCAAAATGTATTGGGAAGCGAATAGTAGCTGGGAAAGTTATTAGGGAAAGTTATGGCAAAGAGAAGCAACAGCACACCTTTACTGTAAGGATTGAATCTATGATGTAGTACCCCACTTTTTTTTTTATTGCCTCTGTGACTATGTTAGTTGTTCAATTCTATAGATTCAAGTATTCTGGAGCAAAGGAATAGGCAAATTACCACCTTTGCATATGCTACTTGTCAAAGGGCGCAATCTATACAGAATGATGACTTTCCGTCAGGTAGGAACTGTGGTTTACCTAATTAATTTAGGTTCGATATTATCCAGCGAATGTGATTGATTGGGCGTACTGAGTTTGCATTAACTTTTAGGCATTGCATTCCTGGAATGTGATGGATTTCGGAATATCAATTATCAAGTTTATTTATGTTGCCATGTTGGAATTGTATGAGATAGTTTCAGATAAAATTATTTATCTACTCTGTTGTCTTTTTTCGAAAAGGGGAGCATAGCCCCGGAATGCATGAATTATAACCGCTATATATAAAATGAAAACTGTAGTTTATTTAATACACGCACATTCCCAGGATGCCTGCACCATTCTCAGAGGGCATGCACCATTCTCAGAGGGCATGCTTGTATTTTCATATATAGACCTTGACACATGATGGCCTCATATGATTTTCATATCAGAATTCTGTTTTTTTTTTCAATCCAGCCTTGGCCGAATGAAGCTGATAGATCGAAGGCTCTAGAAGAAAAGCACAACAGGGGAGATGCTGCTAGACGTGTCCGTGCTTTGAATAGACCTAATTCTCGAGGACACGGTATGTTTTTTCATTATAATTCTTTCGTGAATCTGCGATGGATAACTTTTCCTTTGTTTGCTTGTTGTTAAGAGAGAGGCTTTAGTTCTCTATCACGCATTATCGCATTAGCACATGTCCAGTTTTAAGCTCTGATGTGTTGCATCGTTGGGATAATATTCAGGCGCATAACCGGCTTTAGCGTTAAATGTTGTTGTAGTTGTTTGATAAATCATCTTTCTGTGCTTGCAAAAAAACATGAGTGAAGTGCATTTTCCGGTTTGAAATTTAAAGTTTGAACATTTTTATTTGATATGAATTTTAGAAAATGTACATAGTACATGTACTAGAAGTTAATGAGCATTTTTGTGAAGATTTGGTGACTGTAAAGACTAGGGTTTGGGTTAGCCTAATCAACTGGCATTGGGTTATTTAGAATTCTATTGTAGAGCCAGCTATTTATCGGAGAGATCAATTTAAATTATTTTCTACATGAAACAGCATATCACGAGATGATTAGTGTATTCAAATTTCAAGCTGTTTGTATAACCGACAACTTTTTTGCGTTTGTTTTCCTAAGCTATTGAGTGAATCTGCGTCTGTTCACAATGTTCTTATCAGTTTGGAAGTCCATTCTTTCCATGGTCTGTCTGTTTTGGCCCCCTTCTAATTGTGTTTATCATTCTGGCAGTTCTTAAGGGCACGAAGTCGATGGAAGAAGGAAAACATCTGTCTCAACCTGGGCGGCCTGATGGTGGATCCAGGAGAACTAAAGGCAAAAAACACATTATGCCATCCTCCAATTGTGATCTTCCGACCAAAAAATCTCGAACAGAAGAGCACCAAGTTTCTTCTGCTGCAGTCTGCAATGGTCTGAATAGCACGAAAGTTGGGGTCAGAAAAAGAAAAGCTGGTTCTAAGCAAAACAAGACTGTTGGTAGCAACCATGCTCAGTTTGAAGGAAAGCGCGTAAGTTCAGCTTCTCATTCACAGACACATCACGGGAATTCAGTTGGAATAAATCAGCCTTTATTTGGGAGGCCCCAATGGCCACCTCCAGTTGGAATAAATCAGCCTTTATTTGAGAGGCCCCAACGGCCACCTCCATTAAGGGAAGTTGGTAATGCCTGGCAACCATGTATGGACGGCAGGTCAATAGCATGCCCAAACCCTACAATGGCTTTCGGACATCAAAATGCAGCACTATCTGGCTGGCGTTTACCTCTACCCAGTCAACCTGGCGTGGTATTTCCGCCATTCAACATGTGGCAAACTATATACCGCCCTCATCCACAAGGAGCAAATGTGATGCCGCAACAGAGATATCCTGGTGGTAGTAATTGGTTTCCTCGATAGGGTGGTTTGTCAGAGGTCAGTTGCAGTGTTAAATACTCCCTCCCTAGCATAATATAAGATGTTGTAGGAATTTGTGGGTTTCAACATTTTATATATTTATTACATTGTCCGAAAATAACAGGTAATGATTGATGTGGAATTGTACTTGATGTAACCATGTACCACATCCTCGTGGACTGCCCCTTCACCGCCAGGTTTGGTATGCGATGCTCGCCTGGTTTCGTGCCACCTGCCAGCCCCCACTACAAGGCATCAAGCTGCCGGCAGGTGCTGCACAGAATGACTCTGGCGGAGGTGCCATGTCATGCATTGCTGCTAGATCGAAGGTGGTGTGACATTGACAGGACAGGAGGCGTTATGAGATGTCTCCGTCTTCTGTTATCTCCTCCATCGGTATCCGACTAGCGAGGTGTCGTTAGCCAGATAAGTGATGATGGTAGAGCCATGAGCGCCTTTGTCGCTTGCCTTGTTGAAGGCGGTAGCTCAAAACTTGGCTTTGGTGATAAAATTACTGAGATGGACCTATGGTTGGATTTGTCATGATCGGAGCACATACAATGTTTATAACTTTTATCATAGTGTTAAGTGGTTGTGTGGTAGAGTATCTGTCGTGAGTTCTTTTCCATGTTAATTCGGCTGTTAGATTTGGAATGATGAATAATATATGGTCGTGTGAATAAAATCTAATTCCATTTCTTAAAAAAACAGTGTGTATCTTTTAAGTCTATCCATTTATGGAGCCATTGATATCATTCCGCGTGGTACAGATAACAACCAGCTAGCAACTTATATGAATATCTATGCTAAATCTCGTCCCTTTAATGTATTTGATTAGTGCTTTCCCCTTTTGCCCTATTATTCTTTTCACCACATATATTTTGGTCATTATACGATTTCAATATTTATTGCCTTACCAAATGCGCATTGGTTAAAAAAAATCACCAGCTGTTGTGTGAAGGGGAAGAAGAAAGTTAGTAATGCCGCCGGCCTATATATGGAGCCAAACGCATAGATGCATCCATCCATCCATTAGTTTATCTCGGTGTTCAGTCAAAACTCAGAAACACTGCATATATGGCGACATTGACGATGACCTTGTCATGGTGTTGTTTACTTCTGCAGGTAGTTTTCGCAGCCGAGATGGTACTGGCCGCGGTTTTTGATGCTGCGGCACAACTTGATCCCAAAGACATTAAGATGACAATAGAGGTATACACGTCTCCATCTCCATTTTTGAGTAACCCTTATCTTTGTGTTCCTTTCTGACCTGCCGCCGTTCGTGTCTATGGGACATGTGCGCCCTATCCATATGCATGATACAGAGTAAAAACGGTGAAATAATTGACTGTGTTGACATCTACAAGCAACCAAGCCTGAATAACCCCTTGCTGAAGGACTCCAAAGACCAGGTTAACTATCCTCAGATTCTGAAAATAAGCCTACTGAATGTTCCTTCATATTTGCACCAAAAATAGTCTACCTTTGTTCTTCGTATCCAATTATGCGTCCATATTATTTGCATAAATGTAAAAAACTGAACTGAAGCGTGGCAATGACTTATTTATGAACCAATGTATGGATGGATCTGAAACGAAATGCGCGTGTTTGTGGGTGTGCCTGTGCAGATACTGAGAGATATAGCCAGAGCCGTGGCCGAGCAAGAAGATTTGGATATGAAGAAGGCAACGCTGGAGCAGGAATGGCACAAAAGCGGAAGGCGATGCCCTACAGGGAGCATCCCCATCATGAGGACGGATCCTGCCATTGTTAACCTGCTCACCGGCTTTTCCTCACCATTCGGTATAGCTAATACAACTCCGAGTGACACAGCCGGTGCGCCAACAGAACCGAGGTCTATCTCCGTCTATTGTTCTATCTTTCTCTATATTTATTTTTTCGATAAAGTGAGTTTTATTACTTAATAAGTTTATCTTTCTCTATATTTATATTGAAAATTACTAACTCTTGATTTTGATTTGGGTGCAGTTCGCTATAGCGATTGCCGCGAACGGGCCGTACCTCGGAGCCTATGTACTGCTGCCGGTGTGGAAGGCGGCGCGGGTCCACGACTCGGAGTTCACGTCGACGTACCTCATCGTCGGCGGCACCGTGAACACCAGTTTCCTCCCTACCCCGGGCCACTTACCGCCGGACGTCACCAATCAGATAGGCGTCGGCCTCTATGTACGCACACACATACAATTAAGTCCATGATACGCAATTACGCATGCAAAATACTTACGATCTGACATGATATATTATATGTGTACGTGTTCCGCATGCAGTCTTTCCACGGCGGAGACAATAATCCTCGGTTAAACATATTCTACACGGTGAGAATACAGTATGATATACTATATCTGAACCACAGCGCTAAATCTGAATCTGATAATGTTTACTGTGTTTATATATATAGCCCGATGGTGCCAAGAGCCACCAGTACTGCTTCAACTTGGAGTGCGGAGGGTTCATTCAGACAAACATGGACTTCGCCCTCGGCGCTGCCATCGCCAACGGTGCATCCGGTGTAGACGATCATGTACCATACGTGCTAGTCAGTATAGAAAAGGTATTTACATATGTTATTTGTATATCTACTCTCCATATCTATGACGTTTTACAATTTGAGATGGAAGGAGTACATGCATGTCTACTGGTTATGTTGATTGTTCTAGATAAATGGATGTGCAGGACGCCGCAGGGCCCTGGCACTGCGGGTGAACGACACAGACCTGGGTTACTACCCTCGGACAATCTTCCCGTGGTTGTTCCCGGAGGCCGTGGTGAACGTGGTGGGTGGCGCGGTGTATAACACCTGGCCCGGCGGCAAGCACACCGACACCGTCATGGGTAACGGACGCCGGCCGCCCGGCGATGACAAAACTGCCCTGGTCAAGGGCTACATAGCTATCAATTACGCCGGAGCCCAGATCAATGACCGATTCAGCACCGGTGCCCACACCGCACCCAACTGCTACGACTACAACGTACTTGACTTCAACGAAGACACCCCGGGCATCAACGTTGCATTCGGCGGAGCTGGTGGACCCGACTGTACTCCGCCATCTGCCTAGCGAGTCACTGAAGTTGCCAGAGGGTGCACAATCTAAAAGATACTCCAGCCCATATAATATGCTGGGTTTTAGATTGCCAATATTTGATTATTTAATGCGTGCATGTGAAGAGTATCAGATGTGATCCACAATATACTGCATCTTTGTGGCCAAACATCATACGTATTTCAGTGTATTCTTTGAGATGTTGCGGCGACGGCGACATTCTAAAGCCACAATAAGATCCTCCCGTCCTATCCTTGCTCCAGCGATGCGCCTAGCGCTAGCGAAGAGCGCGTGGAATTGTGTGTCGGGCTGATCTTCTAGCATCAGGTCCATTTTCATCTTTGTTTGCAAATCGGGATTTTCCAATTTACGGTTGTCATCTTTGACGATGGTTACTTCTCTAGTCCGCTGGTCCTTGAGGGACTTAGCATGACGATTTCCCGTCTGTTTACTACAACAAGCTCTAGCATGATAACATTTAACCGGCTCCGGTGATGGAGGGGTGATAACCCACAAAAATGCAGGGGATCCATTTTAGCATTTTTGATTTTCGATAAATACGTGTGGAACTCCGAGGAGCTAAAGTTAGGATTAGTATTTTCTATCAAGCACTGATACAACTCTACTTATACCGAACGTTTACTTCATCTAGAAAATAAACTAGAAAAACGTTGCAGGTAATAAAGGATAGCTTTGCAAGATAATAAAGAACAAGAAAATAAAAATTAATTGTTGCATCAATAAAGAACTATAAAGTGACAGATCACGAGTGTGGAATAATTGTGAAAGGTGTGCCGGAATTGTCCATAATCAGTTAGTCAAGTTACTAGGTTAATTGTCCCATTGCGGTTTTTATATGGGAGAGGCTACACCAGACATGATTTTAGCTACTTGTGGTCACATGCACTATATGATTGTAACCTTGGCAGGAATCCACGAATACTAGAATATACATTAAGGCAATAATTTACCTAACGATAGCATTAAGATAATTCATTAAAAGAAAATCTGGCTTTTGTCACACTCGATTTTTGTGGTAGAAAGCCGTTTTTTCTTGGGAAAAAAGATTTCTCCACGATAGTGGTACCGTGGCAAGAGGAATTTCTCTGAATTTACGAGCATTGACTAGACTTGTCCTTCTTGGCTTCATCGAAATTTCATGTATTGTTTAACGGTTTTGAGTGAATCTTGTGCCCTCTTCGTCAACTTCTTCGCTACAGATAGAAGGGCGGCTACATTCTTTCTTTATACTTGCAGTAGTGTATCAATATATGTATCATCTAGGGATTGATTCAGATGGCCTGTTAAGTAGCTCTGGTTCAGCAATATTCTGGGAAGGTCACTTGGAAGAACTTGGGATCAGCCCCTCACAAACCATTTTTGTTTTAACTACAGTCTAAAAAAAAAGTGAAATAAGTTAAAACATGGAGCAAAAAATAAGAAACCAAGTTCCTTTATGAAACATGTAAGTGTTCGCATAGGACGAGAGAAACAACTTAAAGTAATATGAGCTACACTACAATGGTGAAGATGTCAGATATAATGACGGAATATGGCATTCTACTCAATCAGGTGTGATTAAACATGTGGACATTTCAATAACAACAATACAGACCAATACATCAATCATGTAGAATGTATGAATCACATGTTATTCATCTATAAAAATCAATCAGATAGCACTTCATAAATTGTTAGTGTTCTAATCATTGGCCAACAATTGACTAAAGCAAACCAAGACAATCAGGTAAATTAGGGGAAAGACCCAAAATAGGCATGGACTTATAGAAGCTTGTCGTACAAGTTTAGTGCGATGACTACCCTTGGTGCCATGTTTTATGTCCAACGAGATTAAAATACCAAAAGACACTTCTTTCTGCAATTCAGCGTATTCTGCTCCATTGCCCTTCTACATTGACGTATCATGTGTATAACCATGTCAGCTGGTTTGGAAGCATGAAAATATTTGCAGGTTGGAACTAAAAAATAGAAGGATAAAGTCCGCGTGATATATGTCTATATTCTTAAAGGTTGCATTAACAAGGACCAGATGTCATATTCAAACCAGCTGGGAATAAATTCACAAACAAGGTATAACACATGTTGAATCGACATGGTAAGGATTTAAGTATGATCATAAAGTTATAACTTACACTAGAACAAAATCTGGCTTTTGCCATGATTTCACTAGTAGGAAAACCTTTATAGCAGTCCGAGTATCAGTTGCGATTTTGTTTATATACGCCACTGGTATAGGCAGGGTCGCCTAGCAGTGACGTGCCTAATGCGTGTCCCCCCCCCCCCCCCCCCCCCCCCCCCCCCCCCCCCCCCCCCCCCCCCCCCCCGTAAGTGGAACCCGGGCGTCAACACTGGTGGCTCACCAGTTTTCTTACGCGCCATTGTTATTTCAGTATTGGGGGAGTGACCAACTAGGCCGATACTAGTTTCTGAACCATGGTGGCGCGTCGCAGTGGCCACACGCCACTAAACCCTCCCGCCTGCCCGGCGCCCATGGCCTCTATCAGAGGCATGGCTTACCTTTCAGCCTCTCACAACACCGGTCAAGCGGCTAGCCTTTAAGGCACGATACTTGTCCTGCCAAGTCAGAACCAAGCTAGTGCAACATAGCGGCGTCCGTTAAAGCCATGGCAACCGAGAGAAAATCATCCCTGCCATACTCTCTCCCACACGCTCTTCTCCTTGCCGCTGCCTTTCTTGCGCCTCTTCTCTCCTCCCGCAATGACCCACAACGGCGAGAACGGCGGCAGTAGGCCTGCATGGGAGCCCTGGTATTGCCGCATAACCTTCTAAAGGACGTTGTCGAGGAGTTCTTCAGGTACGGGCTCATGGTCCTGCCTGACTATAGGCTGTCGAGCAGCTGGCACATAAGCGAGGGCTGGTGGCCCGTGCCGCCCCTCCCCAACGTCGACACCGAGGAGATGGAGGATCTCATCCTCGACATGTGGAATCGGCTATCAGAGGACCACTCACATGGACTATCATTAAGTAACACAACAACCATCAGATCACGAATTATAAAGGATGACATTGGAGTGGCAAGCCCTAGTCACAAACGACAACAAAGCTCTCAAGAAAGAAGGAATGCCTACTTCTGATTGTACCATGTGGTTCGATGTACCCTCAATGGAACCAGAATACGGGCGGTTTTAAAGAGGTTGAAAGGAAAGATACTCCAATAGGCGACCAACTTCAGATTCAACACTACCAACAACATTGAAGAATACGAAGCTTTCTTGCGCGCAAGCTCATGGGATCAAGCGCATATTTGTACAATAGGATCTCCTATTTGGTAATAAAACATATCGACACGTCATAACAGTACCTTGATGACAAGAGATGCAAAAATATGTCGATGAGATATGCAAGATGGAACGCCTTCATCTTTTGTAGGGTTGTCACACAATGTACATGGAAAATCGCCTCGTGGGAATACTTTGCATGCGCCACAGGCTCAAAATGAACCATTGTCATCCAGAGCATTTTTAAAACCAACAATGCTCCATACATCAATGGAGACCATATCGACAAGTAGGAAGATGCCCTTGGGAAGCCAAAGAATCCCACGGGACAATGGAAGCGCCACCCTCAGGGGTGATACTAATCATCCTGGCCATCAAAGGAATAATAATCAAAGATGGACGGAGCCCCTGAAGAAAACACCCTCCTTGTCAAGGCAAAAATGTACGCAATTTTCGATGGAGTCTCGTGAAAGGAGAGGCTTAGCCTTACTGAAGTGCATATCCAAAGGAGACACAACCAAACTCCTCATAGAGATACACACCAGAATGTGTGGAACCCACCTTGACACATGATCCACCATGAACAAAACCCCGAGACACAGTTATATTGCCACCATGGTCCAAGATGCCATAACACTTGTCTGAAATTGCGAGGCAAGGCTGAATATGGCCAAATCCGCCAACACATAGTGCTGAAGAACATTACCATCACGTAGACATATATCCACTTAGTAATGGACCTACTCTGATTCCAAATGCCGTCGGGGTATGTGGTGGTCGCTCATGTTAGTTCGGACTCCGAGCATGGAGAGATGTAGTGTGAAATAACTTTCCCCTCAAGTGGTTACTAAGGGTTAAATGTTCAAAAAATCGGCCGAGTTACTGATTAATTGTGAACCAGTGGGTGAGCGATAAGATTTTGCCATATCGCTGAGGTTTCTCGTTTTGGACGATTAATCGCTCTGACAAGCGATTTATCGGGTTCAAAGCGATAAATCAGCTAGGCCCATGACGCCAAAATATTTAATTTCCGCCCTCGCCCAGCCTCCTCCCGCAATCCTCTGTCTACACTCCCGCTCCATAGGGTTTCAGCCATGTCTGCTCGCGATTCACCCCCCCCCCCCCCCCCCCCTCCCGCCACCATGGTACCCTCCGACGGCCGGAGCTAGCCCGGCCTGACCTGCTCACCGTGCTCCCCACCATTTTGATCTCTCCCTTCCTCGACTTTCCCAGCAGCTAGAACGCCGGCGCGGGGCAGCTCCCATCTCGTCCGAGTCGGCAGCAACACGACGGCCTGAGCTTCTTGCACCAGCAACAGGTTTCCGGACGCTTAGCCAGCTCGTCCAGGTCCTCAGCAGTACCACGGTCAGCGCCCCTTCCTCCAGCAGCAGGTCTCCGGCCGCCCAGCTCGTCCAGGTGGGCAGCAGAAGTTAATCTCTTCTCTAGTTATTTATGTAGCTCGAATTTTTGATTGATACTTACTTGATACTACAGTAGCCTGATACGTGTTATGGTGTTGCCATTTAATTTTTTGTAGATGGCTGCTAGTGCTTCTGCTGCATCTGAGGTTGAAAGTTCGTACGTGCTTAAGAGGAATTCAGATGACATGGCCTGCGAACTGAGGCTCAGCTATAATATTTTCTATTTCAAATTTAAGTGGATGCATTGATGGTTGTTTCCATTTTGTATAGCACATTGTAGATTATTTATTTTTATTAGTGCTATAACTTGAGATTTACAAAAAAAAACTAGCCGATAAATAGGAGACCGATAAAATCGATTAATCGTCCGATAAGCGATTAATCTCTAATCTGAGGCCGACCGAGCAGTAAACGATAAGTGATATCTTGAACATTATATCGAACATGTTGGGAAGTTAGTAAATTTCTTACTCCTTCTAGCAACATGTAGATAACCAATAAAAGTATATTTCTTTTGCCAGCAATAGAGTTTTAAAGTACAACAAAAATATTAGACATTTTGATTAATGACAGAATATGATAAAAACATTTTATCTCGAATTTAACAAAAAAAACTACGAATACAATTATGTGTACGCCAAAGTATTAGGTGTTTCATATGGAGGAAACTTGACCTGGTTTTACGGGTTCACATGACCTCTCTGTCATGAACATGGTGGGACAAAAAGTGAAGTATATATATGAGAAATGATCTATTGATACCCACACATCATTGTCGATAAAATACCACCAGCATTCATAAAGGAATCATGTCCATAAATTCACATACTTTACACCCACACAAGAATGGGAAAATACTCCCCATCCACACATCATTGTCGATAAACTAAGTACTTGGTACTGAGCATTACGTAAAGTACGGTGACAAGAAGTTAGGCATCGGCTATGGCGGACACAAACATACCTCGCAGTTATCTTTTCTATTAGAGCAGAGAGCGTGATATGGTGTCACACTTTCAATTATTTAAACAAATGCCACCGCTAACCCTCCCGCTAAAAACATGGATAACTCCGGAGGCAGGCGCTACTAAGTACTCCTCCATTCCCAAATATAAGATGTTTTTAGACTTTGTTCGCATTTAAATATACATAAATGTATCTAGACACCTTACATGTGTATGTACACTTATTTTTGTATGTATCTAGACAATAGACAATATGTTTAACATCTAAAACATCTCCACTAATATTAAAAGACAAAGTCTGTCAAATCCGGAGGATCTGAACCGTCTATCAGGTCTGATCCAACGTCTCAAGTTTGCCCAATGATGTATGTTGTGCTTTTGTGTTTAACGAAAAAAAAACGTCAGCAACCGGTCCACGCCAACGACCACGTTCCCCACCCCACGACCCCCACTCTCCTCCTTTCACCACGCCGAAGGACTCACCGCCCCGCCAGACTCTCCTCTCACCGCACAGACGGCCGCCTACCTCACCGCGCCGCCGGACGCTCCTCTCACCGCGCCGCCGGACGGCACTCTCCACCGCGCCGCCGACCCTGCCGCCACCAACGCTCTCCCGCCGCAGCCTGCACGCCGTCAAGCGAGGTCACCACAGCCTGCACGCCGAAACTCCAACGCTCCCCACGGCCGATGGAATAATCGTCCGCGGCCCTTTCTCGGCCGTCGCCCTCTCCAGACCGCTTGGCCCTGCACTCCTCTCCATGTTGACAAATTGTCAGGGTCTTCGCATAGTGATCTATACCAGGAATTGATTACTGTAGATAACAGGATAGTAGATCTCAACAATAGAGAGTAATTAAGCAGGAAATTGGCAAGAAAAGGGGAAAACAACCAAAAGGGAAGAACAGGACCAATAAATTAGGGTTTATTGGTAGCGTGCCTCCCATCCACCCACTCTCCCGGGTTATAACGAGTACCCCGGTGAGCCACACATTAGTTCAATACATCATTGTCTTAGCGCTAATACAGCTTAGTCACTGATTACAAAATGGATCGTTGGATCGAAGGAAACGTTATCGGACGATCTGAGCCGTTGGCTAACTGAAGGTGTTGCTCTGCTTCTACTGACGACAGGCCTTGACAATTCCCCCGCTTGAGACCATACTTCAAGGATGGAAATGAGGGAATGTTGCTCGGATGAAACTTGCGTCTTCCCATGTTGCTTCTGCAGGGGTCAGATTCTGCCAATGAATCAACCATTGGGGAACTGGAATGTCATACGAACCTGCGTTCCGAGGGACTTGGCGATATTCCAGAACTGCAAGCGGCTCCACTTTGATCTTACCATCTGGAGTTAGTAGTGGCAGGGTTGGGTTGGGAACAGCTGCAGGTCCCAGGTGCTTCTTGAGCTGATTCACGTGGAAAACGTCATGAAGAAGTGTGCCTGCTGGCAGTTGAAGTTGATAGGACACCTGGCCAACTTTCTTCAGAACCCTGAATGGTTCGTAGTACTTAGAGGATAGCTTCAGTGCATTGCGTAGCCCCAGTGTCGTTTCTCGGTATGGCTGCATTTTCAAGTATACCATGTCGCCCACCTCAAAGTGGCGTTCAGTCCTTTTCAAGTCAGCATAGCGTTTGTGCCTGTTCTGAGCTTGCTGGAGATTTTGCTTCAAAGCTTTCAACATGCTTTCTTGATCTTGCAATGTTACTTCAACTTCCGGGCTCAAATCACATGGGAGGGCAATGTCATGTATTTGTGGTGGTTTGTACCCATAGAGAGCTTCAAAGGGAGAGCATTTCAGTGAGGTGTGGTAAGATGAATTGTACCACCACTCTACAGCTGGTAACCATTCAGCCCATTTTTTTGGTTCTTTGAACGCCATACTGCGAAGATATTGCTCCAAACATTGATTTACTCTCTCAGTCTGCCCATCAGATTCGGGGTGATAAGCAGTGCTAAAGTGGAGTTGGACTTGAAGTGCTGCAAAGACCTCTTGCCAGAACTTTGATGTGAAGATGCGGTCTCTGTCACTCACAATGATCTGAGGAGGGCCATGTAACTTGAATATGTTGTCAACGAATAATTTTGCTACCTGAGGAGCAGTGAAAGGGTGTGACAAGGTAAGAAAATGGGCATACTTTGTCAATCGGTCCACTACCACCAGAATAACATCCTTCCCCTTCGATTTTGGTAATCCCTCCACGAAGTCCATGCTGATTTCAGACCACTTTGTCTTTGGAATGTTCAGTGGATCTAATAGACCAGGGTAATGGACCTCTCGGTTTTTGAAATTTGGCAAATTGGACAAATTGTCACCTTCTCATTGATGTATTGCTTCATGTTCGGCCAATAGAACAGTTGTTTCAGACGGTGATAGGTAACCCTACCTCCAGAATGTCCTCCAAACAGGGATGAATGGAAGGAGTTGAATAACTTCTCCTTAAGGTCTGTGTTGCTGCCGATGCAAATTCTGTTTTTGTATCGGAGTATTCCAGACTGCAGCTTGAAGTTGGTTTGGCTAGAGGGTGTGATGGCTAGTTCTTGTACGAGTTCTGTGAATTTTGCATCGTTTTGATAAGTCAGTTCCACCTCTGTCATCCAAGTCGGAACAGCTGCTGAGATGGCCACACACTGATCCTCAGGGGTACCATATTTTCTAGACAATGCATCGGCGACCAAGTTTTCCTTGCCCTGTTTGTACTCTATGGAGAAGTCAAACTCCAATAGTTTTAGCATTAATTTATGCTGAATACCCTCTAGTAACCTCTGACTTGCCAGGTATTTTAAGCTCTGTTGATCCATTTTTATGATGAGCTTGTTTCCCAGGAGATAGTGCCTCCACTTGCGCAGTGACTCTAGGATAGCGAGAGCTTCCTTTTCATAGATGGATAAAGCCACATGGCCTTGGGTCCTAAAGCCTTACTGAAGTAAGCTATAGGTCTGCCTTTTTGCATGATTACTACGCCCAAACCATTGCCTGAAGCGTCTATTTCCAAATTGAATGGAATGGAGAAGTTTGGTAGAATTAGCACAGGTGGTGTTGTCATTGCAGTTTTCAGCTTTTCAAAGGCTGCTTGTTGTTGTTCGGCCCAAATGAACGAGTTCTTGTTGAGGGCATCATGAAGAGGTCTGCAAATTGCAGCATAGCCTTCAATAAATCTTCGGTAGTAACCTGTCATTCCCAGCCAGCGCCTCAGTTCCTTTAGTGATGTAGGAGGTTTCTAGTTTGCAATTTCTTTTATTTTCTCTGGATCCGTAGCTACCCCATCAGCAGATATTACATGCCCTAGATACTCAACAGACTTGGTTGCAAAGGTGCATTTCGACATCTTTGCCTTCAAGTGATGCAATTTAAGGATGTTGAGGACCGTAGTGAGATGCTTCTTGTGAAGTTGTGATCATTCAAGTGTTTGCTGTAGACAAGAATGTCATCGAAGAAGACTAAGATGAATTTACGCAAGTGTGGGGCAAATATGCTGTTCATGAGCTGTTGGAAGGTTGCTGGGACATTGGATAATCCGAAGGGCATCACCAAGTTTTCGTAGTGGCTGAGATGTGTGCTGAAGGCTGTTTTGGCAATATCATTTGAGTTCATCCTTATCTGGTGGTATCCGGACCTGAGGTCAATTTTGGAGAATACCGTTGCTCCATGAAGCTCATCAAGCAAGTCTTCAATTACTAGAATTGGGTACTTATTTTTGATGGTTAGGTTGTTCAATTGCCTATAGTCAACACAAAGATGCCAGGTCTTGTCCTTCTTGCGCACCAAAATTGCCAGAGAAGAGTATGGGCTGTTGCTCAGCCGTATTTCATTGTTTTTGAGCATTTTCTGGACTAGGTCTTCCACAATGTTCTTATGCTTGTGGGGCATGCGATAGGGTCTTACATTTGGAGGGTTTGCCCCTTCTTGTATCGGTATGGTGTGATCACAAGATCTTGAAGGTGGCAGTCCACTGGATTCCTCAAATATGTCAGGAAATGCTTGGAGAATTTCCGCTACAGGACTGTTTGTGGAGTCAGTCTGTTGCTCAGCAGTAGGCTCTTCTGTCTTGTCTTGTGGCGTAAACCTGATCAAGAATGCTTGAGCACCTGCCATTAGTAATTCTGAACAGGCTTTAGCAGAGATAACTTCTGGTTTAGTAGCTCTGTCCAGGATTGTAACCCATTTATCTCCCACAGTGATTGAAATACTCCTCTTCTCCCAATCTGTGTAATTTGGACCATGGAAGTTAAGCCAGTTGGCGCCCAACACCATGTCATATCCCTTTAAAGGCAATACCTTGAAATCGTATTGGAAGGAGTGGTTCTGAATCTTGAAGGTACAGTTTGGGACGTGACCATTGGATAATAATTCTCCTCCTCCTGCTACCATGACCTGATGAGCAGCAGTTTGTTGAATTGGTAATTTCGCCTTGGTTGCGAAATCACTGTCTAGAAAGGTATTAGTGCTTCCACTATCGATCAGGGCAACTGCTTGCTTCCCATTGATGTTTACTGTTACTGACTTTGTAGTTTCTCGAAGAATGCCATGTAAAGCTTCAGCGGAAATAATGTAGAGCTGTGCAGGTGGAGCCTTTGTAGCAGTCGATGTTGTTGCAGGAGGTTGTTTTGGTTCTGTTGGAGGAGTTGGATTTTGTACAGCTGGTAAAGTCGTAGCCGCATCTTGGTATTCTTCTTGTGTGTTCATTACTTCCTCCTCTTCCTCACTGTGCTCTTGCAGTTCAATGGCATGGAGTATGCTCTGCAGATTGGGACATTTATGACCATACACCCATGTTTATGGACAATACCAGCACTTCGTTTTTTCTCTGGGCTTGTTCTCCATTGGAGGTCTTGCCCTGTTTTCCCTGTTCATCTGATTTTGGCTGGGAATAAAAGGAGGGTTGCTCTTGGCGACATTAGCAGTGGGTCGTCTGTTTGCAGACAAGTAGGCCTGTTCTTGCTGTCGAGCCTGCCAATAAGCTGACCATAAGGTCGATGAATTGTGACTCTTGACGGCATGTTTGACAGTGTCTTTTAGCCCTGAGAGGAATCTCAGCAGGAAAAAATTATCTGTCAAGTAAGGATGATCTCTCTTCATCTGAATCATGAATGTTTCGAATGCTTCGATGTAACTGTTAACTGTGGTTGTCTGTTTGACATGCTGACACTGCTCCATAGACGTATGTTCATCTGGTGGAGGAAACCTGTCACAGAGCAGCTCACAGAATTGTGTCCAGTTAAGCAGATAGAGATTTAAACCACTGCTTGACAGCCAAGTTTTTGCCTTTCCTCTGATGTGCGCATTTGCCCATTTGATCTTTGCTTCTTTCTGGATGCCTATCAGCTGAAAGATGCTTTCGCACTCGTCAATCCATGCTAAGGCATTTTCTCCGAAGAATAGAGGCAACTCCATGTTGGGTGTGCGGATATATGGGTCTTGTGCAGAATTGTTTGTGTGAGTGTAAGGTAGGGGTGGTGGTGGAGATGATGGTGGTGGAATATGGGATGGTGCTGGTAACGTAGGAATTGTAGGCTGGGGTGGTGTGTAAGTATACTGCGGCTGACAGTACTGCTGTTGGTATGGTGGATAGGTTGGAGGAGGTGGATAGTATGAGGTATAATTTGAAGGTGGAGGATACTGATTGTATGGGTAGTAGCTTTGTATTGGTGGAGGATAGTAAGGCCTAGGTGGGATCGGTGGTGTGTAACCGATGTTTTGTGTTGCATAAGGAGGTGGATAATTGGGAGTGTTTGGTGTAGAAAAACCAACACTTTGTGATGTGGATGGTGGTGGGTACGGTGTGGAGTTTGGTGGAAGTGAAGTATACATGTGTGGATGGGTTTGTGGGTTGGTGTACTGCTGAAAGTGGTTGTTTTGTGGTGGTGTTGAAGAAGAACTTGCTTTGCTTGCGTCCTGGTTTGGGATATTGGGTGAAAGCACAGGATTTTGCGTACTGGGTGGGAATTGTGGGTGGGGAAGTTGATTGGGGTTCAGGTTTCCAAATCGAACAGGGTGGTGTGGTGGCTGGGTTGAGTTTGAAACAGGGGACGGTGTGGGTGTGGCACCTTCATTGATCGGGCTCAAATTGGAAGGGGGTGGTGGAGGTTTAGTGAAGTTCCTGCTGTTTGGATCAGACGCACTAGCAGACGGAGGATGGTCACGGTTCACTGCGAGACCAATCTGAGCTACCATGTCGGTGAGCATGGAGAGATTACCTTGAATCGCATCGACCGACTACTGCTGCTGCGTGAGTCTCCTGTTGATATTCAGGACCTCACGAGGTAGATGACCAGCGATTTCTTCCTCTGCTTCGGCTTGAGCCTGCGCCGCCCCTAGCAATTCGGCTTCTTCCGTTGCGGCGGCCATCCTCTCCTGAGATCTGGTTCGTCGGTGTGGCATCAAGGTGTTGAGGTTCCGTGGAACGAGTTTGGAGCGGGGAACGTGAAGCTGGAAGGGATTTTACGCCCAAATCAAGGTGATTTGGGAACCTCCATGGCTCGTGGGCCGCCGGCTTGAGGTAGGTGATGCTCGTTCGGGGAAAGAGGCTTCTGATACCAATTGTCAGGGTCTTCGCATAGTGATCTATACCAGGAACTGATTACTGTAGATAACAGGATAGTAGATCTCAACAATAGAGAGTAATTAAGCAGGAAATTGGCATGAAAAGGGGAAAACAACCAAAAGGGAAGAACAAGAACAAGAAATTAGGGTTTATTGGTAGCGTGCCTCCCATCCACCCACTCTCCCGGGTTATAACGAGTACCCCGGTGAGCCACGCATTAGTTCAATACATCATTGTCTTAGCGCTAATACAGCTTAGTCACTGATTACAAAAATGGATCGTTAGATCAAAGGAAACGTTATCGGACGATCTGAGCCGTTGGCTAACTGAAGTTGTTGCTCTGCTTCTACTGACGACAGGCCTTGACACGAATCCAATCCCATCTCCCAGTTTCCCACCACCATCCGGTGCACAACGCCGGGACACCGCCGCCGATCTGCACACGACGCCCCGCCCGCAGCAGCGCCCTACCCGACGCGAGGGCGCCTCGCTGCCCTATCATACGCAAGCACGTCGCATCTGCACTGCTCTACGCGAGGGCCCCACCATCATACTGCCCGACGTGGGCGACGCCCGCCGTCTGCACCCGGCCATATGTCTACGCACTACCGTCCCTGCACCCAGCTCGACGGCGTGCTGCTGCTCCAATGCTTCTGGATTCCTTGCAAGAAATTTCAACGTATCTGCATTTCAAGGTTCAACAATCAACATGGATCGGATTGGTATCTTCAGCACAGTCCTGCAATCGATGCCAGAGCAAGGTAGATGATTTTCTAATCCGTGTTTGTTCACGATTAGTCTGCTCAAATGCATATTCTTAGATTTTATATAGATGGTACCATTTTCATGAATTCATGGTTAATCATGGTTTGAGTTGATATCTGCTCAGCCATGGTGACTTCATGGCTGTAGCTAAGTGCCTCTTCTCGGAATTCAGATGGAGGGGACCAGATTCACACTTACACTTTTGAATGGATGAAATGTGTAAGTCGAAGAGCGACTAGCACAATCTTCATGTGTTTCTAGGCTAACACCAGCTATGTATTTTGTATCTCGCTTCTTATTCTTAAACGGGTCTTGCTTTTTTGCTATTACAATTGGCTGTGAACAAGTATATCCCCTTGTTCAGTATGTCCTTTTGTTAGATGTAAACTGTGTGCTGCCTTCTTTGGATAATATGACATTAACTTAATGTTGTGTGATTAAACTCTGTGATATGTACTAACTACAACCAGTATATCTGTGGAAGGTGTTCTATCAAAGAGATGATACGTGTGTGCATGATGCTGCACTCAAATTTCGATTGCTGACTTAACCATAATGAGTCAAAGGTACGGTTTCAGATTTGTTGTTCTGAAAAAGCAATTTCATTATTTTTATTTGTTTGAAAGTACTCTTAGTTGTTTGAAGGAATTAATGAATTTCTTGTGGGGATCATGGTGGCATTGCACACATGCAAGGCAACCGTGTGAAGGGGACTGTCACCAGTAAATATATGGACCGTCTTGTTAGGCCTAGCTTCACTAAAACTATGGTCCAATAATTTGGATGTTGCACATTAATAGAGGTTTTGCTCCTTCACTTGGTCCTGAAAATTATCGAAAGACTCGCTTCACAGTGTAAGAGCCCATTAGAAATGCAAAGTTATCTAGCCAAGGGAATTGCATTTCCTTTCCCATATTCAGTTATTGTGCATTTCCCTAAATCTTTCTCAAGATGCAGTGTACTTAAAGATATTTATGTGTATGTGATCGTTGTGGGTGGTATTCATTGCTTCTTGGAAGAAAAAATATGTCTGTTGATAATATGCTAGCCAGTGGATGCCCTGATGCTCCATGCACATGGTCCTGGTCCTTTTCCTTCTGCTAATGTACTTTGAGGTTACTTCAGGATCATATTTATTTCCTCCACACATGCTACTTGCTTGTAGCTTACTCATCATTATATCACTTGACCACATTTTGCAAATATCCATAATTTTGTTGTGATACACAGGAATCGATGGAGATTAGTTGAGATGGAGACCATTTTTGTTTTACGACCATGGAATTTTGGGTTGCCTTTGAAATGCACATCGATGTATTTAGTCTGGTATACTCACATTCTTACTTGGGCGTGCATGGAAATGTTTTGTCACTGTATTATATACTCCAAAATAGTGGTAGTTGTTTCTGTTTCTCTTTTATGCAATGTCTCAGCTAACATTATTATTCCCAACTTCTGATTTTTGCAATGGAAATGTAGAAAACAGTGATTTTTGCGATGGAAATGTAGAATGAAGCAGTTATTCTCTTCGGTTAGAACAGTGGGAGGCAAGTTTCTGAAATAATACTTTACATTCAAACTATACACATCTTGCCGATTGCTGCTTCTAATTTTATTCTAAACATCATATGTGTTACTTCCAGTGGCACTGTGGCGCAGGGCATGATGAATGTTGAATCTGGTCAGATGTTGATGACTTTGGATCATCATTTACTCGAAAGAAGCCTAATATGGTTGCCTCACTCCAGTCCATCAGGAAGTGAGTTCGCTAATTGAGTTGTTTTTGTTGCAATGAAGCTGTTTAGTTGCATGATATGTTTTTTTCCTGGCAATTTAGAACTTAGTTTAAACCGATCTCCATTCTCAAATGTATACTCCTATGATCTAATGACCAGGAGTTGATGCAAGTGAAGCAGAGTCGGAGTGAGAAAAAGAACAGGACGGTCATGCTGAAGCTTGGCATGAAGTCCATCACTGGTGTTGTGCCGTGTAATTGTCAAGAAGGGCAAGCACGTGAGTTTCTTGAGTGCTCTTATCTTTCTTTCCACAATTATTTTAGTTATTTTCATGCTGCTAGCTTATGTTCTATTTTCAACATGAGGAATATAACTGTCTAACCGAGATCCTTCTTTCAGTTTGTTTTCTAGGTTTTCACTATGAGGAATAGAATTGAGTAGTATGTATGCATGTACGCAACAAAGCTCCATTTTATTTTCTAGGTTCTTTATTATGGCAATTCAGGTTTAGTTGACATTAATTCTCTGTACTTGCGCTCTGCACTTGCAGCTGGGAACTGACATCCGCGTCTCCTTGGATAGATAATCTGCGGCGAGGTTCTGACATGGAGGATGCCGGCAACGCCATGTCTGTGACAACCACGAGCTTCGTGCTGACTATGATTCCGCAAATGGATATTCGGTGTGGGAGCCCGCGTCGCTGAAAGCGTTCCGCCGTCACCAGCAGCCATCCTGCGCGGCGCTGAATATGTCCCGCGCGCCATCCACTTACAGACTAAACACTAGAGATGTTAAAGAAGCTTTGGAAATGGAAGAATTTGTCCAAACAGAAGGTGTTTGCCTGGTTATTATTGGTGGATAGGCTAAGCATTACAGATATGATGGAGATAATAAACTGGCATTTCACCTTTGGAGTTAACCATGAATGTGTTGTAGGAGGATCAGAGAAACAAGAGAACATTTGTTACTTTAACTTTTTCTTTTGGTAGAAGATGTTGGGCAAATATTGGCATCACTTGGTCATACAATGTTGATATTTATCAAATGTTCTCTGCTGCCAAGCCTGCCTTCTTGGGGCCATGTTTTCTTGAAGTAGTCACTTGTGTTCTCTAGAATATTTGGAAGCAAAAGATTGATTTTGTAGCATAAGGTTCCTTTTCCATGGCTTGCTGGCATATCCTCTTCATAAGAGATCTGGAGTTAATTTGGTGTTGCATCTCTCCCTCAAAATAGAAACAATCGTAATTCATGATTAAATAGCTTATAGTTCTTTGGTTTTCTTCTTCATATCCCTATCTCCCTTTATAAATATGTACCTCAGTTTATCTTTATATATGTATAATGAAAAACACATAATAGATTGGTTCCCTATTGTTTTTCAATCATTCTTTTTTGGCGTGCATTGCACATGCACAATTACTAGTCTTACATTTAGGAACAGAGGGAGTAGTGAAGTACCAACCGCACGCCATCTCGCCGCTTCTCTCGCTCCCGCTAGATTCTCGCTTGCGGAACCGCCGCCCAACCCATCCTCCTTGGCTCGGCTTTCCGCAAGACATGAGCGGGCACCAGGCGACGCCAAGTCCACGCCGGGTTGGCGCTGTGCGCATGCTCCTCTCAGCCACATCGGCTCGAGGTCCCGTCGGTTACGACCTCCCAGTGGCCTGCCGACGGCGACTAGACCTCTGTTCCGGACCCGGGTTATCGGGGACCTCCCATATCCCTCCCGCTGCCGTCGAGTATGCTCGCACCGGCCGCGTCCTTGGTCCTTCCTCTGCGTCTGCACCCATTGGCCGAGGCCCTCTCTCAAGTCCGCCCGTGCGGTCCTTGGAGATGGTGGTGGTTGTTGGAACCAATCTTGTTATTAGTGCTAAGAGTAGTTATTTAGATCATGTTTTATTTGTGTACTTGCGTCCTAACACTAGAAGCTGCGGCTGGGTACACATCTAGAGCCGTGATTATGTGTACCGATGCAAAGCAATTAGTGTTAGTGAGATGCATGCATTGTTAGAGTAGTGGTGCATGCACGTGGTTGCATGGATAAGCTAGTTGTTGGAGATAAGCTAGGACTTAGTAATCAGAGTAATCTCCATTTGCGAGGAGAACGGCCGAGTCGTGTGGCCGGATTGCTAGTGGCCGTTTCCACCGGCTAGTGGAGTGATTAGTGGATCAGTGGGTTAGTGGGTGCGTGATCAGCTGGGTTGGCCCGGCTATTTAAACCCTTGTAACCATTTTGTTTTGTGTGGCCTGCGGGCAGAGAAAACAATGTAGCGTTTGTGTGTGCCAAGGGTGAGTCTCGGCAAAGCCTATATGTTCTTCCTTGACTGTGTGTGTGCGGGTGTGTCTTGGTCCTGTGTGTGTTTCTCTTGTGTGCGTCCACGAGAGAAACAAGAGAGTTGAGAGGTAGAAGAAGAAGGGAGCTGCAAGGCGCAGCTCCTACAGTGGTGAGCTTCCCGGGGCGCGTCCGCTCCTCTCTCAAGTCCATCCGGGCGGAGTTCCAGCTCAGCGTCTGCACCCGTTGGCTGAGGCCCTCTCTCGACCTTAATCGCAAGGCTCTAGTTCTCGCGTCCCTCCGTGGTCGACCATGGGCTCTCCAAGGTGCGGCGACAGCGGCATGAGCTTCGCGACCACCTGCTGCGCAAGGTGAAATCAGGTTCCTCGTCAGTTTCTGCATCGGTCACTCCGGCATCTCCCTCATCTTCCAAATTCCGGCAATGGCATGAGGGCCCTCTGTTGCCGATTCAAGTTGGTGCTCAGGTGTGTGCTTCAGAGAAATCCTGCTCTTAGTGCTGTGAGCCAACCACCATGGCGTTGTTAAGCTTCATGGGGGTGTGGTCGTGGATCTGCACCTCTACCTCCAACCCTTGTCCAGGTCTCACGGCCGGTGAGCGGTGACCATGTCTGCATATGAACTTGTGCTTGCAGCTGCTCATGTGATCAAAAGCACAAGAAATTAGGAATGTTGCAAGGAATAGCAATTATTTTATCAAATTTTCAGTTCTTTGTACTGAAGAGGAATCATATGGACTGGGAGTCTGGGATAGTGGTTGTTGATTGATGCGTTTTGCTACACAATGATCTCGTCAATAACCGAATTGGGGCTGTACCGATAATGCTTATGCCAACTTTTATTTTTTCAACGGATAGGATTCGGATGATTTTTATTTTGTCACATAATTCCTCCTCAATAAAAGTCCACCATATTAGATGCAAGGTGCAATCAGTTTTGATTTTTTACTTTTTGATCATGAAGTTGGTTTGGTTACAGGTTGACCATCAATTACAGATTTTTTTTTGTGTGAATGAATTACTGATTCTGGTTGTACTTGTCTAACTGTCCGCACTTTAGTACAACAAGGAGCTGGCCGTTTTGATGCTACAGTTGTTTTCTTCTGAGGTAAGCTATCATTGAAATTAGATCCATGAGAATATGCAGGCCAACTATGGTTATGTGGTACCCAATAATTTGTAGGAGCAGATTTAAACTTTTTTGTCCTTTAGGTTTCAATTTTCTGAGAATTATTAGCTTACTGAGTCATACAGCATGGACAGACGAAGCTACATAAAAATTGTTTGTAATGTTTAAATAGACTGATCTATTTCCTTCTTATATTACTGAGTCATACAAATTCTTAGCTTATTGAGACATACAAATTCTTTCTCGTGTCCAGGTCATAGCAACAAGATATGATGACTGTATAATACAAAATCACATTTATGCATATCCAGGTCGTCTGATTGGCAAGCTTCAAAGAGTTGAGATCCAAGAGTTGTGTGGCTGAAAGAGCTTAGCACTGCATTACTTTGGTGAGAGCTTGTTTTCTTCTTGCACTCAGTTCAGTTAAGACACTTCACTGCCATATAACAACTTGAATTGTTTTTTATTCTGAATTATGTTTCTAGGTAGTACACTAGTACAGTATGAAACTGCGGTTTCCCCTTAAGCACCAAGATGTGGTGTAAATTGATGGGAATGACATGATATTAACTTTATCTTTGTGGTGGTTCCCGTAAACGTTTTCTTTCGTTTCATGTTAGTTAATCATTTGATGTTGCTGCAAATGTAATGTGTGATATAAATTGGAAGAACTAGGAGGCAGCCGAGGTAAACGGTTTTTTGGGATCCCGGACTAACAGGGTTTGTTGTTTAAAGTTCAAACGATATGCATAGACCAATGAAATGGGAGAAGTGTAAGGAAGCGGCCGGGGTCATTTTTGTTATCGGGTCGTTTTGTAGTTTGATTTTCTCCATTATACACAATATTGTTTTTTTAAGTTTCATGGGGTCACAAATGTGTTCTCTTTGTTTCCTGTGAGAATTAAGGAGAGACAAACATTCTCACTATATTGCAGCACGTGATTCTGATTTGTAAATAAGACATTTAATAACACATCCTTTGCCCCTGTATTTGAGGAACGTTTTATTTGTCAATCGAACATAGATTATACCGTCATCACTTAAGTTTAATATAAATATGGCAAAGCGATTGTAAGGCAAGATGAAGTTTTGAAATGATGACAACGACTAAAAGAAGCAAGCGAGAGAATCAGTATTTGACACACACATATTTTACCTTACAAAATTGTTTGATCAGTGTGTCTATGTATTTTTTTATTCCGTTGCAAGGCATGGACATTTCTTTACTATTAAAAGATAGAGCGTGGTATGGTGTCACACTTCACAATAATTACCGGAAAATGCGACCACACTGCCGTAACCCTCGCTAACTAACCGCGGTCTAATTTCTCGCCTAGCGCTTATCTCTCTGATTCTTGCGTCACTGAAGGAACTACTCATCTTGAAAATCGCCATTTCCCTAAGGAAGAAGTCCATTCTGGACCTTGAACTCATAGCGATAAATTAAATCGGACCCTCAACTCTCAATCCCCGAAATCAGCACACTCAACTCTCTGTTCCCAGTCTAAAACGAACCCTGAGATGTTTTAACGCCAAAAAACGCTGACGTGGCGATGGTCAACCGGGATTGCGGTCAGTGGTGGGCTACAGAGTGGAGCGCTTTGGGAAGGAAAGGGGAACGAAATTAGGGTTAGTGGAGGAGATGTGCAGGGCGGCGGCGATTTCTCACCGGCGTGGGGTGCACGGCGGCGGCGATGTCGTGGTCTTCTGGAGCTTCGTCCGCACCGGCTTCCGTCGAGCTGCTGGAAGGAGGGACACGGATGCGCGGTCGCCGGTGCGCTACCGCGAGGGCGCCATGGTTCAGTCCAGGTACGGGAACCTGCTCTGGAGGTCGTCGGCGTCGGGTGCGCGGCCGTGGACGGCGAACGCGTACGCCAGCGCGCGGACGTGCCGGTCCTCCAGCGCCAAGTCCCTCGCGCCGCTCTCCCGCGCGTCCAGAGCGCCGCGATGAAGTAGCGCCGCGGCCGGCGACGAGGAAGAGCTGCTGCTCTTTTCGCGGTCGCGGTCCCTGCGCCGGCCGGCGATGATGGCGTCGATGCGGCGGCACAGCAGGCGCTCGTTCTCCTCCATCTTGTAATCCGCGGTGCCGGGCACCCGCCGCAGCAGCCGCTTGCAGGGCGTCTGGCGCACGGCAGGAAGTTTGGAGGCTCAAGGGAGGTAATGTGGCTCCGATTGAAGAAGCAACTGCAGTTATTGGCATGTCTGAAGAGGAATCAGCAAGGGAGTTGATGTTGAAGTCTCTGCAAGATCAGTTGAAGTTAAAGAATGCCCAGATAGAGGCAATGCAAGGCAAATATATGAATGTGCTGTTTGTTTTCATTGTCTTTGTGGTAAGATTGGTTGTAGGGAAGATGTTAGTCCAGTGATGTTGTAGATGAAGTGTAACTGGTAGCAGTTTGTAATATGTGAATTTCCTTTAATTTACCTGTACTGGATCTTCTGTTATATAAGTGTACTGGCAATGTTTTAATGAATTTGAAGTAATCTGAAGTATGTGTTTGTTGAATCTTGTGTTCTGGGCATGATATGTACATTTGCAAACAAATGGATCATTGGAAACACTGAAATAAAGCTGGCAGTTCTGTTATATAAGTGTACTGAGTCGACGAGTCGCAACTTGTCGACCAGAAAATGGCATTTGTAATCAAGGATTACGAGTCGACGAGTCGCAACTTGTAGACAAGTCGCGCGACTTAGTTGTGACTCGTCGCAACTAGTCACGACTAGTCGCGCTACAAATAAACTCAACCACATCAATTTTGATTGCACATTGACACTAACATAGCTGAATTAAACATGTCTGCGACATTACATAGCATAGTAACCTGCAAAAGCATTGTCTCATCACAACACTGAGTTCTGAAATAGTTTCTAGTACACGGTCACCAAAAGCATTGACACTAACTTAGTAGTTGCCACTACAAGTAAAGTAAGAAAAAGATGGAACTGCAGAAGCAGGTCTGCGCCTTGCTGGAGCAACTTGACCACTATGAGAAGATGTCCCACGACCAGCAGATGGAGCAGCTTGAGCTCTTGGTGTTGGAGCAGCTTGACCAGCTGATGGAGGTCTTGGTGTTGGAGCAGATGGAGGTCTTGGTGTTGGAGCAGATGGAGCTTGACCACCAGATGGAGCTGAAGCTTGACCACCAGAGGGAGCTCTTGGCCTTGGAGGTTTAAACTTTTGGATGTTTTGTTGACAGGAACTGATCCAGCATGAGGATTTGGTGGAGCTGCAGGCTGAGAACTAGATGCTCCACCAACATTTCCAGAAGAAGAAGTGTCCTGATGCAGCAATAATTAATGGCAGTCATGTTAAACTGACATAAATCAATTACATTGAACTAAAATTCATGTAAAACATGTAAATTTCATCTAAAACATGTAAAATTACCTCATTTCTGTTTCTTTTCTTGGTAGTCTTTTCAAGATGAGCATTTTTCTTCTTGCCTCTTTCTGGATTGTTGCTGCAGCCAGACCTATTGTGTCCTGCAGAGCCACACATCCCACAAATAATAACAGTGCCGTGCTTGCTCATTTTCTTGCCTACTGGTTTCTCATGTTCTTCTCTCTTTCTTGCATTTTTCTTGGGCCTGCCTGGCATTCTGACATAACCAGGTGCTTGTGGCCTAGGTTTTTCAGAAATAGGCCACATCTCCTCACCCTCCACAGGTTCCAAACAGTGCTCATATATTTGTTTGAAGGTATCGATGCTGTAGCAAGGAGCAATGTAATCTTCAACCTCTTTACCACATTTGTAAATTGCTGTTATGGCATGAGAGCAAGGTAGACCTGACAATTGGAAATAGCCACAGGAACAAATCCTGTTTTCAAGACTAACTGTGTACTGCCTCCTTCTCCCTGTGAGCAATCTAACTTCAAATCCATCCTTGCCATTCCAAAGAACCTCCATGAATTGGGTTCTTGCTATGCTGGCCTTCAACTTTTTGAAAATGCTTGGGCATATTTTCCCATGGAACTTCTCACCTTTAGCCCTCTGCTCCTGAATTCTAGTGAATATCTTTTTCCTGATTTTCTCTAGCATGGAAATAAGTGGATAAAACCTTGCATCCACAATTGCATGATTGAAAGACTCACACAAATTGTTGTCGACTGACTCACAGTTGGAACCCACAGGAAAATATGCTCTTGCCCAATGTACTGGCTCAGTTTTCATGATATCCTTTGCACCATCTGGTGTTTCTTGTGCTAGCTTTGCTTTGTAATAGTTGAAATCTTGGGTGTTGGCTGCTTTGGCAACTGCCCAGAATTTTTTCTGCCACTCATGTGCCCTGTGTTTCTTCCTCCAGTTGGCATATATATGCCTAGCACACATCCTGTGCTCTGCATTTGGAAGATAGTCACTCATGGCATTAATCAAACCCTTCTGCTGGTCAGATATGAACACCCAGCCAGCTCCATTGTTGTTAATTTCGAGATCTTTAATAAGCAGAGCAACAAACCATTTCCAGGTCTCATTTGTTTCCTGCTCAACTACTGCCCAAGCCACTGGATACATTTGGTTGTTCGCATCTCTAGCTATAGCACAAAGAAGCTCACCCTTCACAGCACCTTTGAAAAAACAGCCATCCAATCCAATTACCTTCCTGCAGCCAGCTTTGAAGCCTAACTTCAATGCATTGAAGCAAACATAGAAGCTCTGAAATATATTCTGAGCCATGTTTTTTGATCCAAACAAACAGCAATTGTACTTCCAGGGTTACTTCTAAGAAGCTCCAACTGATAATCAAAAACTCTTGTGTATTCATTCTTCATGCCACATAATAATCTATCCATCACTAGTTTCTTTGCATGTTTGCACTTGGAGGGTGACACATCAGCAAACAAATCTTGTAGCACAGTAGCTTTCATACTCTCAATCTTCCACATTGGATTAGCAAGAATAAAGTGTTCATACCTCTGAGCAATAAACTTTGCAGTCACAAGTTTGTTATCTCTGTTTCGAGCACATCGATGTTCATCATTAAATGTAATCACTTGGAACCTGCTTGTCCTTGAGGTTTTTGAAGCATAAATCAGCCAAGGGCAGTTAGGCCAGCCACACACAGCTCTAACTCTGTCTCCCTCTGATTTCTTGAACACAATACTCCTCTTTGTCACTATCCCATATCTCTTTAATGCTTTCACAAGCTGGTTTTTGCTTCTGAACACCATTGACAACTGAAACACTGGAATTTCTGAATCATTGTTGAATCTGGGAAACATGCTCTTCCTTCTCACTAACTTGCCTTCTGAATCTTCATCGTACGAGTAGTCCTCATCAGATGAATCAAAGTCCCACTCCTTCTGCTCTCCCTCTAGTTGTTCCTCCATATTTGCAATCAAATCAATTGGCACTGCATCATTTGTGTCTCTACCAATCCAGCTTTTTGTATCTCTCATCTTTTTCTTAAATTTACGGGCATGCCTTCTCAGCTCTACCACCTCCGAGTCTTCACCACTATCCTCGCTGTGTGGCACGTACTCAGGGTCACTAGCTTCAGATGAATCATCACTGTCCGCAGATGCAGCTGGCAAAATTCGCAAAGTACCATCAGCAGCAACCATGTGTTCATTTATCTCACTGCCTGCTGCAACTTCAGAAGCTGCTTCACTTGGATTGCAAACTTGAGAGGCTGGTTGAGAAGCTGCAGCATTTATCTCACTGTCTGCAACATTTCTTGTTCTCTGACTTCTATATTTCACTGGACTGTTTATTATCTGTTTTATCACACCTGTGTCATCAGGAACCAGAACATGATCAACTTCTTCTGCACTGTCAACATCTTCAGCAGTGATAACAGTGTCAGGTCCTCCCTCTGCTAGCAACATTTCATCTTCAAAGTCACTACAGCTGCTACTGTCCACACTGTCCTCCTCCCCATGGTATTCAACAAACACATCTGCAAAACCTCCAGGCGAAATATACTCTGCCATTTCAACACACTTACTGTCATTGTTCAAAAAGACTAAGCCATCAAGCATTTCTTTCCCAGGAATGTGAAAATAAAGCTTCATGGACTCCTTCAGCTGGACATGATCGTTCAGAAATCCTTTCACCTCCTGCAATGACAGCTTGTCCCTCTCGATCTCTGACAGCTCCTCGTCGCCACCCACATAGTCCAATTTGGGTCCGATGTGGATGAACTCGCCCCCCAAATGAAATCTGACATTAAGTATCTCCGTCGGATCCATGTTTAAACTGAAAAGAAAGCAGCAGTATAACTACACGGCGCTAATACGAACCATAAAACTTCAGAATCGCACCCAAATCGTAGCAAAAACCATCCTTTTTCCATCACCCAAAAAAGAAACTTTTCCCCCTAAAAAACCCTAACCCTAACCCTTCCAGAATCGTGAAACAATGGTGCCTAGAGGAGTACCAGGTCGGAAACATACCTGAGTACGTCGTTCGCCGTCAACAGCCGGCCAGATCGTCGCTGCGGCCGTCGATCACCCGGCCGTCGCCATTGCCGTCGCGTCGCGGGAGCAGAGAAGAATGCCAGGGGACGCACCTCGACTGGTCCGGTGGATGGGCCGCTGCACTGGGCCGGGCCACTTCCTTCACACCCAAACGCACCTCCTCTGAGCAATCCAGGCTTCAGCATGCCACAACGACAATCCCTGTTTGGGAACGACCCCAGGGTTCGTTTTAGACCGGGAACCGAGAGTTGAGTGTGCTGATTTCAGGGATTAAGAATTGAGGGTCCGATTTAGCTTATGGCTATGAGTTCAAGGTTCAGAATGGACTTCTTCCTTTCCCTAACAACTCCCGTACACATATCAACCTACCCTCGTCCTTTGATAGACCGTTCGTCCATCCACGCCGCCTAGGGCTCTGGCGCGCACGCCCACGCCCAGGCATGAGCGCTCTGCCACGGGCCACGGCCCCGTCCTCTCCGCTCTCCTTCCTGCGCTCCGACACCGTCCCTTCCTCTCCTCTCCCCGGCGTCACCCCGTCCTCCCGACGCTAGCCCCCCGCGCCCTCTTCCAGCACCACGATAGTAGATGGGCCCTCCGCCGGCGGATTCTTACCTGCAAATGGCTTCCGCCCTCTTCACGCCGGCGGACTCTGCCGTGCCCCCGCCCAGTGCAAGGCATGCGCCCGCTTCTCCGACCTCATACCCGCACGTCTGTTGGTAATCCCTTTTTGCCGTGGACTATGAACTCTTCTGTGTCGTGGGTGCAGGTGTTTGGAGATGGGAGGAAGGATGGGAGGACCGGATGCCGTGTGGAGGTCGTGAGGAAGGTGATTGATCTGGTCCCCTGTTTCCGTAAAATGCTACTCCCTCCGTTCGGAAAAAGATGTCACAAAAATGGTCTATCTATAGTTCATTTTTGTGACATCCTTTTCCGAACGGAGGGAGTATATGTTCCTGAATATGTCATTTGTTGTTTGATGTCTACAGGGCACACCGTTACTCTTGACGCTAGCAGTGAATGTTTTGTGACCTAGATCATGGGGATTAACACTTTTTTATTGTAGGTCGACTCAATAGCAGCAGTCTTTGGTGTAACAAGAGATCCGTTCATAATATTGTCAACAAATATTTTTGCTGTATCTGATAAACCTTATTTCTGTCATTAACTTATTATGAACACACTGTGCACACCTTGTTTTTCATGAACAAATGGACTATTGTTACAAGAATATTGTTTGATCACTACTGATTGATTACACTGTCAACTTCTGATTCACGTGTTTCAAAACTTGCACTCCTCGTGAGGTTTTTTTTTGCCTATGTGTTTTTTTTACACCAAACCTGCACTTTGTTATTTCATTCTTGCTCAGATCTCTTTATTCACGAAGTTCTACTTTCCTGTTACATCAATTTTCTTTTTCTAATATCAAGTTAATAGCTCAAAGTATATCTGATTAACGCTGAATTTTATTCATGTTAGTTTAGGTTTGTAATCTCTCTATGGTGTTCAAGGCAAATCACTTCAAAGCATGATTTTTGTTGATGCAGGTGCATGCAATCATGTTCTTGCAGCTTGAGGTTTACTACGCTGCCACATTTACATCTCAATATAGGTACCTGAAGTTATTATGATGCATGAAAACGCGCTTGGGGGTCATGACGGATGCCAAGAACTTTGAACTCCTTTTATCTTTCGTTTGGTTCACATTATCAAGCTATGTTTCTCCTTTTGATGATTCTCCTTGGCATTTCCTGATGTTTGAGTGTTTTCTTTACAAGATTCAGAGAGCAAGCCAATTGTTCTTTGCAGGTTAGCACAGGTTTAGAAGGGAAGTATATCTGTATATTTAAGCACCCTTTTAGATATTTTTATCCTTGATCTGTTGCAACTAAAACAAAACGATTTACATCAAAAAAATATCTATGTGTATATTTGTGCACCCTTTTCCATACTATTGAACATGAAAAGTTGCCATGAGAACACCTTCGAACTGTTGAAAAGTATTTCCTTGTACCATAATATTGAACATGAAAAGTTGCCCTGAGAACACCTTCAATTTTCTTGAGCATTTTATACGGGCTACCTTCGAATTTCTTGTAAAGTTATAGGGCTATAATAGGTGCTAGGAATCAGAATATTCATGCAGAAAATGGAAATACTGGAAGGCGTGCAAAGTAATGTCTACGACGACTCCCCAGCTGGGCTCTCTAGCACTGTCAACCATCCACTGGCGAGAACGCTTCCGACGCTAGCGTGGAGCTTGAGACGCCGACTACTGATGCTGACCCTGTCCTCGGCATTCCTAGAGCTGCAGCAGTAGTCTGGAAAGGCAAAAAATGCAGGTCCTTCTGATCCCTTGGGTGATTTTTTTTGCTTCTTCGATGTGTAGGTTTGTTGATAGTGGTCTATCTTAGATGGGAGAGCACCTGCAGTTGGTGGAAGCAAGTCTTAGTTCAACCTGATCTATCTTGCCCTACCTTCAGACTAAATGAGTATCTTGTAGTGATTTCTGAAATCGTGATATTCAGGCTACACTTACAATTGGATTCACAAGAGCTTCAAACTTGCACAGACCAAGATTTGGTTTTTTCTTGTGCAATGATTAAGGTTAGTTTGTCAGCAAGCACAAAGGTATAACTTACCCACAATTTTATTGTACACGAGTTTCAGGATTTCTTTTTCTTAGTTATTAACATAGGCTTTGAGTTACAGTCATGCAATAACTAATTCTGCTCCAGGTTTTCACGGTGCTGTTTCATAACCATTTCTTTTCAATTTGTTTCAGCTACAATGAAACAACATGCTTTAAGGTATTTTCAACAGTGCAGCAGCTCCACTACGTTCAGGCGACAAGATGGGTAAATAGACAACATCACATCAAATTGCTCTGTCAAATACTTGAAATATTGGTTCCCGCCAATTTCATATTTAAGAAGCCATTGTGATGTTTAATAAACTGACGGCGGATTATTTTGGAAACTAAATGAGTATCTTATTTAGTTTTGGAGTGAGAGATCTATTACTTTTTTTCGCGAGTATCGAGAGTAGAGATGAATTACTTTGATGACATTGGAGGAGAGAAGATGATGGAAGTTATTGTACTAATGTTGACAAGAAAGAAAAAATAATCTTATTTCCATGATTTGGAACATACATTTCTCTTACTTTTAAGCTATTGTGTACCACTTGGTTTCACTACAGAAGCAGTCATGATGTGTGGAACCTCACGGCGGATGGGGAGTACTCCGCCAAGTCGGCCTACCAAGCGCAATTCTTGGGCGCTACATCCTCCGATATGAGGCGCTTGGTGTGGAAGGTTTGGGCTCCTCCGAAGACCAAGTACTTTGCGTGGCTTGCCCTCCAAAACCGGCTATGGACTACGGACCGCCTTGCCCGTAGAGGTTGGCAAAATTGTGGGCTTTGCCCTCTTTGCAAAGCAACGCCCGAGACGGTCGACCACCTTCTTCTTCATTGCCGCTTCACCACTAGAGTTTGGTCTCTTTTGAAGGCTTGGCTTGGTCTCACTTTTGACCAATCCCTATGGCCGACTCTCTCCCTCAAGGCGTGGTGGCAACATATGACCGGTGGTGGCGTCTACAACGCAAGGCCTTGGCCTCCCTTGTCCTCTTGACGTCTTGGGAGATTTGGAATGAGAGGAATGCTAGGGTGTTCCGCAACAAATACACCTCCTCGCAAGCCATTCTTTCGAAGATCAAGAATGAGACTAAGATTTGGACCCTTGCGGGAGCGAAACGTTTAGGAGAAATTTTACCGGGAGAGTAATCCGGTTGTATCTTACTTTCGGTCTTGTTAAACTTGTTGCTCCAACTCTCTCTTAATTAATATAAGGGCAAAGCTTTTGCCCATAGTTTCGAAAAGAAATAAAAGACTACATCCGTGCGATCTGGTTTCAATAGTAATCTTATGCTTTGTTTTTCAGTTATATGGAGTGGTAAAACTAATTGTTATTGTTTTCTTATTATAAATTAAGATCTGGTTTTATACGATTAATGGAGATGTAATGTCACCAGTTAGTGATCAAGGAAGACAATCAACTGTGAAGCTTATGCTGTCTATTGACAAGAAATTCTAGAAGTCTTATCGTGTTGCCTCATGCGCAAAGTAGAAGAGTAGCAGGCATGTTTCGTGATAGATCAATGAATTGTTGCTTGTTGTAGTTACCAATTTTGTTTGGTTCTGTGGAAAATATAGAAACCCTAATTTCTGTTGTGTATTGATTTGACCCTCACGGGGGATATATATAGAAGTACATGGGTATGTGGAGACTTGGCATACAAGAAGGTCATTAACCTAATTCTATCTCTAATCTCAGCCGTACATGTAGTCTAACATTCCCCCTCAGTCGTAGCGGGAGTGAAGCGGACGATTGAGATTGGAGAAGTCATGCGCGTCCGTCACCTCCTCCACCTTGTCATCATCGCCGTCCCCTTCTGGTTCCTTCTCTTCCCTCCCGCAGTCACAGCGGGAGTGTCATGGACGCAAGCGATGACGCGGATGCTGTTGACTGGAGCTCTTGAGTTGCTGTAGACGTGTGTATGATGTTGATGTCGAGGTAGCCGAGCATGATGTAGCTGTGGTCGATGTTGTCGCAGTCGGTGTAGCCGATAGAGCCGAAGGCGCAAAAAATTTGCACGGTATTGTGTCGTAGGGTTTTGGATTTTGTGCGGCGGTGGCAGGGATCTGCGGCGGCGGCAGGTTTTTGTGTCGTAGCGCGGCTGCGGCAGGGTTTCTGCGGCGGCAGCAGGTTTTTGTGTCGTAGCGTGGCGGCGGCAGGGTTTCTGCGGCGGGGGGGGGGGGGGGGGGGGGGGGGGGGTTTGGTTTTTGGCGGCGTGCGGCAGCGACTCGCTTGGGAGCGGCGGCAGGCAGGCGGCGGGTTTTTGCGGCGTGCGACTTGACTCGCGTGATGTAGACCTTGGCGCTGATTTGTGTTGGCGGTCTAGAACTCGACGAAGATCTTAGTGTAGTCGTACAGCTTGACGTAGTTGTTCGGCTCGGTGTAGTATGGGTCGATGAGGCGCAGATCGGGCAGCGGCGTGTAGATCTTGGTGTCGACGCGTGATGTTTGGCTCGATGTAGATCCCGTACAGGCACGCGAAGGGTTAGTGTAGTCGGCTTCGAGGAGATCGCGCGTGTCCACGGCAGCTCGCGCTGATGGACGAGGTGATATCACCGCTTGAATTATGCATGATCGTGCTTTCCGTGAGCCTGTAGCTACAGAAAATCCTGCATGCAGTTAGAATTGTTTTTATCTACGTTGGGCCAGCTTCCTCTTCTCATCTGGTGCATGCAGCCTAGGCGTGTAGGGCTTGCATGTCGATCGATGTCTGATGCGCGGCCGTGGCCTGATGGCGCGCTGCTGCTGTCGCCGTTTCGTGCCGTGATACTCCTGCGTGATGGCGTCCGCACGTCAGAGGATACATGCGTCGCAGCGCCGGAAGGTCGATGAAGATGCGCGTGGCGTAGGTGCCGGCGGGGGCAGGAGTCAGCTCGCCGCCGAGAGCACCAGATCTTGCACTGATTTTTTTTTTCACCAGATGTTGGGTCGTCGAGATTTAGGGATTTATTTGGCTAAACTGGATCTAATCTATGGAATTGGATAATTCGAAATTGATCTAATCTATGAACTGAAATTGAATCTAAGAACCGGTTGATGAGACGGGTGCCGCGCCCCCGGGGAGAGATTGATCTCCCCGGGGGCGGCGCGATGCGGAAGTGTTAGAACCCTAAGATCGACGTCGTGAGACTAACGCTCTGATACCATGTGGAAAATATAGAAACCCTAATTTCTGTTGTGTATTGATTTGACCCTCACAGGGGCTATATATAGAAGTATATGGGGTAGGTGGAGACTTGGAATACAAGAAGATCATTAACCTAATTCTATCTCTAATCTCAGCCGTACATGTAGTCTAACAGGTTCAATAAGGTAGATTACATTTGTTTCCAGCCGTATAAGAATTCTTCTAAATAAAAAAGGAAACCGTCGTTGCGTTGAGTACTCATTGGGTGACCAGATGATGGATATGAGACGGCAACATGGTGAAAACGTGCGACTAAAATGTAGATGCAGTCGACAAATGAGGCCAAAAGGTTTGAGCATACCACAGAAGGATCACAGGGTGATTCTAACTGGCACTAAAGCAAGCAGTGCTAGCTCCCTTGTTCAACTTAATGATGCAACGGGTAAGTTCTTTCGTGTCCAGAATGGATCGCAAATTCACAATATAACCGGAGAGAAGCCCTGCTGTCCTCTGATGAGACAACACAGGCTGTGGCGAGTTCTTTACATACTGAGCATTGCATTTGTGTTTGGGTGATAGAAGGTTCTTACATGACTAATTAACTGTTCTTATTGATTAAGATGGCTCATTATTTCCATTTCATTTATTGAATCGCTGGCTATTGATTGATGTGGTTGTATTACTCTGCTTTAGCCCCGTGGTGTTGATGGTTGATCGTTGTCTGTATTTAAAAAAGAGTAAAATGCACGTGGAGTCTACCAAGTTGCATGGTTGGAGCGTTTTGGTCACGAACTGGGAAAATGCAAACTTTTGGTCACGAAGTTGTGTAAATGTGGGACGTTAGTCATTCCGTCAGTCCCACCGTTAAAATGCTGACGTGGACACTGATTTTTTACGAAAAAGACCTTAACCTTCTGGAAAATCACATTCGCACCCGAGCTCATATGCTACAGTGATTTTCGGGAAAATAAAAAAAGTAGTAAAACTTTTCAAAAAAATCTGAAAAAAATCACGGGTTTTTTCAAAAAAAACATGAGTATGGTACGCACACCTGTGATTTTTTTCGGATTTTTTTGAAAAGTTTTACTTTTTTTTATTTTCCCGAAAATCACAGATCTGAAAATTCAAATTTTCAGATCTGTGATTTTCGGGAAAATACAAAAATAGTAAAACTTTTCAAAAAAATCTGAAAAAAATCACAGGCAAACATGAGTATGGTACACACACTCATGTTTGAATTTTCAGATCTGTGATTTTCGGGAAAATAAAAAAAATAGTAAAGCTTTTCAAAAAAATCCGAAAAAAATCACAGGTGTGCGTACCATACTCATGTTTTCCTGTGATTTTTTTCGAATGTTTTTGAAAAGTTTTACTATTTTTTTTATTTTCCCGAAAATCACTGTAGCATATGAGCTCGGGTGCGAATGTGATTTTCCAGAAGGTTAAGGTCTTTTTCGTAAAAAATCAGTGTCCACGTCAGCATTTTAACGGTGGGACTGACGGAATGACTAACGTCCCACATTTACACAACTTCGTGACCAAAAGTTTGCATTTTCCCAGTTCGTGACCAAAACGCTCCAACCATGCAACTTGGTAGACTCCACGTGCGTTTTACTCTTAAAAAAATGATCAGTTGTTGCTTTGTTAACTGAGTGTAACATGTGCGTATCTTGACCTGTCCTGCGACTTCTCTCTTTTCCATTAGATTAGAAGAAAGTGGGAATGTTTCTCTCAGATATGCTGCAAACAATTACGTAGGCCGACCAATATTTGTTTATATGAAAAATATAATTTCTTTTATGTGCCAAAGTCATTGAATGACACAGATGTTCGTGGTACTGCACTTAATATGCTATACCTTCATTCCTAAATATAAGACGTACTTCGTTTGCATCGACCAAGTATTTGACCAATAATTTGTCTAATATATGTGACATTAGTTGATATCATTTTATTCATATTCAAATGTACTTTACTTGTGATTAATATTTAAGTCACATGTTAAATGAGTAATTATTGGTCAAAGCCTCAGTCAAAGGAAATGAAATAGGCCTTTATATTTTGGAACGAAGAGAGTATTGTGTAACTTATGCTCGTCCTAGCGATCTGTATATCCTCCATATCAGTGGAAGTTCATGTATGGCCGTATGGGCGTCTAGCAACTTACGGATATTGGGTGGGAATAGTAGAAAGAAGAATCTTTGAAAAGGAATCGTGAAAAATAAGGCACTGGCTATTATTTTTCAAGGCTGAGTAAACTATTTACATTTTTTTTTGAAATTTTTCACATATATTAGGTCAGCAAGCCGCCTCATTAAAACCCTGCCAGTCCCTTTCGGTACCCTGGTTAGGGAAAGAGTGCGTCTGAAACTTGCCGCCTCCACAATCATATAGTTACATCGTTTAAGAGTGCATCAAGCAAGAACCCCGGGGGTTCATCGACCCAATTACAAGAAATCTTATCTGAAAAACTATTTCTAGCTAACTCATGAGCCACTGCATTAGGTTCTCTTGGACAATGCTGGAATGAGACTGTTCCTATCGAAGCAACATAGTCTACACAATCAGCAAAAATAGCCGCTGAATCATTCCACCATCTTTCTCCACCTGTGCATGCATCAATAACATCAGTAGAATCAGATTCAGCTTGTACCGCATTGTAACCCATCCTGTTCGCAAGCGCCAGACCCTCCTTCATTGCCAAAGCTTCAGCCATGGTTGCCGTAGATACATGTGTAATGAAATTCACAGAAGCCGCTATGAAAGACCCCTGGAAGTCTCGGAGTACAGCACCTGTTGCTCCAGATCGGCTGTCCACACAAAAAGAGGCGTCAACATTTAACTTTACCTGTCTTGGAGGCGGTCTGGTCCATTTAGCATTCATCTCCCGTGCATCATTCTTTTTAATTTTCGCATCTATTCAGAGGGGGCACATCTTCATTGTGGGTTCGCTGTCGTCTCATCCACCACAAGTACCAACATGTGATAGCAATCGTTTCTTTGAGCTGCACCGTCTCCAATCCAGGCAGTTGATTGGATTGCATCCGAAATATATACTCCAGCACTGCCGACCCAGCCCTATCAATTTGACATGCATCATCAATGAACCCCCAAGGTTTAGACTTGTCCAAAGTTCTTTAGCCACACCGCACTTGAACAAAAGGTGCAAGGTGTCCTCAGCCCCTTGATTACATATTGGACAAGAGCCACTAATGGGAATGTGGCGATTTGCAAGAATAGAATTTACTGGAACTATCCCATGCATAACTCTCCATATAAAAATCTTTACTTTACTTGGAACATGAAGACTCCAGATAATTTTCCAAACAGGATTGTTAATTGAACCACTTGTGAAAGCATGAACACCAGAAGGAGGCCCGAACTGATGCTTCCATTGCACATGATAGCCTGAGCGTACCTCATATCTACCATGCGAAGTGTGAGCCCATGCGATGAAATCATCAAAACCTTGATTGTTTACTGGAATTTGGAGCACCCGTCCAACATCCACGGGGTTTAACACCTCATTAAGGCGGCTTACATTCCAAGTACCTGTAATTGGACTAATCAGTTCATTAACAGTGTTATACCTTGTATCACCTCTTGGAGATAGAATCTTTCGACTAGGGCTAGTAGGAATCCACGGATCGTTCCAAATGTTAATTCGCTCTCCATTACCAACTCTCCAAATAAAACCCCTCTTGAAAGTACTTAGTCCGGCCAAGATGCTTTGCCATGTAAAAGAAGAACCTGCCTTTGGCCCAGCTTGCAAAATATCACCATGAGCATAGTATTTTGCCCTAAGAACTCTAGCACATAAAGAATCAGGTGTATTGATCAACCGCCAAACCTGTTTTGCGAGCATAGCTAGATTGAAAGAATGAAAGTCTCTGAAACCCATACCCCCTTCATTCTTCGGATAACATAATTTCCACCACGCTAACCAATGCATCTTATTACCATTATCATCATCACCCCACCAAAATTTGGAGATAGCATCGGTCATACGTTTACAGACTCCTTTCGGTATAAGAAACACCGACATTGCATAGACAGAAATTGCTTGTGCCACCGCTTTGAGAAGAATTTCCTTCCCTCCAATGGATAATAATTTCTCCTTCCATCCATTTATTCTCTGAATAATTCTCTCAATAAAATGCTCAAAACAATCACTCCTGTCCGCTCCCACAAGAGCCGGAAGGCCAAGGTATTTATCAGAAAGGGCTTCTGTATCTATATGCAAAGCTGAGCAAATTTTGGCTCTAATGAGAGCATTAGTATTAGGGGAGAAAAAAATACTTGATTTAGCCATGCTTACCATCTGTCCCGAATTTGCACAGTAGGTATCAAGAACTCGCTGTAGGGAAGTTGCATTATTCATGTCCGCCTTCATGAGAATAAGGGAATCATCAGCAAATAAAAGGTGTGAAACTGACGGTGCATTTCTGCACACCCGTATCCCATCCATGCCACCAACTTCTTCTTCATACAACAAGAGACTAGATAAACCTTCCGCACATAGAAGGAACAAGTAAGGGGAGAGAGGATCCCCCTGTCGGAGGCCCCTGGTGGGGATAAACCTCTCGGTCTCCTCTGAATTAAATCTGACCTGATATCTGACCGAACTCACACAAGCCATCATCAGCGTAATCCATCGCTCAACAAATCCCAATTTCCGCATCATATTTTCAAGAAACAACCATTCAACTCTGTCATAAGCCTTGTGCATATCAAGCTTGACAGCACATGTTCCATTAGAACCCCCTCTCTTATTTTTAATTGAGTGCACACATTCATATGCAACCAAAACATTATCTGTGATAGACGTCCAGGGACGAAAGCACTCTGAGTTGGAGAAATCACCTCCGGAAGAATAATCTTGAGCCGAAAAGATAGCATTTTGGAGATGATTTTGTAGATCACATTGCACAAACTTATAGGGCGGAATTGTGTAATCAACTCCGGACTGTCCACTTTAGGTATAAGGACCACAGTGGTATCATTCCACCCCTCTGGAATTACTCATGTATTCAGTGCTTGTAAAATTTCAGTTGTTATTGATTGACCACAATGTCCCAGAACCTCTTATAGAATATTGCATGGAGGCCATCCGGCCCCGGGGCCTTCAAATCTCCAATGCTAAAAGTCGCTTTTCTCACATCTTCGGCCGAGAAGGGTGCCAAAAATCTATCATTCATTGTCTCCATACTGTAACCAGTTCGCTCTTGACCGTTGTGACCAATAAATCTCGTCTTGCTCCAAAAGTAGCTCAATTAGATTAGCTAACTCCTTCGCTTTAGCATCATTCTCATCAGACAGAGGGCCATCCATTGCAATCTGTAGCTCACGTTGCGCCTTACGTAGGCGTCTTTTCAGCTGCCATAGAATTCTGCTATCCCACGCATGCAATAACGCATGCATGCGACTCAATCTTCCCAGCACACCATCACCTGGTCCGGCCTCCTCCCAGGCCCTTTTAACTTCATCAGGAAAAGTTTTTTCTTGTAGCCATTTTGCCTCGAATTTTTTAGTAGCCTGTCTATGGCGACCATCACCTTGTTGATATTCAGTATCGAGAAGGATCGGTCTGTGATCCGATTTAGTATAGTCCAAATGCAACAAAGCCGCATGTGGATGCATTAGGGTCCATGCACCATTGGCTACCGCACGGTCTAATCTTTCCCTTATGCGACCTCTCTTCCATGTAAAAATCTCACCGGAGAATCCCAAGTCCTCCAATTCACGATCAACCAGGGCATCTCTAAACGCCTCCATATATCTTGGGGGGGGGGGCGAGTATTACCCCCTTCTTTCTCATGTGAGAACAAGATTTCATTGAAGTCACCAAGAATGACCCATGGGAGGTCCGAGACTCCTTTCAGCTCTCTCATTTTATCCCAAGTTTTGTACTTGTCTTCCCACCGTGGCTCACCGTAAATTCCAGTAAGCCTCCAAACTCTATCGGAATTCTCAATCACTCGGACATCTATATATTTCGGATGAGAAAAAATCTGTTGAATCACGATTTCCTTCTTCCAAAGGAGTATGACTCCACCACTTCTCCCATCACTCGGATTGACAATTTTCACATCCGTATTCAGTCTTCTCCGCAAACATTCAGCCGGATAGTCATCAAGGTGTGTCTCTGACAAAAACATCACCTCGGGGTTGTATCGCTTTTGGACATCCGCAAGCGCTCGAACTGTCGGGACATTACCCAAGCCCTGACAGTTAAGACCTAATATCTTCATTGCGCCCGGACAGGCTCCTCGAAAGAGCCCGCCGATCCTGGTGAAGGGGAGACTGCTCCAGCCTTCGGTGTAATGGTGCTACCATCCTCTTCTGACATACTCTCAACGTCCTGATTAACTTCATCGGCAGCCATGTCAGCAGTTTCTTCATACTCTTCTAGAGTGTCTACAGCCACCCCATTGTTTGCTTTCAGCTTCTTTTTATTGCTATTGTTTTGTGTTATAGCTAAGGGGTCATTCACCATAGGAGGGACAGACCCGGACTGCTTTGAGCCCACCACATTTGTGTTAGCCACCACCATTGTCATATCATCACTTAGTTTGGCTTCTTGCTCCATATTCAGACATTTACGATTTAATGGGTGATTCTCTGCCATTACCGCATCTTCTTTCTGTAGTTGCGAATCATGCTCTCCACCGCCATCTTGGGCATTCCATCTCCAGCTGATAGATCCTTTATTAACATCTGGATTAAAATCCCTGACATTATTGTTGCCACCATATTCTCCTCTACCAAAGCCATAACGCCCTCCTCTAGCACTGAACCTGTCATCTCCTCTGCCACCATCACGACCTCGGCCGAAACCTCGGCCAGCACCCCCAGAACCACGAGCACCACCCCGTCCTCTTCTAGGGGCCAAAATAAAGGGACCCCATTCCAATTTATCCTCCTCATGCTCTCTTGTACCACACTCCTGATGCCAATGGCCTAGCTTACCACATGCTCGACAGAAAGTTGGGAGCTTCTGTACTTCACCTGATAGAAATCAGTTTTCCCAGCCCTTGTGAAACTAACAAAGCGGGTCAATTTTTGTTCAACATCAAGTTTCACTCTAACACGAATGAATTGACCCACAAACCGCTCGGAAGGGTAATTTGGATGTCCTCCACCTCCCCAATGCGTTTAGCCATATTTCTCACGAACGCTTCATTCTTTAGCACCGCATCTGGAAGTTTGTGTATCTGGCTCCATGTTTCAAGCTTGTCCAGCTTTACTGCTTCTGGATTTAAGAGACCATCATATTCTGCTAATAAAAGTGCGCTGAAGCCTCTGAACTCCCATGGCCCCTGGTGCATCGCCATATTCCAGTCAACCAAGCAATTAAATTTTACCGAGAAGAGATTAGGGTTTATCCTTCGCCATGTGACCTGCTGTGCAGGATTCCACGCTGCCCGCATATCGGCTATCAGTGCTCCTTGACTAAAAGACTTCGACGTAAGAACTCTTGCCAAAGCCAGCCACTTCGAACCCTCTAAAGGCTCATCAACCTCGTCTTCCCAGATCAGATCGTCCAGCTCCTTTTCCTCCAAGTGCAGACGTTCTAACAAGGAGGTTGGGTCATCTGTTGGCCCCGATCGGGATCCGCTTCCTCCTGATCCCTCCATCAGATCCGAACTTCTGTGAACTGCCAAACCCTAGATGGCCAAACCTCTCCGCCGGACACAGAGGGAGGCTCTAGGAGGACCCGCCGGAGGCAAGGAGCAAACCCTGCCGGAGAAGTAGTTACTCACGGCGTCGCCGCCGGAGACTCCAAACCCTAGGTTCGCCGCCTAGGGGACTATGCTAAAACGAACCATCTTTTAGTTGTTCCTCTTCCTCTCCCTCTTTGATCAAAACTATTTACATTTTTAGTTAAACATAAAATCAATAAGGTTGGACAAAAGGAAACGAAACAATATATCCGGCCCATACTTGCTACTCTGCTCTTTCATACTACTACACAAAGGGTGTTTATCTTCTATACCTGGCTACTAGGCTACATTAATCAATTGTGTGGTATATGTGGATTGGGAGTTTGAAGTTCGAGATGCAACTCTCAGCATTTCAGTGAGTTGAGCATTATATGTCCTCGTTGTACTTTGCCATCGTCAGTCGTCACCATGTCGACTGTTGGTAAGTTTTCTCTCATGACGCTTGCACGGAGTTCTTTCCTTTCCATCTCAGTTTTCTCAGAAACATGGAATGTGTCTGGCATCCTAAAATGTTGAGACCTTTTTTTTTCATGCTGTAAATGTGAGGGAGATGATATTTTTCATGACTTATGTTTATTGATATTCTTCCCAGAGTTTATCTCATTCGCAACACTTATTCTCAAAGGTTTGAGAACGGAATGACTTACGGACAAAATGAAAAGGATTATCGGTTATACCTGAACATAAATAAACTTGGAAAGGACAGAGCGAAGAAATCAAGGGGCATCTGGTGTTGTAGTATGAGAGTTACATTGAAGCTTATGTATTTCAATATTCCAATTTCTATTCGTGCAAGCGTAATGAGCTATATTTTGGACCTCTTTCTATATATCATTCTGTGATAACTATTTACCACTACGAAAAGGAAGGAGAAGAAGAAGACACCATTGCTTTATGTGCATGGCAAGAAATGAGGAGCCGATGACGACATTGTTAGAGACAGATTGATGTTAAACCATTAGAATATGTATACACCCGTTGCACGGGCATTTACTTTAGTGAGGTGGTTAGAGAAATTATCAACGGGCTTTTACTATGTCAATGAGCTAATCACATCCCTCAATCCATTCCATTTAATCCATTACCACTATAGGTATATCCACTATACCGATCAGAACTAGCATCAATAATGGAAAAACAATATACATCTTTAAATATCTCTGAATCAACCTTAACAAGAATTGCGTATAATTTTCACTTGATAAAGAAAGATTCACCATCAAATATACATAAATAATCATCTAGGGAAGCTCATATGGTCTAAAGACTGCGAATCACGTCAAGAGATTTATAGAAGCTACTACAACAAACTCATAGTCCAAAGTATGATCTACTACCATAAACTCATACTCTGTTCTCAGTTTGTTCCGAATACACATCCGAAACCGACATAGACTACATACAAGCTCATGCTGGAGATGATGCTGAACCCGGTGAAAAGCAGCCCGCTGAAAAGATGTTTCCAGCAGCCGATCTTCCCCATCCGCAGCGACAAGGCAAGAATCAGGCTCCACAACACACATATAGTCAAGCCGATGTGTGATACTGCAGCGATGAAGATGCACACTCGACGCATCACCGGCACATGTGGCTCTGCTTCAGCTGCTTCTGTCTCCTTCTTTCCCGCGCCGAGGAGTGATGCAATGAACTCTATAATAGTAACGCAAAGTCCGACACATACCATCTCGTAAAGTCGTGCAACATAGTCGGCAGGGGCAGCACAACTTGAATGCAAAGGCCGGTAGAAGATAGACGATGCCGGGGCCAATGTCAATCCCAAGAAGGCCAGTAGCAAGCTGAAGCCAACCGTTCCAGCGATGGCATTGAATATCTGACTAATGGTATGGAGATCATGTCCTGTACATATGAGAATCATGATTTAAGCTACATTGTACTACCCCATATCAAATTATAAGATTGTAGACACAGAGCACTAAACACAGGGGGCAGTAGATAGGAAAATGCATGTATGCCATTCTTTCAAATATATGATTCTAGATAATATTTTAGCGATATAAAATTCTATAGACAAGAACTAAAAAACATGCTTCCAAGAATGATTAAATATAACAGTAAATTAATTAGAATGATGTGAGGAACCGTGGGCAAAATATGGTTGTCTATCTCAAATAATGGATATGTATCTTGGACCTGTATTACTTGCTAAGCTAGAACTAAGCTTGACAACTCTGAACTTCCAAAAAAGTGTTACAGCAAGTAAACAAATTGAGCATATAGTTTAATGTTTAGTATTTAAGTTTCTTTGACATCAGGAAGTGAAAATTTACAATAATAGTTTAGTAATCATACATTCTAATTTCCAAGAGAGGTTGCAATAATACAAACATGAAGCACACACTATTCAAATGGAAATAAAAAACCTAAGATCAAATTTCCCAATTAAATCGCGGCGGGTATGCAAAAGAGATGAGTGTAATAACAAAGATATATACATACCAATGAGACCTGGCAATAGACACGCCTCCCCGTCGACTACATCACGTCGAGAGTCCTGAACCATATCTGTCTCTAGCGGAAAGTGGGGTGGTCGCCGCCCTGCTGCTGTTGTTGGCCAACAAATAGTTAAGAATACATAAACAATATAAGACAATGCTAAAAGATTTGGTGGAGTCAGCAAGAAAAATACTCCGACCATGTACGATTTGTGAGACCAGATTATAATTAACAGTCTAAATTAATCCATTATGTTAATTTTTGGCTCAATAGAAGCAGGGATGAACTGGACCAAAGGGAGAAGGAATCTAAATATCCCTAAAAAAAAGAGAAAGCCCAACATGATGATGGTAATGGTGATCACTAAGTCCTCTTTGTTGGGTCTCAAACATATTATGAAATCTTCAAATTAAGAGTAATTTTCAATTTTGGTGAATCCGATAACAATCAGTTCTAGAATTTGTATGAACTATCATTTCAACATATCTAAAATTAAAAAGGGAGGAACGAGTGATTATCCTTCGGCTTGGAAAGGGGGGAATGGATGTGTTAGCTGTCTAAGGTCTAATGCATTGAACAAAACAATTGAAAATATGAAAATATTATATAGTTTCAAAACTATCAAATCAATTCCAAAAGGCAAACGCAATGTTATAAGTGGATAGTTTAGTATGTAAGATAAAAATATTATCATCAAAACACCTTGAAATCCTGAGAATTAAGTTGGCAACATGATAATATTTGTAGAAAAATCACCCATGGCCATCAATATGTTCTAAATTATCACATATATACAGGTTAAAGACTTGTAGAAATTTAGTGAATACATGACCAAGCTCTTCAAAACATACCTCTACAGTTCCAGATTCCTCACACTCAAAAAAATCTCATTATCTTCTGCACCGGCGCTCATGTCCTGTTTCACGCCAAGTTCTAAGTCGCGGTCCACAGGCGAGCTCCTAGATGGAAAATCATAATTGAATCAATCAACAGTTTGAATAGAGAATAACTAATAAACGAATTTCCAACAAATCTTGCTTGCTATACTAATGCGATAAATTCATTTGCAATCATGTATGATCCATTATTTATTTTTCTACTTGTTGCAAAAAAATTGTGAGTGTTTATTTCAGCAATATGTGTGCTTAATCTTCACAATAATGGTGAAGCAAAAGTAGCACTAATGGTCTTGTCGAGAACATATCTAGCGTTTAGATTCTGATATGTCTCAAGGGATTTCCAAAGTTACTTAATAAAAAAGCGATGACCCACAAATATTGAACCCAGAAAAATATGAAAAGCTTCCTAGGCGTGGCAAGAAAAATCTAGTTGAGATAATGCTATTGTTTTATTATATAGGTTAGTTATGAGTTTCAAAAGTTCATATAGTTATTTATGCAGTTATTGAAATCTTCAGGCTGGTGGTTGGTCGGGGCTCTCATTTTGCTCCTCCCTATATTTTTTATAAAATCTTCAGGTTTAATCTACAAGTTCATTGAACTACAATAGCTTGGAGATTTATTTAGCCAAGCTTCAGGGGTTGAACCGCAAGTTTGCTCAATGATAAAGTTTTTTGAGATTTTGCTGAAAGATAAAGTAATGTGCCTATCTAACCAATCTGAAGGTTAAAAGACAAAATATTATCCACATATTACTTTCCTCTGTTTCGAATAAGTTGAGAAGTACTACTAAAATAATAATCCGAAATGTGAAGAATGAATTTAGATGTTTTAGCCAAGACTTGAGGTGTTCAGGGGCCAGCTGCTGATTGCAAGTAGCTGGAATGTTTTTTTCGAATTAAAGGGCTGATGCATCCGATTTCATTGAAAATGAAACCACGGTAGTTTTTGTTACAGCACAACCAGGGCGGTGCCACCAGGGGGGCGAGGTGGGGCGGCCGCCCCCCCCCCCCCCCCCCAGCTCAGGGATTTTTTTCAGTATATGTACGCATATGCTGCTGCCATGTATACCGTATACGGAAGAGATTAAAAAAAAAAAGAAAGAACGGGGACGCTGGAGTGGACCCTGTCGCACACGGTCGCGAGTCGCGACCCAGTTTTCCATCTCCAATTGGCTCTCGCGATCCCCAATCTCGCTCTGGCTCTCTCGATCCGCCGCCGTCGCTCCTTGCTGCCCAATCTCGCTCCGCCCTCTTCACCCCTCCTTGATTCCCCAATCCCCAACCGCGGCGCGCCCCTGACCCCGACGGCCCCTCCTCGCTGCTACCTGCTCGATCAGCCGTCCGCCGAGACGTCGATGCTCCAGGAGTCGGGCGACCAGCCGAGCAGCCGAACCCGGGCAGCAGCACACCGATTCCGCTGGTAGTTCCCAGTTCCCAGCTATTTCCCCTGTTTCATCTGCAATAGGCCAGTAGCTTCTGTTTCGATTTTAGTCCAGCTATTTTCTTGTCAATCCAAGACATCCAGTACCGCATTAGGCTCTATGTTTGTTCTGTCAATACACTAGTTTAATAGTTTTTGATCTGTTTTGTTGTTATTTTTGTTGTAGATTTGATAAACATGAAGAGAGGCAGTGGCCAATATTGTGCGCTTTTCGGCAAATATGAAGCAAAGAAATTTGCTTCTTCTGAATCCCCATCAGTTTGTGATTGATTTGCAAGCTGAAGGCACTCCACAGAAGTGACTTTTGTTACCTTCAAACATAGCTGGTGAGCTATATATTGTGGACTTCGACTTATTTACATTGTTCTTTCATACAATTGCGGATTACACGTGTTGTCAAAAAAAAAATCGCCGGTGGCACACCCTTTGATAATTTCCTAGCTCCGCCACTGTTCGCCCCTCGTCTCAATTCCTGGCTCCGCCACTGAGCACAACCAACACCAAAACCCTCCTTCCCAAAACTGGAACAAGCCCCGAAAACTACCCCCTACTAAGTTCCACCACAAACTAAAGCAGAACAGAGAACTCCAGGAACAAAGCCTACAACATCCATACTTTCTTACAGTTCCAGCAACAAACACAACCACACTCCTATCTGGAATGTAAAATAGCAATTGCTCGAATGATGAGCTGCTGGACCTAATAGATGATCGAAATTAGCAGTACCTCATATCCATGGGGCGGCGATTCAAGTACGAGCAGTGCAGCAGCTCGACAACAACCAGCAGCTCCTCTCCGATGCTCTCCTTCCTCCTCTCCGATGTTCTTCTTCCTCCTCTCTCTGTTTTCCTCTCTCTCTCTATTTAGTATAATATGTAACTTAACTATATCAATTAACTATCTTGAAATATGAGAATTAAGATGACAACATGATATAATACTTGTATAGCAAACAAGACCCATGACGATTAATATGCTTGTAATTAGGGTATATTCAGGATAGAGACGTTTGTAATTTAGTTCAAGACATGATCATGTCCCTTAGATCGTACATCTATGGTTTAGTATTCTCAGGTGGTTGAGCTTCTTTAGAGATATGGGGGCCCCCCCCCCCCCCCCCCCCCCCCCCCCCCCCCCCCCCCCCCCCAATCTATAAAATAGATAACCTCAAAAACGCATACTGATGTTGTCGCAAATGGTGTTCCCATAGGCGATCTCCTAAAAACGAAATTAAATCCAAGAGAGCATAACTAATTAGAAAAATCAAGAAAATACCTCCAATATAGCAAAATAACAATTTAAGTACAAAAATTATGTAAATTTCAATCGTGCATAAGATCAATATGAAAGATCATTTCAACATATTTAGTATTAAAATGGGGGAGACGGGTGATGGCCTTTCAGCTAGGAAATTAAGGAATACGTACATAGGTTGGTTGGCTTGAAGCTCAAAGGCATTAAAGATAAAAGGTATTTTTTGAAATTATGAAATGGAATATAAGGTACCAAAATATCAAATCAACTCCAAAAAGTTATTAAGAGTGTATTGTATAATATGTAACTTAACTATATCAATTAACTATCTTGAAATATGAAGAATTAAGATGACAACATGATATATTACTTGTATAGCAAACAAGACCCATGACGATTAATATGCTTGAAATTAGGGTATATTCAGGATAGAGACTTTTGCAATTTAGTTCAAGACATGATCATGTCCCTTAGATCGTACATCTATGGTTTAGTATTCTCAGGGTGGTTGAGCTTCTTTAGAGATATGGTGGCCATATTCCCCCCCCCCCCCCCCCCCCCCGCCCCCAACCCAATCCATAAAATAGATAACCTCAAAACGCATACTGATGTTGTCGCAAATGGTGTTCCCATAGGCGATCTCCTATATGAAAATTAGTAATTGAATCAACTAACCTTCTTCAATAGAGAATAATCAATGTACGTCTTTCCAGCAAATGTTGCATGCATATTCATGTGAGTATGCGACGAACGATCTTTGGCAATCATGTCTGGTGCATTATTTAGTTTTATATTTGTAATTATCTATTGGAGCTTTTCTTTTAAAGCTATTTTCATGTGTGCTTAAACTTCACAAAAGTGGGTGAAACAAAAGTATCACTTATGGTATAGAACCTTCCTAGCGTTTATATTTCGAATATGGTCTATATATAAGCGATTTAAAAATTAATTAATCAACGAAAAATGTTCTGCAAAAAAATATTGTTTAGAAATTCAGCTTGAAATATGAAGTTGGTATATCGTGGAAGTCTAGTTGAACCTAAACCCCGCAGTTGATCTCGAACATCCAAATGGAGCACTTGCTCGCTGGCGTGCTCCTTGTTATTGTAGGGACATCAACCCAATCAACCTAGCTAGTGCGGTATTTCCACAATTCAACATGTGGAAAATTGTGTTACAGCCCCATCGAGAAAGTATACTGGTTTTTTTAATGGTTGGTGTACTTCGTGCGTTCGGTGAACTTTTTAACAGATTCCGGTCCTTCTCGAAGAAAAACGTAAATAAGAACGCTTGAGAAACAATTCCATTGCAGGATTATATTTCTGAAACATCCAGACGATGAAAATAAACTTTAAATGATGCCAAATTGTCCAGCTTCAGTCTTCGGGCCAAAATGGCCGTCAGCCTAATCTAAACCTTGTAGCACCGAGCTTGCATTGCAGCCGGTAACTCGTAAACATAACCTTTATATATAAAGGCTCGACAGAGCCACGGCCTCTCAGGCCACCTATTACTGTAGCTACTGTAGTAGCTACAGTACTAACCCGGACCATCCGATTCAATATCAACGGTCCACAGATCCTGAGCTTGGTAGACAGAAGCGCACAGTACTGCCTCGCACGCTTTTTGGCGCGCGTCCTGCCACCGCTCGACCGGTCGTCACCGGTTTCCAAGTTCTTGCACGATTTTTAACGCGCCCCGCAGGCGGTCGCTGCTCGCTGCCAGCCGGTCGCCCACCTTCCCGCACGATTTTTTACGCACCCCTTCCCGGTCGCCTCGCTGCATATTTACAAAAAAAGCCCGCAAAGGACTAATTCGTAAAATTAGGAAACTTCGGGGACCTAACTGGAAAAGTGTGAGCGCACTTTCCCCTCTCTCTCCTCTCTCTCCCGCGCGGCCGGAGATCGCCGCCGCCGCCGACGCAGCACGACGCTGCTCCACACCTCCCCGGTCGAATTGGAGCACGCAGAACGCTCCGCCGTCATCTTCTCCACTTCCTCGCCGACAACCGCATGTTGGGATGCCCGTTGCACGCTGGATTCGGCGCCGCCGTGTGCTAGCTTCCGCCGCCGTGTTCGGACGCCGTCGGCCGCGCTCCGGCGACCATAACGCAGCGGCGCGGCCGCTCCCGTCCACCTGCTTACGCGCGCATCCCACACGCTGAGCGCGGGCTCCAAATCGTGCGGATGCGCCAGCGGCAGCGTCGACATGGCCGCGGCCACCATTGCTGACGTCATACTGACGTCGTAGTGGGCCCAACGTGTCAGTGCTTTATTCTTTTCCGCAAAATAATTTTAGAAATTGCAAAAAAACTGACAGGTGGGCCCAGTTTACTTACACAATTTCAATTTTTTTTTTTTTGTAAAATCCATAGTTTAAAATCTACCCATCAAAAGAAATATGGGAAAAATATCAAAAGAATCACAAAAAAAATGCTAACTGTTTATAGCATATTGCAAACATATATGAATATTTCAAATCAGTAAATATTTAAAAAAATCCAACTTCATTTCCTTTAATTATAATTTGAATTAAATAAAAGCTCATATAATGTAATTTATCTGATTATCGAGTTAGAATAAATTTTTATATTATTTCGAATTGATTAATATTTTTGGTAATATAATTGAAACCTCTCCAATTATGGAGATGATTTTAATAAATACTTAAATTGACTAATATTTGGAGATAACCATGAAATATTTTCTCCAATTATAAATTGAATTAAATAGAAGCTCATATAATGTAATTTATCTGACTATCGAGTTAGAATAAATTTTTATATCATTTCAAATTGATTAATATTTTTGGTAATATAATTGAAACCTCTCCAATTATGCAGATAATTTTAATAAATACTTAAATTGACTAATATTTGGAGATAACCATGAAATATTTCCTCCAATTATGGTGTTAAATAAAAAAACATTCGATCATTTCAATCCAGTTAATATATTTAGATGTAACATAACTTAACTCTCTCTAATTATGTATTTAAAATTTAACCCTGATTTGATTAAATAGATGTTTGGAGTAAATACAAATTCATTCCCTCTAATTATAGATTGAATTTTACAATTCAAATCTTAATAACTTTTCAACTTGACCAAATTTTTGAACCTTAAAAATTTTAAAACATGAATTTTTTTGAATTACAATAATTTTCAGACTTAACCAATTTTAAAATGTGAACATTTCCAAACTTAAATAGCAACCATGTTTGAACATTTTAATTCAAATTTCAAATTTGAGCACTTCAAGATTTTTAAATTCTTTCAAATATGATCATTTTATAAACATTGAAATAATTAAAATCCTGATAACTTTCCGACTTTAATAATTTCTGAAAAATGAGATTTCCTGACAACAATTGTTCAACGATACTTATTCCGCTAAGATAAATTTAAAATAGAATTTGTTTTCCATATTCCCCAACCGTACACAAGAAATTGATCTTTATCAGACAAATTTCCGCGAAGAATGCGGTGAGATATTGTTTTAGGGTATTTAAACAAATTTTTGAAAACTACAAAATGATACATATTACAAAATTGCAAACGCCTTTCAAATCTAAACATTTTGCAAACGTGAAAATAATTCAAATATAAAAACTTCTAAATTATACCAATTTTTGAAATCTAAACAATTGATAAATGTATTTTTTTCTTGAATTCCAACAGTTTTAAAATCTTTTTTTTAAGTGTGGACATTTTCAAATATGAATTTTAACACACGACGCGCAAGTGCAAGTGTTAGGGCCATCGATGAAGTGCTGCATCGATCGGGTGCCACACACTGCCTAGTGCTAATGCGGGTACTGGTCCGAGTGTGGTATACGATCGCGTACGTACTGGTCCGAGGAGTCACGTCTCTTCTTGTGTCGCGCACGTACGGCAGGAGTAATCAACTCGCTCTACGTACGCACTAAGGCACTAGTACGTGATTTTGATTTGATTTGAAGCACCTCACGTCCCGTTCATCAGGGCTACGCTTTACAATCTCGTTATAACCTGTACACATATTCGGCTTAGTGAATTATAGCAGCATATAGGATCTCGTCGCCGTTGTGAGATCCGAAACTGGGTAAACCCTTGTGTGCAATCCCGTCATCGGAGCTCTCCACGTCCTTCCCCACAATCTCTACGCATGGCTACCTACTACGTACCCGCGTTACCAATACCTCGACAGAGACTCACTGAGAGTATGTTGACTCAGCTACTACACCAAAGTAAATTAAGCTAGAAAAAGACATATCGTAGGAGAGAGCTCCTCGGAAACCTAGCCGCCACCACCTCCTCCTCCTCTACCGTAGATCTATGAGTGGAGTTTTTAATAATAGTAGTGTTCCAATATAATTTTGATTATTTATAGGTTGCACTTCTTGCCGCACATAGTTGCACGATTCTTGAAATGCAACAACCACGTCAAAAATATGTACGTTTTCTTTTTCTTATCTAATTATTTATTTATAGGTTGCACTTTCCACTCTTATAGAAATGTGCAACCACCGAGTCCTAGATCTATATGCATTTTTTCATTTCTTTGTCTGGTTATTTTTATAGATTGCACTTTTCAATACAAGGTACTTGCGTTCATTTAGAAACTAGATGACCTTTTTGGTCATATCTCGTTTTAGCTGACATATTCTCGTTTCGTAAGTCAAAAGGGCAACAAGGAGGATCCACGTGACACATACAGTGAAGCCTTACAGTGATGAAGATGCGGGGGGGGGGGGGAGAGGGGGTTCTCGTGCTGAGAATCAATCCCACAAACCATGTAATTGCGAGGTAGAGTCTCACGGTTACCATCTCATACAGTCGTGCAACAGTGTTGGTGATGATGCCACAACTTGAATTAAAAGCCATGTCGAGTTCAGTGTCAACCCCAAGTAGGCAATCGGCAACCCAAAGCCCGCCACTGGGCAACGATGTTAAAAATCTTGCTAATGGTATGTTAAGATACAAAACATTAGATAAAGTGGTAGTAAATAGCAATATCTCTTACGTTCTTTTACATATATAATTCTACATAACTTTTTAGTCGTATACAATTATAAGAACCGTAAATATGCTTCCAAATAATGATTAAGTACAACATGAGAAAATTATAAGGACTTGAAGGAACCAAGGATAAGAGATTATTTTCATTATCTCAAAGGAACAGATCCTTATCCTTGACCTATAGTGCTCGCTAACCTCGAACTATAAACGGTTGAAATAAGTATTAAGGTAGTAAACTAATTCAGCATATTCTTTAATGTTCAGTACTGAACTTACTTCAACAACACCCAGACACAGTTCACAAATAATAATTTAGTAAATCAATATTACTCTAAATTCTCAATATAATACTCTCTCCGTTCCTTATTATAAGGTGTATAGTTTTTCCTAAAAAGTCAAACTTGACTAACTTTGACCAGGATTTTAGAAAATATATAATATTTTCTAAAATCCTGGTCAAATTTAGTCAAGTTTGACTTTTTAGGAAAAAGTATACACCTTATAACAAGGAGCAAAGGAAGTATCTAATAGCGGTTGAAACGTATCTCTGCATCGTCTGGAGTAGTGAGTTCCCAATCTTGAACAATCTTTAGTTCCATTATACACATTAGGTTATAACCGAAAGTCACTAGTATAATCTCTGTTATACGGTAGTCGGTTGATGGTGATCGAGCCTAAATGTCGAGATGTGCGATACTAGATATTCTCATGGTATAGGGACATAAGGTAATGAAAACTTCAACTCCATCAACAATGATTCATGTCTCTTAGCAAGATCATATACTTGGATCGGTTCGGTACTATTGTTATCCTAACAATATACGATTATAGTTGTTCGACTTATACAAAATTCGATCATGATCAAGAAGATCATCACACAACATATAAACTAATCTTATAGACTAGATTAGAAACAGTTGTTTATTCATATCTCTACACATGCATGTGGGTTTTCTTTCGAATACTCACTGTTCAAATACCAATAGCAGTTATATCATAAAATATAAATCTTAATAATGAACTTAGAGGTAAATAATAACTTAATATTATTGTCTCTAGGTCATACCTCCAACTCCTACAAGGGTAGCTCCGCCCATGCTCCTCGTCCACCTCTTCAGGACGATTTTTTTGGTGGTACCGAGAAAGGCAGAGAATCATATGGTAGCCGCTCCTTTGGATGGTGGATCTCGTTTTGTGTACGTGTGTTATAGGTTTGGTGTCAGAAGGTTCCGATCGATTCAAGTGTTCAATACGACGAATTCGGCTAAGGGGCACACACACGATAACATCCCGGATGTCATTCAACAAAATCAAGCCGGCTCCGGTACTAGAGCAGCAACATCGGCAGGTCGGTGGCTCAGTCTGGCGGTGATAGTGGTCGCTAGGTCCTCCATGGACCTCGAGGTAAAAAAATTATGTTTGTGTACTTTGTACCTCCGGTGAACTTTTTTAATATATCCGGGTCCTTCTTGAAGAAAAAAAATGTAAACTAGAACGCTTGAGAAATACTTCCATTTGTACTATTAGATTTTTTCTGAAACATCAGATGACGATCAGAATAAAATTTAAAGGATGCCAAATTGTCCAGGTTCATTCTTTGGGCCAAAATGGCCGTCAGCCTAATCAAACGTTACATATTTACATGTCCGCAGTTCATTGTATAGTCTGAAACTCTGAACTGTTCCATGTGCACATGCCGGAGGATACAACAAGGACTAGGTCATGGTCGACATTTCTCTTGAAAATATACCAGCATATAAATTATAATGTGGTTGCATCGTCGGGCCTTCTCTTAGTTTTCCATTTGCTGCGTTTATTAATTCGAGGCGGTGCGGTGCTGCCTTGCTTCAGTCGTCGATGGTTGACCGGCCCGTAGACCGGTGACCAGACCAAAATCTTCTTGGTAAATCGTTTGAATATTAGCACCGAGTTTGCAGACAGTAAGTCGTAAACATCCGGTGTTAGAGCAAGTGTGCAGTCTGAATTTTCTGGCAATTGCCGCAGTGTAGGATAAGCACCGTCCATCAAGTGCTGCAGCGGGTGCACACTGAGCTTCTGCACTTCGTGATGGCAAAAAAAGTACTTCCTCGGGTCCATAAAAAACGTCGTGAGAAACCAACGTATGTAGCACAAACTGTACGTATAACCTCCGAATGTCTTTCCGGATCGGAGGGGTATCAAAATCTAGCTATGCAGTGTAGATCAATGAACACATGCACTCAGTGTTGTGACTTGTGAGAGCCAGAATTCCAGAGTCATCGCCATTATTGGTGAAGCACGAAGCTTGCTGAAGGTGGGGTCGCCGGGCATGTAGACGAGTCGCCGGTGCAGTGTGCATGCTTGCTGAAGTACTAGCGCTCCACAGTCGTCGTCGTCGTCGAATCCACAGCACCGCACGCGCGTACGTTCTGCACGTCCGTCTCCTCGATCGGCTCCTCTCGCCCGCCGCACTCGGATAAAACAGGGGTCAATGTTTTCGATCCTGAACAAACCTCTGCACTTCCGCATGGTTGGTCGAGTCAAAGAAGACAGTATCTTATCCGATCTTATTCATAATCATACCGCCGCCCATTAACATACCCTCAAGAGTTCCATCCTGATCGAATAAACTGGAACGGTAGCGTTTATCTGAACATTTTAAACCAAATATATTCAAAAACTGATGACCTCACGACACTCTCTGGCTTTGTCTCCACGCTTTCGTTTCCCTGTCTTGTACTGTGTCGATGCGGCAGTAAAAGGTCGGCGGCGGGAAATCATGTCAAACTGCCCAAGCCAAGCCTAGACTACATTTTTAGCTGTTTTTGTTTGTGTACCCGACGGACTGGACCCGACCACAGTCCTCTCGAGTCCATAAACACATGCCTCCGATGTAGGTGCACTCCCCAACCCGTTTGATGATGATGATGGCGATGGGTGTTCTGGAGGATTTGATTCTGTATTTGCCTTTTTAGGCCTCTCCTAGGTTACCAAAAGGTCAGATTCAAATAGTAACCGTAAAAGGTGTCTACTTTCTGCCCTTCAATGGTCCAAACTTCTTCAAACCAATAGCAGCCGCTTCGGTTAGTTGGAATAGAGTGTTTCCTTGTAAAACGCCGTTCGTCTTTTGACCTTTGGGTGAGACTAGGGATGTAAATGGACTAAATGGACACACTTACTTTTTGGTTTATGACATGATAATTTTTTATGTGGTATTATATGCCGCCATATAATACCACATAAATGCGTTCACACTCACTTTTTGTGTTCACACTTACTTTTTCAAGGAAATGAGAAAACGGTTTGAACTGTAGACCGAAATTAGCGGGATTATATGGCGCCATATATGCGACCATTTACATCCCTAGGTGAGACCGTGGGAGGTATGGAGCAAATGATAAACAAAAAGACCTTGATCTTACTTTCAAAAGAAAAACATAGAATTTTACAAGGTTAATTGTGAAATTGAAGAGGCAATACCATATCTAGTGGATGGTGGTCTATCTATAATTCAGTATGCATATGACATGATAATTTTTTATGGATCATGATCTAGAAAAAGTTGAAAGCAATTTTGTCAATGTTCGAGCAACGGTTATTAGAATAATAATTTCCCTAAAACTGGATTGTTTTGTCTTGGGGAATCTCAAAGAGAGTCCGCTCAATATGTCAAAAGATTTGGTTGTGAGCAGGGGCCAAGTTCCCATATGATATTTTGGTATTTCGATTCATTATCGGAGACTAACTAATACCGAATGGAAACATTGGAGGAACGCCTACTAAGTAGTTGGTGAGGAATGTTGCCATCTTTCTATTGAAGATGATTCTCATTAGTTCTGTACAAAATACTATGGTCCTGCATATGATTTCATTCTTCAAGCTACCAAAGAAAGCTCTTAATTGATTGGATGACTTGATATCGATCAAGATTGTTTTGGCAAAGCGAAAGTGAGATAAGAAAATTGACTAGCTCGTTGGAACATAGTCTGTCGTTCAAAGGATCAGGTGGGGGGGGGGGGTGCGTCTTCATATTCATGATCTACGAATTAAAGATCCATCCTTCTTGCCGAGAACAGGGTTTGGCAAAATCTACCGAGAAAAAAGTATCTGGTCTCAAAGGAGATGTACCGGGTTCATTGGAAACATGGGGCTCCCACTTTTGGGCTAGTCTAATGACAACGAAGAAACATTTCTTTTGTTTTAGATCATATAATATCAAGGACGGCATAAAAATTAGCCTTTGTGGGGATAAGTGGGTTAGAATACCACTCTCCGGGAGCAATATCCCGCTCTTTACAATATTGTCCCACAAGAGCGACACAATAACAAATGTGACGTACATGTTTGATTTTCTCAAACCAAAATACTATGATTTTTTCATTGAGATTTCGCCACAACGATAGATATCAACATTATCTCCACCTAAATTTTTTGTTTCGATTTTCTGGAAACACAAAGTGTAGATTTCAAAGATCCATATAGCTGGCCTACATATCACCGCACTCAAGCCATGACAAGAGCAAAATAACATGTGAGATTCTTATCCTTAGATCTCATATAACATAATGAAGTAACCCCTCGCAAGATATTTGCCGTAGGTTCGTGCGAAGTAAGGGCGACACTCCTCCCATAAATAGTGAAAAAAGAGAGAAATGATTAGCGGGTGACACTTTGGAGGTCATATTGTTGTAATGGCATATTGTTGGACACTTGGAGGGTCCCATTTGTTCCTTACCACAAGTTGCCAATTAAAACACGCGCAGAAACATTGCGTCAACAGTTGGGGCATGAGCTGTTGGTAGGTGTTGACTTGGGATAACACTCTGGAGTCTGAACTGTAGGATATCTACACTCCAGCTTTTTTTTTTTTTTTTTTTTTTTGAACAGGGATAGACCCCGAAGGGTCTGGATACTGCATTAAGTCAACAGCGCAGTACAATTTACATAGAGGTCCTCACAGTAACTCAAAATAATAAAAGAGTCCTCTAGTTTTACAGAAAACACCCTAAACGAGGAAAGAGGAACGCAATGCAGTCCATCGTCTTCCTCGCCGGCGCTGAAGAACAGAGAGCACACGCGACAGCCCCCCACACAGACGTCGGGGACGAAACCACTTGACGCATGATGGGAGAACAGCGCCACCGCATGAACTCGGAAGGGCCTCCTATGGAGGTTGAGCATAGCCTGTCGCAACGCCGGCGACCAGGCCCGGAGCTGCTGCCCGCCAGCACCTTGAGTCGACAGCCAACCACTAGCCGCCGAGATTCTTCTCCAGAGAGCAGTACCACGAGACTCCCGACCCTCCTCGGCCAGAAGATCCACCGCTCCAGCACCCCTCCCCCTCACCACCACGGCCGGCCGAGAGAGGAAGCAGAGCCACAGAAATCTTACCGAGAAAGGCATATGAGCGCTTATTTGACCGAGCTGCCATCCCGCACCCCCACTTCATCTTCCTCCTCGGAAGCCTCGTAGGAATGCAGCACAGCTGCCATCCAGCACCGCGCCGAAGCACTGGACTAGCACTCCAAGCACCACCTCCAGCATAGCAGATGATCCAGCCGCTACACTCCATCCCCTCGCCTCCACGGCCGGCCAGAAGGAGCGCCTCTCCATCACAACTGCAGCCAGAAACGTAGCACCGACGCTTATTGAAGAAGATCGCCGAGGACCCACCGCCACCGCCCACCCCCCACCAAGGAGGATTGACAGAGGGGCAAGCTCCGGCCGGCTCCGCGCCGCGCCAGGACACCAAAGCCAGAGATCTTCGGGGACAAGGGGGACGGCATAACGCCATACTCCACAAAGGAAAACACAACAGAAAGAAGCAAAACCTAAATCTACTTCTATACACAGCGGGCCGGCACCCTAAACCATCCCTACACCAACCGGCGAGGACGCCGGCGGCTAGAGCGGCCGGAACTTGGCCGCGACGGCGGACTCTCAACGAAGGGGGGGAGAGCTGGGAGGAGATAAGGTTGGGAGTAGAAGGTACACTCCAGCTTTTAAAGTAGTTCTGAACTTCTACTGGTTTTTAAGTGACACTATTCCCCTGCAGCTGCAGTTGCTCGTATTCTTTTCCTCTTTGCCTTTCTGCGTGGACTTAACATCACCATTCATGATGATGTCTAACGTTAATATCTACCCACAGCTGCCAAAGTTTTTTGTAGACAAAAAACAGATGATCACCATTCATGACGTCTCACGTCTTAGTGTGGGTTACGCAACTTTCTGGAAACATCACCATTCATGCATGGTGTCTCTTTTAGAGCATCACCGGGGTCTCCAAATGACCCTCAAAGGTCTATTGAGGGTCTGGACGCCTAAAAACGTCACCAGCGGCACCTCTTAAAGGGACGCCCCGAACAAAATCGTGTCCGGCACCCCCGAAGAGGCCTCCAAATTTGGAGACCCTCTCGGGGGTGCCAGACATGGGTGTGGACATGCTTCTGACAGGGCTGGCCCGCCCGTCATACGCACAGCGCCCCGCCCCGTGTTAACTTGGGCTTGGCAGTAGGCCGTTGCGCCGCGTTTAATGGCGAGGCGACGAGACGGCGGCTCGCCTGTCATCACGCCTCGCAATAGCGAAGCGACGCCTCGCAATAACGTCGCGCCCGTTCCCATGGGGCAGACGGAAGCGACGCGTGCTGCAGTCGCAGCGGCTGCCTGCGGCGGCGTCCTGCGCACGCGTCGTCGGCGTCAATGCGTGGCCAGGTGAACCGGTGGCCGCGTTAATGCAGGCCACCCAACCCCGCTCCTCCGGCCGCCTTTAAAACCCGGCGCATCGCAGCCCTCCTCTCCCCACACCACCGCTCCTCCCTTCTCCCCTCTCCCAACTCGCCACCAGCAGATCGGCCGCCAAGCAAGGAGGCCAACCGCGAGACGCCGGAGGAGCGCGGGCTCCGGCGTCATCGCGACTTCCTCTCGGCAGAAAGCGAGCGCTGCGGCCAGCGACGCCGCGAGCAGATGGAGGAACGCCGTCGCTGCAATGAGGAGGCGGAGATGGTTAGGGCGTATGAACGCGAGCGGTGGCTCGAGGAGGCAGCCAACGCGCCTCCGTACGTCGTGTCGCTGGAGACGGCGCAGCTATGCAGCCGCCACAGCGTGACGGTGGAGAGGGACGCATCCCTACCCGAAGGGTGGACGAGGAACACCGTCAACGTGCCGGTGGCGCCGCAGCTCAGCGGCAAGTAGCGCGTCGGCTTCATCATGCAGAAGTGGCAGGCGATGTCGTACGAGCAGAAGATCGACCCCAAGTACTCCATCTCGGCGCCCTACTGGCACGCCGTGGTGGACGCGGAGTACGAGGCGCGCTGTGGCGGCGACTTCCTCCCTACCGGCTCGCGGGAACCAACGCCGGAGTTGTCTGCATCGGACGACGACGCAGCCGAGGACGACGACGACGACACGGAGCTGCCCGATCTACCTATAGAAACGGCAGGCGCATCTTGGTCAGCAGCGCCGCCGCCACCGGAGAAAGGGGCGCAAGGTGAAACCGGCGAGGCTTCTGATCAGGCGGCCAGGCGGTAGATGAAATCGCACCACGCACCGGCCGCGAAACCAGAAGCCTCAGCCACGGCGAGGCTTCATTTCTAATGGCCGTAGCCGATGAGAATAGCAGATGAAACTTCCCGCGCCGGATCATCGAGACATGCAAGTCTGTTGATGATTCCGGCACTTGGTTCGCATCTTCTACCCCTTCGCTAGGCCATGGAGCGGCATCTCTCCTCGCCGCCGGCGCGTGTAGTGGTTGGCTAGACGCTGTAGCGTGTAGCCGGTACCGGCGTAGTTTAAATTTAGTTTGTTAAATCTCGTTTAGATTTTAAATTGTAAGTTTGTTAAATCTCGTTTAATAAAATCCGCCGCCCGCAAGGTGTTCGATGATTTGCTCGCGTTTGGGGGGCGGACGTTTGGGGTGCGCCGCTTTGGACGTGGTCGAAAACATGGGGCCTCCATTGAGGGGTGCCAGACACGAATTTGGAGACCTCCGGTGGAGATGCTCTTAGTAGTTGTACATTCCCGGCAGGCAGTACTGTATCTTCTTCCTCCCAACCAGTGGTCTGATCCGACAATTCCACCATTAAAAACCATGCGAGAGAAACTTACAACCTTAAAAAATAGCCCCCTCAGAAACCGGCACAAAGGCTCTCTCTGTCTAGCTCCCGCTCCCGCACCCACCTACCCCGCCCGCCGCCGGTGGCCATCTCGGCCACGGCGCGGCCCTCCCAGCCACCGCCTAGCCCACGCCATGACCGTTGCCCGCCGCACTCCGCCGCAGGCCCCTCCCGCCATGGCTCCCCCCGCTAGCCACCCCTGACACCGCCGAGCGCCTTCATTTCTCGGCTCCACCCACCCCTGCGTCCAGCTTCAATGCTTCCCCGACCTACGCGGAGTTGGCAGCTCGCCAGCCTACCCCGCCATCAAGTCCTGCGCCGGCCTTGGCTGCCCATCCCTCGTCGAGCCCTTCCCGTAGGCCGCAGCTGCGTAGCCTCATCGTAGCACCTGCCGTGCCGAACCCTGGCGGGCTGCAGGTTTCACAAGAGTGGCAAGTGGTGCTGGGCAAGCGAGGCAAGCGCTTGTCCACCATGCCATTTCCGAAGCGAGCATCAATGGAGACCAGCTACCACGGCAGCGCCCTCCGCCGCTGAGGCCTTTAAGAGGGACCTCCAAGCCGCTGCTTCAGATGCTTCAGTCCAGAGCACTCCGTCCGCCATTGCTCCAACGAAGCCCACTGCCTCCATTGCCTTGACGCCGGCCACAAGTCCAGAGGCTGCCCACCCGCCACCTTCCTAGAGTGCCGCTTCCACCGCTGCCCACCTTGCACGCCACCCACCCAAGCCGCCGGCAAAAACTCGCCTGACCTTCCCGCCAGGCCACCCTGACGCAGCTCGCCAGCCAGCACATTCTCGCATTCGTTTTCCCACCGACCCACAGCCATCCACTTCCCAGCTACCGCCAACCACACCGCAGCCACCACCACCACCACCGCCGCCGCAAGCTGACCCGTTCCCTTCCATGGCCGGCGAGCTAGGCTTTGTTCGTCGTTCTCTGAAGACAAGAGTTGTGGTGGAGCACACCCAGGAGATGGTGGACGAGGAGCTGCAGCTGCGAGGCTCCGCTCTTGTTTTCAGGGTCTCCGGCACCCAGCCGCGTCTCGCGCCATGCCACATCCGCGAGGGGCTGATGCTCGGCTTCCCCGACTTACCGCCCGCCGCCGTGCAGATCTCGCTGCGGCCCCGGTGTCTTCTTCGCCCGGTTCTCGGAAGCCCGCTGGTTTGAGATGGTCGCCTCACAGTCCATCTTCCACTTCCGGGGGACGCCAATCCTCATCAGCAGGTGGTCGCGCCTCACCTTCGCCACCTTCCGCAAGTACAGGTACAATGTCCGCCTCTTCATCGAGCAGCTCACCCCTCAGGCCTGGACGCTCACGACGGTGGCGCGTGCTCTGCCGGGCTGCCTCATCCACACGGTGGCCGACGAGACGATCAGCAAGGATGACTTGTCGTACTTCGTCGTCGAGGCGTGGGTGGACCGGCTGGAGGACGTTCCCACCGAGGCCACGATGGACATCCACGAGCCCAGGCCCTGCATCGACCCGCTCTGCCACCACGACCTGCCGCCGGGGTTCGCTGCAACCGATGCGCCGACCTGTCATCTCCGAGAGCTGCGCACCTGTCCACCTCGCCTGCTAGGCTCGACGACCCTGGTTCACCTGGACTCCTCGACTACATCAGGCCGGCGCCGGCGGCGCGCAACCGCTGGGCGAGTCGGGACGACGACCGCTTCGACGACGGTGACGACGAGACGACGTTCAATGACGAGCAGGTTCACCCGTGGGCGCACGGTGTGCCCGACGATGTGTGGCACCAGCGGCTCGAGGCGACCTCCTCAGGTTCCGCTGCGGGCCAGCACCGCCCTGGTCGCCGCGACGGCGGTCGCGGCGCCCGCTGACGCCCCCTGGGTTCCAGCTGGTGCCCCTGTCGGCGCCTCCGAGCACGCCGCGCGGGCCACCTTCCTCGCCGGCATGCGCGTCAGCTGAGCTTAACCCTAACGGCGTGTGCGCCGTTGGAGGCGCCGTTATGAACCAGAGCTCGTCGCCGTGTCCGCGGGCTCCACGGTCTGCGACGTCGTGGTGCCCACCCTCGAGACAGTCAACTCTGCCGAGCCCGTGATACAACCCATGCTGCCCCTCCACCCCATTGGGGAACTGACCCCTGTTTCAGAATCTGCTACACTTTCAGACTTGCCGCTGCAGCATTCTAGTTTGGGATGGCCAACGCAGGACCTGCGACCATGCTGGACCAGCCTGAGGTGCCAGTGGCTACAGACAAGAGCTGCGCGATGCTGTCGGCGCCAGCCGCTGCCCCGGATGCAGATGAGGTCGCAGAGGTGATCCTTGCGGTGTGCTCTGCTGATGCTGATGGAGGTGCTGCTCTGCAGCCGGAGCAGGCTGGGACCTGCGATGTGCTCCACCAAGCTGGTGGGCTGAAGCCCAATGGGCCGGTTGGCGAGCTGCAGGCCTCCCCAAGGACTCCTGCCGCCCAGGCGATGGGCCGCGGCCCATCAGCGGAGGCAACTGCAGAGATGCTTGCTAGTGTCATGCAGCCCATCACGCCTGGGCTAGCTGCGCTTGGCTGCTCCACGCCGCCTGGTCCGCCTCGCCGTGCCAAGGGGAAATCCAGCGCCGCCACCACTGCTCCTCGTCGCAGCCACCGTGTGCAGATCCGTGACGGCAAGCAAGCAGTGACTGGGAGCGCCGGGGGAACACGATGAAGCTCGCCCGCAAGCTTATTGTTTCCAAGCGCGGCCTGGCCATTGCAGAGAAGGGGGAGGAGTCGGACGACGAGACGATGGCCAAGTACAACTGTGCCTTCGACTCCCCCCTCGCTGGCGGACAGATGAAGGCCCTCACCACGATGGTCAAGGCCGCGAGCCGCCGGCGCGGCGCGCTGCTGCGCCGCTGTGGAGCCAGTGCAGTAAGTCTGCCGGCTGCAGTTTGTCGTTTTCAGTTTCCCCAATGAATTGCAATTTCTTAGTCTGGAACATTAGAGGGCTCAATGATCTCGCCCGTAGAGTTGTTGTCTTTGCTGTTGTTAGGAAGCACAATGTATCAATCGTGTGTTTGCAAGAAACCAAGCTGCAATTTGTCGATTTGGCGGTTGTTCGTCAGTGTTGTGGCTCTGCTTTCTCTGAATTTTGCTACGCCCCTGCTGATGGTACGAGAGGGGCATCCTTGTTGCTTGGAAGCCTGACCACCTTGATGTTCATGCTAACTTCATCTCGCCCTGGTCTGTGGCTATCAGTGGGATCATGCCTCGGACCCAGACACCTCTGAACTTGATTGCGGTGTACGGTCCTCAGCTTGACAGTGAGAAGGCCCTGTTTCTGCAGTCCATCAAGGACAGACTAGCTGCTGACCTGCCTGCGGCGACGGCCACGATCATCGTTGGTGATTTCAACATGATTGTGAAAGCAAGCGACAAGAGCAACTCAAACCTAAACCGGAGACACATGGCCGCGTTCAGAGGCTTCATCAATGATCTGCAGCTGAAAGATTTGTACCTCAATGGCAGACGCTACACCTGGAGTAATGAGCAGCAGGCCGCCACAATGGTGAAGCTGGACCGTGTGTTGTTTGATCAGTTTTGGGATGCTGCCTTTCCTGACTGCATTCTACGAGCAATCTCCTCTGAAATCTCTGATCACTGTCCCATTTTGTTGAGCTCGGATGCTGGATTCAAACCAGTCAGGAGGTTCAGGTTCGAAAATGCGTGGGTCTCACGCGATGACTTTCGTGAAGTGGTCGAAGCGGCATGGCAATCCTCCCTCTGGCGGCCTGATCCATTCCTCAACCTGCACGTCAAGCTCGCTGCTACTGCCCGTGCGCTCACGAGCTGGAACTCCAAATTCTGCTCTGACCTTGAGCTGAGGGCAGCCATCACAAGCGAGCTATTCTGCGCCTTGATCAGCAATGGACTCAAGACAGTTGTCAGACGAAGAGAGGCAGTTCAGAGCTATGCTCAAGATGAACCGTCTGGGGATTGAAGCTATTCAGCGTGCAAGGTGGAGGCAGCGATCAAGGATTCAATGGCTGAAAGAGGGAGATGCAAACACCCGATTCTTCCACGCAAAAGCCTCTGCCCGCAGACGCAAGAGCTTCATTCATAGAGTGGAGTTCGAAGACACGGTGTTGACTGAACAACAAGACAAGGAGAAGGCCATCTGGAGCTTCTTTCACCAATTGCTTGGGGAGAGGAAGCACCGGCAGCACTCGATCAACATGGCTTCAATGGGCATCCAGCGGGCTGATCTGAGTGATCAAGAGGCGCCTTTCACCTTGGAGGAGGTAAGAGCTGCAATTTCCGACATGCCGTCAGACAAGGCACCGGGTACTGATGGCTTTACTGCCCTGTTCTTCAAGCATTGTTGGTCTGTGGTTAGCCCTGACATCATGCGAGCTGTGACTGCACTGCAAGACCGCAACTCAAACAAACTCCACTTGCTGAATTCTGCTACTATGATCCTTCTTCCGAAAACACCTGATGCTGCCCATCCAAAGGATTTTCGGCCCATTAGTTTGGTCCACTTCTTCGGCAAGCTCTTTACTAAGTTGCTTGCGTTACGGCTGCGCCCTCGGATGCAGGAACTTGTAAACCCCTGTCAAAGTGCCTTCATCAAGCATCGTGCAATCCACGATAACTTCGTCTTTGTCAGAGCACAAGCCAGATTGTTTCGACAGAAAAAAATGCCTGCTCTTCTTTTGAAGCTCGATCTGCGGAAAGCTTTCGACTCCCTATCCTGGGAGTTTCTGCTAGAAATCTTAGAGGCTAAGGGTTTTGGGCTGCTGTACAGAGACTGGATTGCATCACTGCTGAGATCGACCTCCACCAAGATCCTTGTCAATGGAGAGCTAACTGATAGCATCATCCATCGTCGTGGCCTTCGACAGGGCGACCCTCTGTCACCCCTCCTGTTCGACCTGGCTACTGATGTCCTGGCGGAGCTGTTTGCTATGGCTGATCGGCAAGGGGCACTGCGCACCAACAGGTTTCTTCAGCCAAAGAACCGAATTGCAATGTATGCCGACGATCTCGTCATCTTCGCTGAACCTCAAGTTGATGAGCTAAACTCGATCAAGCTCATCCTGCAGTGCTTTGGAGAAGCATCTGGGTTGCTCACTAACTACTCCAAAAGCTCTTTGATCCCAATCCAGTGTGGTCAGTTGGATGTGGACTCCCTAGCTGCTTGCCAATATTTGGGACTGCCACTATCTGACCGCCGGCTGCGTAAGGGTGACCTGCAACCTGCCGTTGATAAACTTGCTGGAAGAATTAAAGGATGGAACAAAGGCAATTTCTCCATCGATGCCCGCCTGCTGTTGGTCAAGCATGTTCTCTCGGCTATGCATATCTACCAGCTGTTGGTAATTGATCCACCTGTCTGGCTCATCAAGATGATCGATAAGTTGCGCCGTGGTTTCCTTTGGAGTAACGACGAGCTGGCCACGGGAGGCCGCTGCCTAGTTCGCTGGGCCGCCATTTGTCGGCCCCATGATTTCGGCGGGCTCGGGATCACGGACCTTGATCGTATGGCGGTGGCCCTGCGTGTTCGGTGGCTTTGGCAATCCTGGCACGAGCCCAACAAGACGTGGTCAGGTCTGCCACTCAACATCGACGAGCGAGCGCGCAAGCTCTTCAACGCGGCGGTATCCTTCGAGTTGGGGGATGGGCATAAGATCTTATTCTGGCATGATCCATGGCTTGCGGGGCGGCCCTTCGACGACATGTTGCCAGACTTGTACAAGTTCTGCACCTTGAGAAACTTGACTGTGGCTACAGCTATGAGGGATGGCAAATGGCTGCGCCACTTCAAGCAAGGAATGACCAATGAGGCGCTGCAACAATTCCTTCTGCTGCATGACATGATAGAAGGCATCCAACTCAGGGAAAATATTGAGGACACGGTTACTTGGCGCTGGTCCGCGGATGGTCGATACTCGGCTGCCTCGGCATACAAGATGCAGTTTGAAGGATCCACGAGATGCAACTACAAAGAGGTGATCTGGAACAGCCAGGCGCCCCTCAAATGTCGAATCTTCAGCTGGCTTGCGATCCTCGGCAAGTGCCACACGGCAGATACGCTGCAGAAGAAAGGATGGCCTCACAACGCCGCTTGCGTCCTCTGCCTTGGTGAGCAGGAAACGGCGCTGCACCTGCTTGCTACCTGCCCGATCACCATGAGGCTCTGGAGGAAGGTTTTGGCAACGGCAAACTTGCCAGCCACATTGGCTCCAAACCCGGCCACCAGCAGTCTGCTTGGCTGGGTGACGGCCACTCAGCTTGCCCAGCCGGCCGCTATGAAGAAGAGTTGGGTCTCTCTCGTCCAACTTACTTGGTGGACCATCTGGAAAGAGTAATTCAAGAATTTTTTAGAGCAAGGCAGCTCCCTTTAACCGCTTGTTCGAATGTATCTTGGCCGACGCAAAGCAATGGAAGGAAGCTGGGAAAACTGGTGCTGCAAACTTGCTGTGCAGACCACGCGAGCCTGACTGATGCCCATTGTGTTCTTTCTTTGTATCTGAAGAAATGGGCTTTCGCCCCGCTATATTAATATAGCAACCACCCGATACAACAATGAGGCCACAGCTGGGGCAAACAGCACATATACACCCAAAAGAAAAGACAGAGAAGAAAGAAGAGAAAACAATGCCAACATTGGCGGATCAACGAAAACAAAAGTGACTCGCAACCGCTGCGTCCTCTCCGGCAAAGTCCCACCACCACCCTAGCACTCTGAATCGCCGCGTACCAAACAACACCTCCAAGAAGGAAACAACGACGACGCTGCTGTTGCCCGGACATGTCCTAGGGTTTCCCCCGGTACGCTACAGGTAGTGGGGAAGAGGTACTCCCGACGCCCTTCAGGAAGGAACAGCGACACTCGCAAGCGCCACCGCGTCGGTGTCAAGATGACAGGGATTTCTCCCGACCCCCAAAAAACCACATCCCCGGACAATCCGAAGCGCTCCATCCGTCTTGCCACCCACCAACAAACGCCACCACGGAATTGAAGTCACCATTGTCGTATCACCATGGTACTCGCTGCGAGGCTGACCAAACTGTGAAGAACCCGCCGTAAACAAGGAGCGGCAGTACCACATCCACGCGGGAGGGACCAGCCTCCACCATCATAGACGGTAGCCGACCGGACACGGCAGGCAAGAGCACACCAGGCCACCATGGAGCTAGAGGGCGGCAGCAGCAGAACCACCTGGAGGGCATCCTCCACCGCCAGCGGCGGGTGCCGACCGGACGCGGCCGCAGAGACACACCAGGCCGGGAAGGCCCAGCCGGGCCCAGGCAGGCCCGTGAAGTCTCCGCCGCCACGCTGCAACACGTAGGTCACCGCCGCCGCTACCCTCATCGGCTCCAAAGGCCCGGCCGAACTCAGAAGAATCCGCGAAGCTCCCGCCCGCCACGCTGCAGCAGGCGCGGCGTCGTCGCCGTCGCTCCCGTCACAAGCATCGTTCACCAGTCCAATCGGTGTAGCAGGACGAACCAGGCCCGCCTGACCCAGATCAGGCCCAAGGGCCCAGATCTGGGCCTGCAGGGCCCTGGCCGCGTCCGTGCCACTCCAGCCACCAACGGCGGCGCCGTCGCTGCTCGTACCATCCGCAGCGTCGAAGAGAGTACGCCGAGTCGGACCGCCGCCGCCTGACCACACCGCTCGTCGCCGCGCTAGCCCGCACCAGGACGCCGCCGAGCAGGGAAAAGCAGGGAGCCGCCGCCGCCGGCGCCGCCCGGGACGAGCCCGGGGACGCACGCCGACGACGGCCGCGGAGGAGAGGAGGTGGGGGCGCGCTCGGCTAGAGGGGACGGCGGCGACCGGTCGCCCGCGCGGGGGCGACGCGGTCGCGAGAGAGAAGAGGAAAAGAAGTTTTCCGTTGCAAGAGTTCTTCCTTCCCTCTTTCTTTGTATCTGCACTGCTGTTTTCTTTCTAGTGCTAGATAGTTTAGCTCGTTTTTACTTTTGGTTACTGGTACATCTTGTACTTCTCTTCTATTGAAATAAGCAAAGCAGGCCCCTGCCTTTTCGTCCAAAAGAAACTTACAACCTTGGAAAGAGGATCTTTGCAAGAAAAGTTCAGATGAGAATCTTTGGGGAGGCAAATTGGGGGCGATGCCGTTTGCTTGCTTGCATCATCCGATGTTTACTAAACTCCCTCCGCTCTAATCATGCCAAGTTACTACCACCCAATCCCATGAATTTTAAACTCTGGGAATGTCAGATCCGCCAGCTTACCTTAAGCCGGAATTATTCCGCGGTAACCTAACGAAGACAGTTGTGACAGTTCGCAGTGTACCTGAAAACATTATACTAGTCCCCGAACAGCTCAGGGCGTCAGCAGTTTGCCGCGCAAACGCATTGGCCGATCGATCGAGCATCGCGTGGAGACACCCAAACGGAATCTCACAACAGTATGCCCATGTTGCCTAGCTGCGTCACCGACGATTTAAATAATCTGCGTGAAGCCGATTTGGTTGCCTAATCGCTCCTGACACGTGCCACGATCTGGATCATTATCAATCCGACGAAATGTTTCTGGCTCTGTAAGGAAACTGAAATGTTAATTGCGAAACTCTGATGCTCTGTAAGAAAATTTAGACAATTTAGATGTAGCAAAATCGTATACTAAGTAATTTCCAGAATTTTTGCGAATCCCATGTACATACATACACATATCTACACTAGTATGATAACATTGTGGTAATTCACACAGGAAACGAAAGAATACATAGGATCGGAGCAAATTCAGCAGGAACAAACGAATAAATCTGTCCTCTTTTCAAGGCAGCATCGATCATGCATGCGTGTATACAGAAGCAGTGGTGGTAGAAGCATTCCTGGCGCGGTTGGACGACGAGTAGCTGCTGAGCTTCCTGCTGATGCTGTGGATGGCCGGGTTGGACCGGAGGTAGCCGAAGAGGCTGTTCCGGTGGAACGGCAGCGGCGTCGTCGTCCGCCGCCGCATCTCCTCCGCGGCCGCCCTGCTCACCGTGTGCGGCGCCATGTCGCTGGCCGACGCCGCCGAGCCCCTCCTTTTGATCCGCATGGACGCGTTGCCGTCGCCGCCGCCGTTCTTGAGCATGCTGTACTTGAGGAGCGGGTCCTTGCCGCCGGTGGCGCGTCCTTCCGACGCGCTCCGGAACAGGAAGAGGTCCTTGAGCCGCCACTTCCGGCTGCCGCTGCCGCAGCCGCGCATCAGGGAGGCAGCTCCGCGAGGGGACGGAGGAGAGGAGGGGAACTCGTCGTCGATGGCTGAGTCTCCCCTGTACGGGGAGAGGGACCGCGTGGCTCGCCTGCTCCGAGATGAGACGCTCGACGAGGAGGAGGTAATCGCCGACCTGCCGGACCTGCCCCTCGTCTGATCAGCAGCCGATTCCGACTCCCATGCACCGCCACGCACAGGGGTCATCGTTCTTGCTCTTCGCGGAGACCGGGGGGAGACGGAGACGGAGGCGTAATCGCCACCGTCGACGTACTCTCGCGGGTTAACGCTCGGGCGCGAGCCGTTGAGCGGCCGGATCCTGCCGCCCTCGAAGAGCTCGTCGGCGGCGACAAGGATCGGCCTGGACTCCTGCAGCTGCCCGCTGAACCCGAACGCGAAGTCGAACGTCGTGGCGTCGGCGCTGCCGTGGTCGTCCAGGGTGTAGCTGCTCGCCCTGGACGGGCTCGTCGGGGCGCTGGAGAAGAAGTAGTGAAAGCCGCCGGGGAGGAGGTCGCCGCCGCTCATGGCCGCCGCCGTTCTTGGGCTGCACGGCGCGCTTGGCGCCATGACAGGCACCACCACCTCCATTTCTTCAGTACTATCGATCTCTCCTCACTCCTCAGTCTCTGCCTCTGCCCTTTCTTCTGCTACTACTTCTTTAAAGTGCCTCGGGATTTTGTTTATGTAGCTAGTGAGGAGGTTCAGGCCTGGGAGTTGGGATGGAGATTGGAGAGAGAAAGAGATGGACGAAGGTAGGAGGAAGCTCGATGGATCGCCTGCTCGTAGTCGTGGGGGGATTGTTGCAGAGGAAGAAGGGAGACGTTAGAGCCGTCTCTGAGACATCGCCCATGTGCATGTGGTCGTTATAAGCAACTTGGTTAATTGTTTTATTTTGAATTGACATTAACAGTTCGTTAGGGAATTATAGCTCTGGCGTTTGGAAATATCACGCTCTTTTTGTTATCTTGCACGCAGTCGCTACCATTGGAGAAAGAGACCGTAGGAGGACTAGGAGCCAAGGTTTCGGTTACCGGCCGATATTTTATCGCCCCCCCCGGAATTTGTGTATATCGGATGAAAAATCCCGGATTAGTTAAATTTGAACCGAATTCATGCTCGGAAAATTTGAATTTCAAAAAATTTCGCCGTTCTAAGTTTAAATCATAAAAAATTCGGAGAGTTTCGGGCCGGTAACCGGCCGGTATTTTCCGGTAACCCCGGTTACCGGAAATATCGGCCCCCACCGGATTTTTTTTTGAACCGGTATCCAAAACCTTGCTAGGAGCTCTGGTTGGTGAATGTATGTAGCGAGAGGAATGCTATTTTGGTCATGACTCGTGACACAAGAAAGTAAAAAGGTAAAAACTGGAGTTACCTATACTACTACTACCTCTGTTTCGAAAAAAATGTATGCATATTTGAATTACACAAAAATGACAAAAAGTGTGGTCTTTTTGTCATTTTTGTGTACCCATAATACAAATATTTTTGCATTGAGATTTTTTCATACTTGTAGGATATATATCATTGGCTTTGTGCATAACTTTTTCCGAGCAACGTCACCGCCATCAGAAAAGCCTAACCTATGTACACACCAGAAACAAAGTGTCGAGGTTCCCTTCCTGCCGCCACAACAACTGATGGAGGATAGGGAACCATCGGCGATGGCTCTGATGCAAAAAAAAAAAAACTTTGATTGAGTGGACAATTCACCTTTCTGTTAGAAGCAAGACAGATGCACCAAATTCGTCTAAACCATCAATCAGCGATTAATTTATGACGGCGAACAAACTAGTGACCGCAGAGTCAGTGAGTCGAGATGGATCAAGCAAACGAATATCACGTGGATGATTGATTCCGCGAGGGAACGGCCGATCGAAATTGCCGCCATTTGGTGGACATTTCCTTTTGACGTCGACATTAGGGGATGCGGATGTGTTGGGTGGATTTTATGGCGACGGCGACCGGCCGGAGGCTCTGCTCTTGTCACGGTAGATCGAGGGAGATCGAAAAGCCTCGATGTTCTAGAATCCGTTGAAGAGTTGGCCCTTTTCGCCACGCCACACAAATTGGTTTTGTGAGAAGATAATTAACAGCTGTTCTCTGAAAGCGGCGGCAGATCATACGTGGGCTGGGCGGGTACACCTGGAGCAATTGGACCTGTCTTCTTGTTGCTTGCCATTATCCATCTCTAGCTACTAGGGATATTAGCGCGGCCTATGCCGCGCATGTTTGGTTAAACTAAATTTGAAAATGTTGATATTTAATAGGTGTGAAGATTTGAAATTTTTTGAATCGCGAAGAAAGTTTAGGGGTAAAAATTGTGAAGTTTTCGAAATTTAATCAAATTAGGGAGTTATTTAGATTTGAATTATTTTTATATTTATAAAGTGGGTAGATTTGAAAGGTATTTTTTTTTAATTATTCAAATGTATGTGCCATACTCCTGTTTGGTGAAATACAAATTTAGGAACATCGATATGCAAATATGGTGGTTACAACTTTTAGAGTTTTTATGAAGACAGATCAATCGTTTTGCTGGTTGAACAAAATTTTCATTGTTATCTACAAATCTATTACAGTAGATTGAAATTGAAAAAAAGGGAATTACAATTATTCGGCAAGATAAAATGCTCTGCATTTATTTTTTCTTCTTCTTTTTGATCATTATTGCAATGTTGTTTTATTGCAAACGAAAAGAAAAGAGAAAAAAACAAATATGAAGGTTGAATTTCGATGTTTTTACAATTCTATTTGAACAAACTAAAATTGGAAAAGCATTTTTCTTCTCTTTGATTATTATTTCCAATGTTGTTTTACTGTAAAACAAAAGGAAAGGAAGTAAGAAAAGAAAAGAAATAGAAAGATGGAGTTAAATGGAGGTGAAATGTCATTTCCACAAATTTTATATTTGATATTCTAGTTGTTTTATTTAAGCAATAATTATAGTTATTTAATGATGCATGGAAATGTGTTAGATGTAAAGATTTTAATTTTTTGAAAATTTTGGTATATTTTTTAAATTATGGTTTGAAATTGGAAGTTATAAATTTTACAATTTGCATTCTTTTTACATTTATAAAGTGGGTAGATTTGAAAAGCATTTTTTTGAATTATTCAAATGTATGTGCCATGCTCCTGTTTGGTGAAATTCAAATTTAGAAACATCGATATGCAAATATGGTGGTTATAACTTGTAGAGTTTTTATGAAGACAGATCAATCGTTTTGCTGGTTGAACAAAAATTTCAGTGTTATCTACAAATCTATTATAGTAGATTGAAATTTAAAAAAGGGAATTACAATTATTCTGCAAACTAAAATGCTTTGCATTTATTTTTTGTTCTTTTTTATCATTATTGCAATGTTGTTTTATTGCAAACGAAAAGAAAAGAGAAAAAAACAAATATGAAGGTTGAATTTCAATGTTTTTACAATTCTATTTGAACAAACTAAAATTGGGAAAAGCATTTTCCTTCTCTTTGATTATTATTTCCAATGTTGTTTTACTGTAAAACAAAAGGAAAGCAAATAAGAAAAGAAAAGAAATAGAAAGATGGAGCTAAATGGAGGTGAAATGTCATTTCCACAAATTTTATATTTGATATTCTAGTTGTTTTAATTAAGCAATAATTATAGTTATTTAATGATGCATGAAAATGTGTTAGATGTAAAGATTTTAATTTTTTGAAAATTTTGGTTTTTTTTTGAATTATGGTTTGAAATTGAAAGTTATGAATTTTTCAATTTGCATATGTTTTAAATTGTGGTATGGAAGATATGAATTTCACAATTTGCATGCATGTAAATGTGTTAGTTGTAAAGTTTGTAATTTTCTGAAAATTTTGGTATATTTTTTTTCTGAATTATGGTTTGAAAGTTATGTATTTTACAATTTGCAACACTTTTCAGTAATTTTTTAAAACTAACAGTGGGTCCCGCATGTCAGTTTTTCTATTCATTTTGAAATTCTATTAGTAAATGTTAGATCGCTGACGGGTGGGCCTGTACTGACGTCGTCAGGTGACGTCAGCCGGCGCGGCGGAGACGGCGGAGCTGCCGAGCTCGCATCCGGGCAGCGGCGAACGCGCGGGAGGCTGGGAGCAGGCAGATCTGCGTGCTAGCGTGTAGGCGAAGCGAATGGGCTGCGCGGCGAGCCATTTGGCTGCCGGAATCGCCGGCGGCGAGCAATACCGCGGCGGCGGATGTCCAGATGAGCTGTGGTGGTGCGGCGGTGATTCGAGCTGTCCCGACGCGCGTTCTTCAGCGAGGATAGAGAGGGCGAGGCGGCGAACGTCTCCATGGGCCTGGATTTGAAGGAAGAGAAGCGAAGGAACAACACGGCACGTCGGCGACGCCGGCAACCTCCGCGCCGTTCGCGAGAGAGAAAGAGGAGGGGAATTTCTACAGATGGTTTTGCATAAAAGTCCATGTCTTTCTGTGGAATTGCAAATAGATCCCTCACAGTGTAAAAAATTGGACTGCGGGTTAATTTTCAGAAGTACTGGGTGCTTTTTTGTAAACATGGCTGCGGCAGTTGCGCGCCAAAAATCGTGCGGGCGACGTGGCGTAACGCGATTGGTAGAAAGTCGACTGCTACAGTGTTACTGTAGCTTGCACGATTGTTGACGCAATCTGGATCGTCGCTTGGGTTGATCGGACGGTGCGCGTTTAGAGGGCGACGTGGACGCGGGAGGGGGAGAGGTTTCTTCCAACTTTCATATATAGTAGGATTAGTCGAGGTATCCAGGGGAAGTAAGGAAAGGAAAACCTTGTCTGCGTGTGTAGAACTAACTAACAAACCTTATCGCGTGTGAATTAAGCAATTTTCATGTCAAGCGAAGAGCGTTGCTTAGTAGGTGACCCTACTTCCACTTGCATGATCTGCAAAACCGGGCTGAACCATTTGAAACATCTTGTCTGAACTTTATTGCAAAACCGGACTGAACCATTTGAAACCGGACTGAACCAGAGAGGCAGTTAACGAAGGGCTGTACACAGTACACTTACCTATTTGCAAAGCAACCATGATAGATGGATGACTTGGTGAGGTTTTGCCGTCTCGAGGGAGAACAAAAAACTGAAGTTTCAACTTTGAAGGCACTAGGTGCGTGCTGGCTCACCGAGCGCCAGCGGCCACGAGGCAATGCGTTTCTGTCTCGCCAACGACTTTGCGGGGCTCACCAGGGCGGATGGATGGCATGGGGGAGCTTGTTCGTTCGATCGGTTTACGTGGCCGATGATGAAATGCACAAGTAGCTGACATTAAACCCAAGAAATTGACACCCTTAGTCGTCTATAGGCTGTTTTGACACTGTCGGTTTCAGTAACTTCATAAGGAGAAGAAAAAAACTGTCCATCTAGAAATCATGACTCTTCTTGGAGGCCAACTGAGAGGATGCGGTGGACCGGACAAATAGACCTTCGGATGTCAAGTTTTTTTTTCTTTTTTGAGAATTTCGACCGCTCTATTTTGCTAAAGTTCAAGGTACGTAGAAACCAAACATTATGGGCCCAAAAACCTCTTGGAGGCCCAAGACACTTTGCAGATACACCTATTAGGGGCGCGAATCCTATATGGCGCCCGTTAGCGTCGCGTAACGTTAGGGGCGCCTGAAGGTCTTCGTCCGCGACGCGTTTCTGGGCCGGCCCACTTCCTTCCCAGCCGCTCCTCTCCCGATCCCCTTTCGCCGCCTCCCGTCGCCGGTCGATTCCGGCCGGCTCCGGCGAGTCCTCGCGCCGCTGACCACCGCCCCCTCATCCCCTCTCATCTCACCATCACCACCAAGCGAAGGAGGACGGCGGCCGGAGAGAGGCGGCGAAGCGGGCCTCTGAGGAGATGGCGTTCATCCAGCGCGCGGTGAAGGTGCCCCCGAACTCGACGTCGCTGGAGGAGGCGCGGCACCGCGTGTTCCACTTCTTCAGGCAGGCGTGCCGTGCCGTGCCATCCCCTCCGTCATGGAGATCTACAACCTCGACGATGTCGTCACCCCCGCCCAGCTCCGCTCCAGCATCTCCCAGCAGATCCGCAAGAACCAGGGCGTCTCCGACCCCAAGGTGCCCACCCTCCCACTCCATTTCGATCTGCCTCCCTTCTTGTGAATGGATAGCTGTAGAATGAAATGAACGCCGTATTCTCCGGTTCTACATTTCCCCCTCAAAGTGTTACATAGACTTTGTTGGTTACATTGTGGCCACAACACTCAATTAAGGTTCTAGTCTGTTGGAATACTGCTTGTATTTGATTTGTAGCTAAACTGAACATGAATTACTTCTTAAATTAGTAAATGAAGTTAAGAGGAAGATCCAGTTTCTAGATTGCTTTTTGTGGTAATAAACTGAAGTGGAATGCTCATTCTATTTTTTCACACCATTATGCTGATATGTAAATCTTACGTTCTGGGTCCCTTAATGTTAGGTTTTCCTTGATGATTATCCTTCCTAACTATTATTGTGTCGTCCTTCCAGCAAACAAGTTTTCTCAGGCTGTAGAGCTCTATGACCAAGCTATCGACTTGAATAGTTCAAATGCGGTTTATTGGGCAAATCGTGCATTTGCACATACGAAGCTCGAGGAATATGGAAGTGCTGTCCTGGATGCTACAAAAGCTATTGAGATCGATCCCAAATATTCGAAACCGAGTATTCAATATTCATGTCCTGTTGATGGAAAATTTGAAAACGGTTCCATTTTGAAAATGGTTCCAAATTTAAAAATGCTTCCAAATTTAAAAACGTTTCCATATTAGAAAAAAAATCATTTTTGAAAATGGTTCCAAATTTATATGAATCCAAATTTGAAATTTGTTCCATTTTTAAAATGGTTCTTTTTGAAAATGGTTCCAAACTTAAAAATGGTTCCATTTTGAAAATGGTTCCAAATTTAAAAATGCTTCCTAATTTAAAAATGGTTCCAAATTTAAAAATGTTCCATTTTGAAATTGGTTCCAAATTTAAAATTGTTCCAAATTTGAAAATTGTTCATTTTATAAAATAGTTCGTTTTTTAAAATGGTTCCAAACTTATAAATGGTTCCAAATCTAAAAATGGTTTCGAATTTAAAATGGTTCCAAATTAAAATTGGTTCCAAATTTAAAATGGTTCCAAATTTCAAATTTAAAAATGGTTCCAAATTTAAAATGGTTCCCAATTTAGAAATGGTTCCATTTTGAAAATGGGTCCAAATTTGAAAACGGTTCCATTTTGAAAATGGCTCCAAATTTAAAAATGATTCCAAATTTAAAAACGGTTCCATATTATAAAAATGTTCATTTTTGAAAATGGTTCCAAATTTGAAATTTGTTCCATTTTTAAAATGGTTCTTTTTTAAAATGGTTCCAAACTTAAAAATGGTTCCATTTTGAAAATCGTTCCAAATTTAAAAATGGTTCCATTTTGAAAATCGTTCCAAATTTAAAAATGCTTCCAAATTTAAAAGCGGTTCCAAATTGGAAAATTGTTCATTTTTTAAAATGGGTCCATTTTGAAATTGGTTCCAAATTTAAAATGGTTCCAAATTTGAAAAAAAATCATTTTTAAAATGGTTCGTTTTTTAAAATGGTTTCAAATCTAAAAATGGTTCCGAATTAAAAATGGTTCCAAATTAAAATTGGTTTCCATTTTGAAAATAGTTCCAAATTTAAAAATGGTTCCGAATTTAAAATAGTTCCAAATAAAAAATGGTTCCAAATTTAAAAATTGTTCATTTTTTAAAATTGTTCCAAATTTTAAAATGGTTCCATTTTGAAAATGGTTCCAAACTTTTGGTTCATTTTTGAAAATGGAAAACGGGAATTGAAACGAAAATGGTGCTCAACAAGAAGAGCCTAAATGCATACATACGTAAAAGATCTATTCATATCTCTGTTGAAACGAAAAATTTATAAGACGAAAGTTGTGGAAAACGGCGAGTTTCATATACCCGTGAAAGGAATTTTGAAACCGTCGACTGAGTGTGACAAATTTAACAAAATTAATCTAAAAATATTGAAAACTTCGGTCCAAAATTAAGAAGTTACATTACACGAAACTCGAAACCGATCACGGAAATGGAATCTAATCATGAACGCACACATATTTCGTGTTTAAATTATTTTGAACTGAAATATTTTTGTGTGAGATGGAGTATTTTTGAACGTCAGAGCGAATGAGTCAGCAAAAATATTGGAGAGTGACGCAGAAGGACGTACGAATCAGTCAAAGAACGACGCAGAAGGACGTACGAGCAGCGAGCCAAGCAACTAACGAATCAGTCAAAGAACGACGCAGAAGGACGTACGAGTAGCGAGTCAAGCAACGAAAGAAGAAGGACGTACGAATCAGTCAAAGAACGTACGAGCGAAAGAACCAATGGGCCGGCCCACGACTGGAAATACGTAGGCGTCGCAACTATTAAGGGGCGCTAACGAGCGTCCTAAAGGAGCTCCCTATTAGGGGTTAGGTCGCTCCCATTTTCAGATGGGCCTTTAGCTCAGTATAGTCTGTTTGTAGTAACGCACAAGCTTTTCGATGTTTACCATCAACTGGACAAGCCAAATATGGATTATATCTCACCAAACTTGTACTACTCGCTCCATCTCGGTTTATTAGGCACAATTTCAAAACCAGATTTTATCAAGAATTAGGCACAATTAGCATTAATGATCTTCTATAAATAATCCCAACCCCTTCCTCTCCCCAATCAGGATGAGATTTAGCCAATGCTCTATTTAACGAGGCCAATGCATGCGCTTCCGATTAAACCTTATTGGTCTTTTCTAATTAATTGCATGATTTAGGAGTAATTAACTTGGTCAATCCTCACTTGCCTAGGTCTAAGAGAAACTCCAAATATGCCTAATAAACCGAGATGGAGGGAGTATTAAATTCATCTCCGAAGAAAGTTTCCAATGATATAATTTTATGACAAGTGGCACATGTCTTATTAGTCCATACCGATGGCCTCCTATTTGTGGAAAATTATATTCTTCGTGATTTCACCAATACTTCATGCTGATTTTATGATCCAAATACTAAGCTTTCTCATTTCAATATGGATTTAAAAACTTCCACTCAAATCTCTTTCGCATACGGCCGTGCGCGCGCGCGTGTCAGTCTCGTAAACTGTTGCACGCCGCTGACTTCCGGGCAACCCACGGGCGCATCAATTGGATATCCAGGATGGGTGGACGGGAAGGGGGTTGAGTTTGTTCGGTTAACGTGGCGTGGAAGGCACACCATGGATGACGAAAGGCAGCGAAAATGGCTGACCTGAACTGAAGAATTGATGGGGGCGGTTGCCGGCCGGCCGGCAGCCACGGAGATGTTGATGACAGCTTCTTTGCTGCACGTTTTCGGTAAGAAAAATATAGCTTCTAGAGTTTTGAGAATTGAGAGCGCACGGTGTATCTTGGAAGAAAAACTGTCGATTTCAGTTCGATTAAAATCGAACTTGTGCGGACGTCGGGATTTATCTAGATCCCTTGCAGCACTACGTCGGAGCTTTTGGTTGAGTTGGCGCCATCGGATGTCTCATGTCTGCGACGTAGGACGGTGGATACTGAAAATAAAACGGTGCACGACGGCGAGCGGTCAGCTGATAGAAGAAAAGTTGCCCCGGCAGCTCTAATCAACACCCTGTAAATCCAATCCTAGTAGGAATACTCGCCCACATTTATCGGCGGCAGCATGTAGCCGACACCTCCCCGAGAAAAAGAGACACATTTAACCGAATCTGAAAGCTGTCCGGAAAGGATTTCAATTCGGAACAGAGAAGGTAAACTGAGTACGAGTTAGAATACATTTTGTTCAAGAATCATCCACCTATCGAGGACCCATCGCATATATAAGTCGAGAAGTATAGCTCTTCGTGTGCCGTTCATCGCACTAGACAGATTACCAGCGTTCAGGTATTTTTGCTGCATGTTCTTGGCGCCAACGATGGACTTAAAGGAAACGACTGTCAAGAGAAGGAGGAGTAAGAGGCAGCGGCAGCAGCAGAAGACTATCCCTGACGAGCTTGTGTTTGAGATATTAATCCGGCTGCCCGTGAAATCGCTGGTGAGGTTCAAGGCCGTCAGCAAGGCCTGGCAGTCCATCATCTCCGACCCGTTCTTCATCCGTGCGCACCTCGGCTGCTCCAAACAACGACAGCGGCAAAACCCGTCCTCGTTCCTCATCACCCCCCAGGTTTTACTAGAACCTGAGTGCACCGCAGAGGAATATGCTGTCAAGGCTATGTCGACGGACATCCACTTCTACCGGTGGAATTTAAGAGAGTTTGACTGCAGTAACAGCACCACCACGCTAATCTACAGGAAGCACTTCATGGACGGCGAGTTCGGGCCGGTGTCTCACCTGGCGCATTGCGACGGACTGGTGTTTCTTCCCACCAACACCAAAGCCTACGTCTTCAACCCGGCGACGGGGGATGCCGTTTCTCTGCCGGAGAGCCAGCGCAACATGCTGCGGAATGTCATGCCGCTTCCTGCTGGCTTCGGCCTTGATGCTTCCACCGTCAGATATAAGGTTGCACGTTTTTTTTACCGCTCCTGCTATATTGAACGCCTAGGGATTATCCCAATGGGGATAGAGCCTGAGGTATTCACTATTACTGGCGGTGGTGAAGATGACAACGGCTTTTCTTGGAGAGAAACCCAGGTGGATCCACCCTACCCTGTCCTGGGCGCGCAGACTGGCATACACTGCCAGGGGTATCTCTTATTTTTCATCCATAAGAGCAATATGGAGCAACCCCCGAATGGCCTGCTCCGTTTCAGCCTCCAAGACGAAACTTTTGGTGTCACTCTGCTTCCTTCCAACATGGAATCTACGGTTGATGACAATGATATTTGTGTGAAAGAGTTAGATGGGGAGCTATGCTGTACTTACTTTTCCAAGTCTTCGCAGCAATTGCTAATCTGGATGACAAGAGATGCTCTGGATCCACATTGGGCTTGCCGCTACGTAATCGATCTCTCAGATAAGGGCCATCCGATGGCCACGCTTGGCAGCATGGCCGCGCTTGGCAGTGGTGGAATTCTTTTACGACGAGGCAATTTCATCTTCCGTTATGACTTCGAAGCTAAGGGGATAAGAGAAGATGAAATGTTCGATATGAGTGACCTAATATACTTTGGCACAAGGGAAGACACCTTGGGGCGTGTGTGGAAAAATGTAGCCTGGTTCGACATAATTTGCTACTCCGAAAGCCTTGTTCCAATTAGTCCAGCATACAGGCCTAAACCATGCTCATCGTCATGAGCTGATGCCACCTTTGTCTCCGGACCAGCCAGAGCCTTTTTTTAGAACGCCACAGCTTTAGAGCTTGTCTATCCTAAGAAGCATGGGTCTTTTGTTTTAGAAAACAAAAGCTTTATTGCACTCAACTTTTACATCATCGATGTATGCAGCCTTGATTATTACATTGTTTTTTACAATCCGTCAAACATATTAAAAAGTTGTTAAAAATTGGCCTATAAAAAAGGGAGATAGGCTACATAACAAAATGAATAGATAAAAACTCAAATCGAACATAACACTCCGCCAGTATTAACGAAGATAAAAATTAAGTAGTCCATCACCGGTACGCCACCCAAATCATGACATAAACTTTTTGGTAAGCCACTCAAGCCTCTTCGTGCCAAGCTTCATCCACTTCTTGTGGTGCGTCTTCTTTAAGAACATCCCTGACTACTGCAACCAAGAGCCAACTAGAACAAGATAATAGCACCTCCATGGCTCCATATAAGATTGCACTTTCTTCCTTTAAAAAACATTCTACATTGCCAAACAAACCAAAATACCGATGCAGCTCTAACCAAAATAAAGATCGAAATGATTAATCAATCGAAGGATCAAATATATATGGAGCCTAGAGGGAGTGGGGGTGAATTGGCGACTATAAACTTTAATCAAAATCATTGATTTTAGAGATAATTGTGGATAAAGTAGGCGAGCCTAAAATAAGATCAGATGAACAATCCTATATGATGCATTACAAGATAAAAATAATTAAAGGGGAGGAACGAAATAAAGTATAAGGAGACGAAGACACGGTGATATATTTCGATGCTAAAGTCCTTGGAGGACTCTATTTTCCATTAGGGCTCCTTTGATTTGGAGGAAACATAGAGGGAATGTAAAGGGATAGGAAATTTACCTAGATGCTACTGCTCACTCCTTTGATTCATAGGATTGGTGCAAGGGAAAACTAGAGGAAATTTTCCTACAGATCTCACTTTCAAAGCAAAACGTACATGAAAACAAAAATTCACTGAGACCTCATTCTTTAAATCCTATGCGCAAGGACCGAGAAAAGTTTTGCACATGCCATCCTTTCCTATTCCTATTCCTTTCCCATTCCTTTGATATTACAATCCTATGAATCAATAGGCCCTTAGAGAGGTTGTGGTAAACCTAGTGCAAACGACCCCTCACAGATCTATTCTTATTCTATCTCAATCTCGCCAAACCAAGGGAGGGCCCTTTCTCTATCGGGATCTTGAGATGATCATCGCACCTTTACAAACTACTTGATAGGTATCCACACATCGCATGCTCACAAGGCAACTCTAACCATCTAGACTTCTCAACAAACCCAAGAGTAATAACACCCTGTTTACCCAAGATAGGGAAATAAAAAAATTGGATGGGAAAATATATCTTGTGTTCATCCCTCTTTTGTGACATCATGTCTCATGGCTTAATAGGATTGATAGAGTACTCATATCAACAAGGTGTTTCTTCTTTCCGAAAGCTCGCCTTGAAAGAACTTTGTGTAAAGCGTGCTTGGCCTAGAGACATTTGGAGATGGGTGGCCGCCCCTGTGAGATCCTGGCTCAGGGTTTAATAGGATGGATAGAATACTCATATCAACAAGTTGCAACTTCTTTTCTGGAAGCTCATCTGAAAAGAACTCCGAAGTTAAGCGTGCTTGGCCCGGAGCGATTTAAGGATGCATGGGTGACCGATCGGGAACTGGTTCCCGGGTGCGCACGAGTGAGAAAAAAGTGCGCAGAAAAGACCAGTGTTGATCTGTGGGGCTATTTTAGAGATCCTAGAGAGCTGCCAGGGCTGACAGGCCCGGCCCGGGGGTGGGCCGGGGTGTTACAGCCCCCCCCCCCCCTCCCCAGGTTCGCACCAGTTAGTCAAAGTGTGCTAGTGTTGATCCATGGGGCTAGTCACGAGATATTCATTACCCCTAGCCATTTTCTTGGCAACATCTTTGTATGTGCGAACTATTAACTATGTATGCGAAGGTTTACCAATTATGTGCAAAGATTATTATTTCTCATATACAGATCCAAAGGTTATTGGTGTAGTTTTTTTATAACCATTGTCCAGATAATCTATAAATTGCTAAAAGAACTGGTGAGCTAAATGGAGATGAATTGGCTCAACTTCTTTTATTGAGACGGACCAATGTCAATGGTACCATGCAGAGTAAATCACATTGAATCGGCTATTGTTTGTTTTATATAAATGTCTCAACAATGAAATGCTTTATTTTGGTAACACTACACAAAAAATAAAAAATAAAGCACTACATGCATTCCACTCCTTTTGAGCCGAAGTTATTTCTGTATTAGAACACTGGTTCACAATCCTAAGGACAAAATTGTTGGATCACACATATTCGTAATAGCATATGAGAGTGACTTCTCAGAGGTTTCTCTACTAAACTGGAATGCAATGTTCAGGTATAATCATTTATACCAGCTATTCATTCTATTCAGATTTATATTTTTATTGTCTTCTCATATATTTTAGTACAACATCAAGATGGTAGGTCGAGGTGTTGGATATTCTTGTGGGGTCTTGGGAGACACTGTTCTTCCTTTTTGTGCATGTCGTCATGCACTTCTCTGGGTGATGAAGAGGCGAAAGGATGCGGGAGAATGCCACTCACAGAAGAAAAATACTCAACAAGCCAACCACATATACAAGGAAGTACAACGTATATTTTCGTTCTTATGTGGTCCATTTTATTAGTGATCCATAGCTTTTCCATTTTTACCTATGATGATGCTTTTCAAATAGTTTGCAAAATGATGAAAGTGAATATGATGATGTGTGTATGTGCCAATAGGAAGATGATGATGTGATTCGCTAATTCGAAAATCATTGTGTGATTTTGTTATGTACACTGCAGTGTGCTGGAGGTATCGCGTCAAAATGATCATTTTTGGTGCCCGAGTAAGATATGGCATTGCCATTAAGCCGGCTGGCACGGTTTATAGACTCCATAAAAAAGGCGGATTTAGGTGGGCCTGATCTTTTATGGTCCATGAAGAATAACCGCTTGCGTAGTGATTCAGAAAATGTCGTCTGCCACGTATGTCCCAGGACACGGACAATTTCGTGAATCGTCTGAATGGGGCATTGATCACTGAGTCATGTTGTCTGAAAGGGGATAAAACGCGAGAGGAAGATTTCTTAAGTTGTCAAAGATGGATTAAACTAGTGGGATCATTAAGGTTAAATGGGAAGATAACCTCCCACTCAAAAGAATAGATCCTCTTTAATGAGACACACATAACGTCAAGCACGGCTACCCTCTTAAGTCCTAACCATGTATCCATGGCTGGTTCAACATTTGTACCATTAAGTTTTAGCTATTGTCTGTTTTTATAATTATAGCTATCAAAATGTGCAAAGTACTGTTGTGGGCAAAGGCGAATCCAGCAGGCGGGCTTTAACAGGCTTCAGCCTGCCCACCGAAAACTCAAATTTAATTTTTACTAGTACTACTAATCTCATGCGGTAGCCCAGCCCATTAGCTCAAGTGCTCAACTACTCATCCCATTAGCTCAAGAAGACAAATAGACAATACGCAGACGCAGAGGCATCGCTTCCCTTCGTAGCCTTGCCCAACTCGCAAGCAGAGAAGCAGCCAGCGACAGACGACCAGGAATCTAGCGTAAAGGTGATTGCCGGAGCCCGGAGCGTAGTTGGCCGCAGCAGGCAACAAACACGCCCACGCGCAGAGGCGCCCAGCGGCCAACTCTAGCAGCCGCCGGTGAGGGAGGTTTGCGCGGGGAGCGGATGAGCACGCTAGTTTGCCGGAATGCCGCGCTAGAGATCAGAGCTCACAAGGCAGTCGCTGCCACCAGAGAGAGGAAGCTAAGACAGGCTGGCCGCATCGATTATCGTCGACGTTCGCCAAGATTGCTATTTGTCCAATACTCAAAAAAAAATAGCTGTCTACTGCAATTATTAATTCGTTTTTTCATTATTACAAGGTTAAAATTTTGAGTGTTGCCATTGATGCCATTCTTGCTTACATGAATCAACGTTTCAGTAAAAGGATATTCAGAAGCATTTGACCTGGAACTTTATGATATATTTATCATAAGTAATTTCATGTCTTAGACTTGGATAATGAATAATTTTCTTAAGAAATAACGCTTATTTACCCGTTGTAAACTTTCAGCCCACCCTCCAATTAATTCCTGGACTCGCCGTTGGTTGTGGGAGGTATGTTATTATCTTCTTCATACTACTAAATGTAATTGTACCCATTTTTGTTAACGGTAGGACCTGATAACGACAATGTTTTTGTTTCAAATAATTATAAACTATATCGAAGATGTTTCCTGTGTATTTGTGCGTACCACTGTGCATGTTGATAAGAAACTCGAGCTAATCTTTACTTTGCGCATGCCACTTGAACCTCAATTCAAGTACTCCCTCCGTTATTAAATATAAGATGTTTTAGGTTTTTCACATGTTCACTAGATGTAGATTAAAATGAGTGAACATACACACTAAAACGTATCTAGAAACATGTATAGATACATGTGAATCTGAAAAGAAGGTAAAACATCTTATATTTAGGAATGGAGGGGTATTAAGTATTAAGTAGCTTGTCCTTTATTGCTGAATTCGCTTCTTTGTTCGAAGGATGCATCATGTGTACTATCAGAATTGCATCTCTATTAGTCTCACAAGTGAGAGGCAGATTGATGATATCTAATATGTTCAAGGGTTCGTAAATCTTAATTGCAAATTTGGTTTCATTTTTTTGAGAATCAAACCCCAGCATAGCCATACACATACACAGCTTAGTAAAGTACTACGAGTAGCAAACCTTAATGGAGTTCTCCTGATTTGCACATATTATTCTCAGGAGAAGCTGCCAACTAGTATAGTGCAATACTGCTTTTCGATCGTTAATATTAAAAAAGCTGGGAAGATAAAACTCCGTGGAGCTAGGCTAGGCTAGCTACCAGGCAGAGATCTTCATGCCGAGGTCTTTCTGCGCGAAGGCGACGAGGTTCTCGATCTCGGCGTCGTCGACGTAGCCGCTGTTGTCCCTGTCGGCGCGGCGAACGGCGCGGCCGGCCTTGAGGGTGGTGAACCACCCCCGCGGCGGCGGATGGCCTCACGGAGCTCGCTCCTGCTGATCCGGCCGTCGCCGTCGACGTCGAACTGCTTCAGCCACTCCTTGAACTCCTTCACCGACATCCCGCGCGCCGATGGGACTCCCCTGATCGCCATAGATAATCCTTGTTGTTGCAGATGCAGACGCGGCTGTGGTAGCTAAGGTGGATGGTTTGAGGAGTCTCGTGGCTGTACCTCCTTTTATACTGGTTTCGATCGACGAATGCATCTTGCCGCTTTATTCGTTGCTATCTGCAGGCTGCGAGGGGGGTGTTGCCGATCTGAATCTGAATGTTATCTCGTTCTTGGTGTAGGGAGACCTAACTTTCAGTCTAAGCTCGAGCATCGCATCTATCTTTACACGCAAGGCTAGGAAGCAAAGTACATTGTTCGATTCTAGTAACTTTTTGCCTGATGGTATGAGGGAGAATGCATCATGCATTTTTGCCTTGGTTTACCCGTGAGTAGCGATGTAGCTCTCTCCAGGGATTTCATTAGATTATATTCCTATATGCTTGCAGCAATCAGCAAGCTGCCCAGGGAATAAGATTCAAATGGCGCTGTGGTAGGGCCTGCATGAAGGAGGTTCTCCACTGATCAACCAGTCCAAAAGGAAACAAAAAGGAGATTCTACCATACCTGCTAAGAATGTTCAAAGTTCTTCCCTCAGTATTGTTTCCATGCCAAATACTGCTTATTTGATTTGGTTCTTCCACGTGCTTTTGTTTGTGCTGGAGTTCTGGAACAAGGACATGGAGGTGCCAACTTCAAGTCTCAGAGAAACAAGCTATGGACTGTCTCGAAAATAAAAGGAAAGAAACATGCTAGGATTAAATATGCCTGGCTGCACTGCAGGCTTATGTTAACATTGGACAGTTTCAGTGGAACATGTGTATTTATAACAGGGCTAGTGAGCACGATTGTATCACATTGTTCGACTCCAGTTTCTGCCTGGTGCCTGATGTGTAGCCGCATATCTCTGCAAAGTTTTCATTTGATTGGATTCAACTAGCAAAGCTCACTAGCAACGATTGGATGTTCCCTTTGGGTGCTAGGGAACAAGAGAACCTCACAAAGTCTGTTCGGGATGCACGTGGTATTCTATTATGGGTAAATTTGAAGTGGGATAATTAAATATAGCAATGTGTAAGGCCTGCAGGAAGCAGATCTTCAGTGACTGAGAATCCAAGCAGGAGACGAAAAAGGAGATTCGGCCACACTTGTCCAGAACGTATCCAAGTTTCTTCTTTTCTCTCTCGTCAGTCTGTATTATTTCCGTGCCAACTTGCAAACCCTGCTTATTTCTTACTAATCGTTTCGCTCGTTTTCCTGTTGCGTGCTGATTTGATTTCACTCAGACATGCATTTGCTGCTGCTGGTAGAGCTCTGGCACAAAGACATGGCATTACCAACTTCAGGTTTCAGAGAAACATGCCAGGATCAGCCGTGGCCGCATGGCCTTCCACAGGCAAAAAATTACTAGAATCTGCCTCATGTCTAATCACATATTTTCTTATCATTCTTAAAACATAGTGCATTACTTGCGTGCATGAACCAACATCTGTTTGACGATATACAGTCAGGTTCATGTTCTAATACTGGACACTTCTAAGAACTTCAGAGTCTAAGATCTTGCAGGGAGAGGACTACCCAAAACAATTCGGGCATTTTAAGGAGGAAGATAGCAGAACATAACATAACCTTCTAAGAACTTCAGAGTCTAAGATGTTGCAGGAGAGACTACCCAAAACAATTCGGACATTTTAAGGAGGAAGATAGCAGAACATAACATAACCGTGCTACATTTCGGGATTTTTCCTCGCAAAATTTATCCCGAGTTGCCAAAAATGATGTTGAAAAACTGCAGTATGCCCTCCTGAATTTATACCAACAAATTACAGCTTATACCAGACGCCAACTTACAGGACAAAAAAATTAACTTATTACAGCAATGTACAGCTTGTAGATCCATGCCTTATTCGCTTATGTTTGTGCCGGAGTATTTCTCGACAAAAATGAGCCCATTCGAGGTAGAAACGACTTTTTCTTTCGTAGCTTCCGGTTTGGAACAAGTCCTCATAGCTACTACCTGACATATGTAGCCGTGAATCCTGCTCTTTCAAGTAAGGAGCCTTCTGTTCAACAAACGGGCTACTCAAAGGGTTAACCGCACTTTTCGCGGTCCTGAGCTTTCGCTTTCCGGCGTGCTCATGGTCGGATCTCCATTTCCTCAGCTGCTGCTCAGCGGCGAGTTTTCCCTCGTTTGCCCTCTCGGCTCTCTCCAACGCCTAGCAAGAGCTTCCTTCTTCTCATCCATCTCCTTTGATGCTTCAGTTAGCCTGCCGCTCTCTGTTTCAGACCTTTCGCCACTCTACCTGTGCCAGGGCTTCTGTCACATTCTCATTTGCCAGCACTTCAGCTTCATGTGCTTTCTTGCTAAGAGCATAATACTCGCTTAGAGGAAGTGTCACTCCTCTGGGAGAATCCTCAACATCGCTGGCCTCTTTGCTTTCGTTCAACGCTTGAACTGCCGCGAGTGCTAGCCTCTCAGATGCTTTGGATGCTTCTGTTTCTTTGAGAACGGCACATAACCTGGTGCTTGCTGTAGTTGCAGCTGCTCTGGTTTGCTCAGTTTCTTCCTTGGCTTTTCTCAGTTGCTCTTGTGCCGAGTGAACTGCCACCTTGGCATCCTCGGCCTCCTGAGCTGCTTCCTGTAACATCTTAGGAAGATCCACCATTATCTCTTGGGCATTTTCTTCCTTGGATCTCAGATTCTATCTCTTTCTTCGTCCTGTTGAGCTCAGCTTCTAGTGAAGACACTGCAATTGATGCCATAGCTTCCCTCTGTGCAATGAGTCAAGTGAAGCTTTCTCATTCCAGTTCCGATCTGAGAGTTGTCGCAGCAAGTCTTAACAACTTTGCCTCGTTTTTGCATTTTCTAGGGTTGCTTTAACCTCCTCAGCTCTTTCTGTTTTGAAGCTAGAATTTCCTTAACTGAGCTGCTACTTCGTCTAGCATCTTCAGACTCAAGCTCATGGCAACTCCATCGGCTTCTTTACTAAGTATATTCTCCATATAGGATGAAAGCTCAAGCTTGAGGCTATGCAACTTGCGCATATTTGCATCAAGATGCTTCAAATCATTTTTGGACAGAAGCTTATTGTTCAGTTGTTGCAGCTCTTCTTGTGCCTGGAGCAACTCTCTATCCCAAGCAAGGCAATCTTGCTCTTTCGCCAATGCTGCACCGATCCTACGTTCTTCAGCATCATGATGTGCAGCATGGGCCAACTCAGAGATCCTTTAGATGCGATTAGTTCTACAGTCAGTGCCTCCACTCGCTTCTCGATCTCTTTTCCGGCAGATAAAACTTCTTCTGCCCTTTTGATTGCTCCATCTCTTTCAATAACTAAGGTAGCATACTGTTCATGTAAAGTTCTCAGCTCCTCATTTACTGATTTAAGTTCAGCAACAGATTTTTCATGTCTTTCTTTTGCACTTCCATTGGGTCTTGGCTATTAAACTAGAATCATCAGCTACTCCCCGCTCAATTTCTTGCGCTGAGTTGTGCAAGCTCAGAGTCCTGTTTTGCTTGAACTTCTTCCATCTGTGCTTTCTCCAGATCATGCTTCAGCTCTTCTATAATCTCTTAGTGGTGTCCAGTTCATCAAGTACCCGTGATTTAGCCATCTCTGCAGCTTCTAGTTCTTGTTTGCATGTGGAATTTCTTTCTGAGCATTTTCAAGTTCAATTGTATGAACTTGCGTCTCTGCATAAAAAGGAAATTCCTTTAGAGTACTCTACGTTATTAAAATCAATTATGTAGCAAACTTTATACGCCGACTATGAGCATATATTCATATGTAGTGTTAAGACTTTAAGAGTGACAAAATACCTCCATCATCTGAACTTTGTGAGCTTTCCAATCGACGATTCCTCCAAACTTGGTGACAGCTTCTCTCACAGACTCAAAAGGCGCAGCGTGTCAATAAGGCCTTTGTATGGACTGTCAGGTTTTGTTTCCAACTCTTCTGTCACTTTTGGTTTTACAGCAATTTTCTTCTGATAACGTATCTTGTCTTCAGCATGGTTCGCTTCGATGGGATATATTGAAGAAGACTGATCTGCATGATCCTTCATCGATTGTGTGACTGTCTCAGTTGGTCCTGAACTTGAGAGCATTTTAGGACCTGAACTTGTAAGGAATTTGATTTACGTGGCACTCCACTGAATCAGGATGAGAACTTTCCAGGACCTGTGAAGCTAACTCTGAACTATCGGCAGCAACCGGCAGGCCATTAGAGATATCCAATGTGGCTGCCTGGGGTGACTTCTCCATGTGCGCATGGATTTTCATGATGACCGTTGTTAATGACTTCCTTCATAGCAGGCATAGTTGGTGAATCCGCAAAATTTCTGGATCTCCTCTTGAGATGACTCTTTTGTGCTACTTTCTTCAGATGCATGAGTTGATTCCATTTCTACGCCTTCACTACGCCGTGGCTAGTTTGCTCCTAAAAATTATTATGCAATGAAAAAGTGACTATCAGGTTACAATACATATTATATCACAAATCCAGAAGTAAGAAGATTACACATCACATCACAGGTAATCATCATGGCAAGTAGCATCATCATCACATTTTTTGTTCTAGTATGGAAACAAACAATTCTCAACTGTTAAACAGTACCCTAAACTTATTTGTATGTCAATTCTATCCGTTCCAAGCGAAGTAGAGATGACAAAATTGCATTGCAGAACAATAGATGACTATGTGCAGTAACTGGTATGCTAGTCACCAAAAGAACTTTAGTGATCCGCCCTACAAGCACTAATCATGAGACCTACTGACACCGAACCTACTTTCTGTCTGCAATAATTCAGCTACTTTTGCACCCAACCTTATGTATGCATGACCTAAACCATCTTTTCTAAATAAAGAACAAAAGTAAGCAACCAAATAACGCATACGAATTTTTATAGCTCCTAAAAAAAGCCATAATGGACCAGGTAGAGAAAATATCTATATGTGCCAGAATCATCATTATTTGCCAACAATTATGAGCTAAATCATTCCAATCATGTCCAATTCTATTTGCTTCAAATCATGGCCAGTCCTATCTGCATCAATCACTTGAATGTTTGACTTCCAGAAGAATTTGATCATATCCGTACAGGCTCATATTGTGGCATAACCTCATTAATAATTTAATCCCAACTAGTAAAATCTCACATAACTACATAAATTGAGGACGTTTAATATTACATGACTAACTTTAGTACCTAGCAAGGTAAAATATTTAAGTTCTAATACTGAACTGATCAACTAAAACAGAGAGCTATTGGCAAAAAATACTAAAACAGAGAGCTTTTATGGCGCCGAGGTTCTAGCCCTCTTCTTCCATGCAAACACCAAAAAAAAATGAAAATCTCTTCCTGGACAGCCCATGATTTCGTTGCACTACGAAACTGAGTCTCCCTAATCCATTAGATGAACTACTGCCAAGAAATTTCCATCTTTAGGATCAATATTAGATTCTTCCTGCAATTGATTGTAGCCAGGAGAACGAAACTGGCCATGATAACAACTAAACAATAGGACAGAAAATCACTGCGAAATCATCCAGACCAAGAGCCTAAATTCACATCAGACGAAGAACCAAGAACTCTTTTTTCGCGGGAATCAAGAACTCGACTGGCCGCCGGAGCAAGAGTTAATGGCGGATTGCAGCAGAAGGGATGAAGCTTACCCAATGGCGCGGAGGAATTCTTGCGGAGAAGCGATCGGGGCTTCCTTTTGCGCCGATTCGGATCTCCGCTCTTCGTGCTCACGATTTCTCTCTTCTTCTTTTCCTCTGAGGAGAGGAGAGTGGTGTACGTGTGCTTGGTGCCTTGGTTTGTCCGGCTCGTGAGTCCACTGGTCGGTCGGACACTTCACACCTGGGATTACTGCAAGGAGCGGATGGGACTTCTTTTTTCCAAAAGCACCTCTCGTTTTGTTCAAACTACAGAAACAGCCCTTTTGTCGAAACACATTTGTATTTACATATTTTTGTTGAAACAACGTATCTAAGTTCTTCGTCTACCTATTCACGTCTTGAGGGAATGGGAACCGGTGAAGGAGGGCTTGTTGCTGGGCAGCTGTCCTAGGGCGTTACGTGCAGTTTGATAATGATGATGTGTCGAGCAAAGTTTGGATCGCGGCTCGGGCTTTGTTATTCGATTTTTCCGGCGTGTTTTGATGTGTAGTTGTGGAGTCAGAAATGTGGTGGAGCGTACCAGTCGGTGACGATGACCGACAATCGGTGGTCTTCTGCGGAGTGCTCGGTCGGCGTAAGCCCAACATATTCTGTTGTGAAGCTCGTCGTCAAAGTCGGAGTTGTCTCTTGTCGACGTGTGTGGTTGATTGAGTGGCATGGGCCGATATGGGTTCTGACGTCGTTTGCGCCAACGCTTCAGCGACAGACGTCGAAGGTGAAGTCAGGGTCGCTGGCTCGAGGAGAAGTGATGACGATGCCGCTCGATAGCAACCTCAATGGTAGTCTTCTCTGAGGCGTATGTGCTTTATGTGGGTGGCCAGGCTGACCGGTGGTGCTTAATGAGGTCGTGTTGCATAACGACATTGGTGCATTAGTATCGGTTTTTGGTCGGTTCCCATTAATGAGCCGGTCAATTTTGTTCTACTTTTCTTATATAAAATGAGGCACAATTGCCCCTTTTGTTGAAAAAATGTTGATATTGGTGGGCAGTTACTTTCCGCTCATACATCTTTCACCTCTTTGGACTACGTACCACTTCCCTATTGTTGTAAACTCTTCTGTGACAAATATCAATCTCTATATGCAAAACAAAACACAAGTTTTGACCCTCAATTAAGGCAAAATTTAACCTCGTTTGCAGATAATGCTGGACAGTGGTGAGAAAAAACCAAGAGAGGGCCAAGAGAGATAGCTCTCTTATGTGGTAGCCAAAGAGCAATTTAACAGATGTCCGACAGTTTATATTATCGTGATCAAGATTAATAGTCACCGTTCTAACTTAATATTTATCAAGGTTAGGTTGACAATACGTGTTTTGTTTCTGCTCAGCGCCTAAGTGTGCGCTTAGACGCAGTTTTTATAACCTTGGTATTGATATACTAGTTTTTTTTTTGAACAAAGGGGAGGGATCCAGAAGGATCCCGACTGCATTAGACGATGGGTTTACAGAGTACATCAAGGACCTCGAAATAAACAGAAATTACATCCGAGCCCTTGGCTTTTACAGAAAGGACCTCGACTAAATAAAGAGTAACGCAATCAGATCCTTCTCCACTGTACTCAACGAACAGCTCGACACGGTGACCGTCAGCGCCGCCGCCGGGGACGAAACCACTTGGCAACATCACGACGATGAACGCCGTCGTGGAACTGGAAAAGGGCCTCCGCATCGGCATAGCAGCCTGGAGGTTGAAGACGCTGCGGCGCACACATCACCACAGCTCGGAGCGACCCCTTTGGCCGAGGATAACAGCGACGCCAACCCGTCGCCGTTGATGATCTCCGAAGATTGCTGCCCGAAAAGCTCCCCAAGAAGCCATGGATCCAAGTCTTCGGTCTTCTTTTCCGCTACCTCCACGGCAAAGAAGCAAAGCCGTCCTCGATCCAACAACTTCCACACAGAACGGACAATTATTGAAAAAACGGCGCTCGATACCTGACGCAGAGAATCCCCTCCATGGAGCACCATCAGACGCCAAGCTCTTGCACTCCAGCAGCGCGTCCGCCTCGCTGCCGGGATAGCCGCTTCTCTCCAACTGCTGCGTGTCCCTCATCTTCTCACTCTCGCCACCGAGGCCGACCAGGAGAAGGAGAGGGAACCACAGAACTTGGAGGCAGAGGCACTTATTGAAGAAGAAGACCTCCATCGATCTGCCACCACCAGCCATCCCCCACCATGGGGCTTGACAGAGGGCAAGGCGACGGAAAACACAGCGCCGCGCCTGGACGCCATAGCTTCTGGCCTTCGGGGAAAGACGGACGGCATACAGCCAAGCTCCACAAGGGCAAACTACAGAAAAAGCAAGAAAAGCTAAATCTACTCCTATACATAACGGGCCGGCACCCTAAATCAACTCTACACCAGCCGGCGAGGACGCCGACGGGCGAGAGCGGCCGGATCAAGAGCAGAGATGGTGGACTCTCAAGAAATGAGAAGGAGAGGAGAGGAGACGGGTCCAAGAAGGAGACTCTGGTGTGATATACTAGTGGGATGAATGAACTAGTACAGGGGTAGGTTGTGTTTTTCACATCCATACTTATCTAATTTTCAACAAATATAAGGTGTCAGACGAAAAGCCTGATGGAGATTGCCACACGGGTGCTTGGCTAGATTAAGCACTGGCCAGCATGCTTCGAACTCGTGGCTTCGAATGAATCTATTGTTCTTTATTAACCAGCATCTCTCACGTACTTTACAGTAATAATTTAATTATTTCCCTAAACTGGCCGGGGCTGGTATGGCGTGGAAGATGGAAAAGAAGAGATTCCAGGAACGAGGCTTTCGGTGACCGAAACGGCAACCCGAGATGATGCATCGGCCGTTCGTCCCGCCTAAGCCGGGAAATGGACGGCTCACGCTCGGGGGTGGCCGGATAGCTGGTCCCGTGAGCGTGACGTTTTGGAGGTGGAGTCGTTGGACTTTTGGAGGTGACACCTGTCGCAAGCAACCACTTCTCTTGTAATTTGTAAATGTGGCAAAACCACATGGCAACACTGTAATGATCAAATTTCAGGTTCATATTTTAGTGAGAGACCCAGTTCACATACCGTGTTGATTGTGGACTTGTGGAGAGTCATGTAGTACTGTAGTCATTTCCTCATCCTTGAGACTCCCGTGATTTCAGTTTTCATTAAATATTATACGAGTGTGTTCGTGCAATGGGTTTATTTACTAGTAACACGGGTCTCATTCATCAAATAATAAAGAACAAGTTATAAGTTATAAGGCACGTGAATATCGACCTTACATAACTGAAAGATCGGAAAAATTTATGCAAAAAATAACATTATGTCCCTTTCTTTCGACACTACCGTATCAACCACTAAACAGAAAGTGGACAGATCACCTCTTCACCTGATCTCGACGCGTCTAAATCACTGATTTGCAGCTTTACGGACCTCCAATATAGTTTGCTAGAGGCAAAACCATTGTTGTTGAAAGAATTAGATCGGGTCAGCACGACTCCAGACACGCCAGCGAAGTCCAGATCTGACATCCCCGCACGAGGATGTCGGAGTAGGGAACCAGAATTGTTAGGCTTCAACCACGAACCCAGCACAAGATGAACCATCTTTCAGTTGTGACCAGCGCAGACCGTCTGCGTCTGCGCGTACTACTGGATGACCTCCCGAGCTTCGCTCCGACGCTGGAGAGTCGTCGCAACGACAAAGCCCAAAAACACAAGTCCACCACAAAGATGACGTCGCCGCCACGTCATGCCCGCTTGAACAGACTATCGTTCAGATCGACGACTAGAGAGTAGAACACCGCATGCATCGGAGATTTGAACACTTTTATTCCTCGACATAGTCGCCTTCGTCGGAGCCAAGATGCGCATGGCAGAAAACCTAAAAACTACAGAGGAGCCAACCCTCGAGCTAACACACGTCCGTACACTCGAGGTCCGGCGACCCCCCCCCTCACTACCAATGACCAAGAGGCCGTAAGCGGAGGAGAGCCGCCGGAAGTCGGGTCGGAAAACTGGAGAGCTAGTCAGGGCAGACCCAAGTAGAATCTTGTGGGGGCCTTGGCCCCCACTCAAAATTTGAAAGTCCAATAGAATTTATTAATTTTTAGAAGAAAATTAATCAAAATATTTGAACTTTTATATAAGGAATGCCCCCAGTCACATAGTGTGCCCCTCTCAAAAATAATTCTGGGTCCGCCCCTGGAGCTAGTTGGTTTTCTTCGTGACGGCGGCTGCGCGGAGCCGGAGGAAAAAAAACTTGCCTTTCTATTCTTTGGAGGCGTTCGTGCAATGGGTTGCCTGTGGGTTTGTCCACCTTTTTCAATCGTATAGAGTGGAAAATGCGAAATTATATAAGAGCTCCACATATTTAGATCGAGGAAGGCTCATGTCGTAGCGACGTGGATAGAGTGAGACAGCGTCGTTACTCGTTAGGCTCCAGCGAACACGTTCTCGTCCCAGGCGGAGGAGCCCGTCTCCATCGACGCCGACCGGACGAAACAGGACAGCCAGTAGCAATCCTGTGGCTACGGCGAGCTGGTGAGGACGTGGAGCTGACACCGCCGGAGAGCCGAGCGCCGGCGCGGGTTAATCCGACGTGAAGCTGGACGTGAGGTGAGGACACACACGAGGGGGCCGTGCGGTGCCCCAGCTCAGCTGCTCCACCGCACACACGGCTGCTGGTCCCCGCCGGTGGCCCGGCCATGTCTCTGTCTCTTCTTCTGTGCCGGTGTGTAGAAAGCAGGTGTGGCCTTTTTCAGAGTCTGGAAGCGGGTTCAGAAATAGGAACGAACGCTACTGTGGCCCTGTGATTCATTAGTAAACGCTGTCAGGAAGAAGCGGCGGAGGAATGAAGACTGTACACACTGTACCGACCGTGTTCAGTCGGCCCTGTATCATGTACTCCGTGTGTATTTTCCTCTACATTATGTGAACAGTGTGAGATTTCCTAACCTAAATGCGCCTGGTCCATCGTCAGGTCGGCCCATCACAGACGACATTCTAGTTGGTGTTGGTCACTTAAACAACCACAACAACTCATTTGCATGGTTAATATAACGACTATGGAGCATAATTTTGTTAGGCTACTAGATTATTAAACAATTATTTTGGATTGTACGGTATGCTGATTATATGCGTACATATCCGATTAGTTATATTTTTATCCTGAGTCCGCTCCGTTTCGTTCGGATCTAATATACCCGATTCCGTATCTGCAACCGGCCACTATCTGTTTCGATTCGAATCCGATGAAAAAATGTGGCAAAGTATATATGGTAACGGTAAAATCCGATTCGATCCGTTTACATCCTAGTGTTGATGGCGAGATGGTCCAAGGAAGGGTTGTTATGCTGTCCAGACTCTTTTTTCTACAACATCTGAATTATACATAAATTTCAACATAGGAAATTTTTAACTAATTCAACATAGAGGGTATTCGTGGGTCTTTGTCATGTTCAAGTGAGCCTGGCCTTAGCACGAGTGACTCGAGCCGGCCTCCGCGTCGTATTGAGGTGGGCCGGCCGAAGAGGAGTGTGGTGGAGTGTGATCCACACGACGGCGGCGGTGAAGGCCAGAGAAGGGTGGTGGTGCGAGCAAGAGAAGCAATGATAGTGAATCTTGTTTGCCGCCCTGGTGGATATATTTTTTTTTGAAGCGTAAATAGTATATTCATTAAGTCAAAGACAGAATGAGTACAACATACGTACACACAGAAACGGAACGGTCCAGAAGGACACGTAACCCCGTACACATTGCAGAAAGACCCCTCAACAACGATAAAATTACACCGAAGTCCTCAGGGATCCCTGCCACACCAGATCTACTCCGTCGCTCGACGCCGGCGCCGACGAGCACCACCAGGAAGAGCACCAGAGAACCAAACGCCCGAGGTTGAAGAAACTCCATCGCCACAAAGGCTTTATGAACCATCAAAAGAAGCATCAGAGATGCCCACCTTTCGCTGTGGAACGCCGGTCGGGGAACAACCCCGAGCTCACCTTCAACCTCCGAATCCAGCTCCACCAGACGACGAGGTCGTGGAGAAGCACGAGATCCGCCTGCCACCGGCCACAGACCCAGTACAGAGCACACATCCAACCAGCCCACCGTCAGCCTCGACAGGCCGACGACCAGAGCTCCAGAAAACGATCTCCCATCTTCTCGCCGGCGCTGGAGGAGACACCGGCATGACGCGGACGAAGAGGGAGAACAAAAGTCTCCAGCGAAATCCCCGCCGCCGCCACGGCGATCTCGCCCAGACAAAGATGCTCGTTGGGAAAGCTTATTTAACGCCGCCACCCTCGCCGCCGGAAGCAGCCCGAGAGCCGGCATAGTAGAAGCTAGAAAGATTAAACCTAATCCTACAGCTATACAGATCCCTGGTGGATATGGAGGCCCACGTCACACATGAGGAAGAAAGGCACGGAAATAACCACTTTCGCCATGCTAAAGGCAGTCTTTTTTCTAGGGGGGCGGGATTTTTTTTTTAGGTGGACTAAAGGCAGTTTTTGTGTCTGGACCCGAACGGACCGACAACAACGGGGAGGCGATCAGGGCCTCACTGGGGATGGCCCAACTGAAATTTCAGCGGGTGCGGTCAGTGTGCTAGTGCTACCATTGCTTACTGTTACTTCCAGCAACTCACTTCGCATGGCTAATGCAGCCAGATTTGTAAACGAAGAGAATCTCTTCGAGGGAGTGAGATGTTCCTGGTCCACCGTCAGTCGGCCCATCACAAACGACATTCGTTAGTTGGTGTTGGTGGCCAGACCTGACCTATACCAGCTAACTGATATACCAGGAAATGATGCAGAGATCCCTGACGCACAGGGTATTGCTGGTTGCTGAAAGCTTGAAACTGATGGCACGGGCAAATGCTGTTATGGCCGGCTTTTACTCACAAAAAATGCAACAAGCTGTACTGTCAACCAACATTTCAGCAACTCAATTCCCACGGCAAAACGCAGCCAAATGTCAGGTGAACAGAAAACGGCCACCGAAGCGATGCTAAACCAGGTTATTTAATTGACACAAGACATCACAGGGTAGAGGATGGTAGTACAGCCAGATAGCACGGAATCGCAAACATGTTACCATGGTTAAGAACACAGAGTTCATGCAGCAAAAAGCCAGAGCGAGGTCGGACCGCTCCCCTTTCCCCAGCTACAGTGAAAGGAGATCTTTTTTCGCCTCCCCGCTTCCACCACCTCGCCGCCGGCGATCTACTCGATTCCTCGCCTCCGTCGGCCGCTCCGGCGGCGGGAGGTCGGGGAATCGGTAGATCCCGGCGTGTATATAGTGTAGGTAGTTGCAGGGCGCTTGCCGGCGGCGCAGTGGAGAAGATGGTGTCGCCGGAGAAGCTTTTGTGGATGCAGGTTTTCTTCTCGGTTCTGAGCCTTCTGCGGGAGGCTCGGGGCAGATCTGCCGTCCGCGGCGTCGTTGCGGCTTCCCGGAGCTTCGATGCGCCTTCCCTCAAGCCGGCGTGCGTGTTGGCGTCGCTGGAGTTTGAAGATCTGGACGAAGAAGATGAAGTTTACCAAGATGTTGCTGCTCATCGCGCGGGATGGAGGCATAGCGCCGAGGATCGTCGACTTCCTTGTCGCCTGAGGGCTCCTCCCAGTCCAACGTCATGGAGGTGCGGCGGCGGGATTCGCCGGCGGAGCGTGCCGTGCGAGCAGGAGGGCACCAGAGCTCAGAAGGTCCTATATGCTTTTTCTCCTTGTTTCTGGGTTTCTCTGTATGCTTGGTTGCTGTAATCTTGTTCTTCCTTCGCAAAAAAAAAAAAAGAACACAGAGTTCACCAGGATCGCTCTGAGTAAATACAGCAGTGAAAGTACATTAGGCAAACACATGCGGTGGTTATTGAACAACTACACAAAGATCAGACACTCGCAGGTGACATCCGTCTAGTAACCATAGTTGGTCTTTTTCATCATCCTCGCAAATTCACCGAAATCTATCTCGCCATCACCTGTGACACAAGATGGAAATGAAGTTAAATCCAGTAGGATAAGGTTCAGATAAATTGATGTTCTTTTCGAGTTCTCAGCAAAGAGAAAAAAAGGACTAACCATTTTGATCTGCCTCCTGTACCATTTCCTGGATCTCTTGGAGAGTGAAGTTTTCACCCAGCTCTTTGGCGATACGCTGGATGTCAACATCGGAAATCTTCCCCTGCAAGAGTCGCACAATGAACTCGAGTTATTTTAACACTCTTACAAAGGACAGTTAGTTTGAACATGGCAGAGTTATAACAATAACTATTGTGTTTGCTGCACACAGTGAACTCCACAAGGTATTATGAATAAAAAGATCAAAATATCATTCTGCAGCAAGCCACCATGAGATATCCAGAACAATGTCTAAGAAAAAACCTGGGTGGTAGACTTAACACAGTTTTCTAAGGGGCATTTAGATCACTGATTTCTATAAAAATATGTTGTTTTGTATGAAATTAAGTATACATCGTGCATTATATTTCATCATATATCTAGTAATATCAGTTTAGTGTTGTATATATTCGTATTTTTCCTCTAAATGGAAAATGTTTGACAGGCAAAGATTCTAAAATGACCTACATTGTGACTCTGATGGAGTAGTTCAGTTACCTATTTACTAACTTGGTTAACTGATTACGCATCTAGAAGTAAAACAAATGGCAATCAATTAAAGTACTTTGGAAGAATAAGAAATGGCCAGATGTCGAATAAGTGAACTCATTGTCTAATGAGAGGCAACTTGGAAAGATGCAGCCAGCCACATTAATAATCTAGATGATGCGTACAAGGAAGAAAGACTGTTAACTCTTACATTTTTATCTTGGTCGATAATACGGAATGCTTTTGTAAGCTCTTCTTTAGTATCTCTCTCTCCAATCTTGGCAGTCATCATGTGCTCAAACTCCTCATAATCGATTGATCCACTACCATCTTTGTCTACATCAGCAATCATCTGGTTGATTTGCTGCATTATCCAAAAGCAAGGTGGTGTGTATCAGTAGGAGGGACTTCCTTAATAGACTATAGGGTAGCTATACAGAGAGCAGCGTTTTGTAGCTCTTCCTACATGTAGGAAGTTTTTTCGAAAAATTCAAAAACGCCACTTTAAATTTTCAAAAAATTCTGAAAATAATTCTAGATGTAGATAATGATGAATTATAGCAGTGTGCAAAAAATAAATTCGAAATACTTTGTATTTTGGGCCATGTAAAAATGAACAGTGCAAATTTCGAAATAGTTTTTTCAGAATTTTCATTTTTGTGTTGGCCGGACTACAAAATATTTCGAGTTGAAACTTTGCAGAACATTAGAGTACGTCATTGTAAACCTCTATGATTTATCTCGGAATTTTTTGAAACTTCAAACTGTTAATTTCAAAAAAAAAAATTTAAAAAGGGATTACATGTAGGACGAGCTACAGAAGGAATTTTCGAGCTATACAGCATTAACAGGATAGATTCATCAATAGGAAAGGGGACATAAAATATATACTCAATAGGAAAGGTTCAGGGTGAGACAACATCATTAAGAGTCGCACACCAGCTTAATTGTATGCCAATTCTAGGACAGTTCATACAATATTGTATCATTTATTCAAGAAAAAAATGTAAGCACTCTATCATCAACAGTTGTTTGATTACTTCTATATAGGCTGAGCAAGACAACTAGAAGATCTCCTGATGAAGTGGGATGAAATGCAAAACCGAAAAAATAGTGAAGTGGATGAACAGTACCTCTTCTGTCATCTCAAATCCCAAAGCTCTACAAACGAGGAAAGCAAGAAAGTCAGGGTCATGAATGCTCACACAACAAAAGAAAAAAGTGTTAAAATGACAATGGCTATGGAATTACTACCTCATGGCAACATTTAATTCTTTTGCGTCGATAGTTCCTGAAATGTGAAGCACGTTTAAGAAATTCATCAGCTCAATGAAGCAATACGATGGAGGAAATAAGTGGACAGGCGAACAAGCAGATCCATTACCAGAGTTATCAGTGTCGAAAAGATCAAAGGCTTCTTTGATCTCCTGCCTCTTCTGTGTCGTGAGGCCATGAGGACGAGCTCTAGGCCTCTCCCTCCTGGTCTGCCCCTTCATAGTAGACTGCAGTACAAGCACAAATATAACAGAAATTACCACCATGATGTTATCAGCCTAAATTACTAGCATGGTTTTATCAGCCAAGCGAATCAATGTGCATGATGTTATTCATCTAACCGTTCCGGCAAACAATACAAGAGATACCATGTGTAAACGTTGATGGGAAATTCAATTGCAGTTCTTATAAAAATCACTCCTTTGTACGACTACGCGAATTCAGCACGCCACAGGCGCGGATCAGGGGCTCGGTGGCAGCCCGAATTCGACGGCGACGGTGGGCAAGGAAGGAGGGGATCTAGATGAAGGAGAGGCGAAGGGGGCTTACCATGGCTAGGAAGGAAGGCGGAGTATGGTGCGCCGCTGACGAAGAGGGTCGCCGCCGCCGTGGATCTGCCGGTGCCCGAGGGGAAGAGCGACGAGGGTGGTGGTGGCTGTGGAATCTGGTCGCGGAGGAGCAGCAGCAGGGACGCGTCGGGCGTTTGGGAAAAAGGCCGGGTCTTTCCCTTTCCCTCGCATCAGATATGAGAGCGGGCCGCTAGGGGTCCCACCGCTTCTGTTCCGTTCCGGTTTCGCACTCGGCCCGTCGCGCCGCCCCCCGTCGCGCCGCCCCCTACAGGAACGCGCTCGCCGCCGGCCGGCCGGCCGGAGAACGACGCTCGCCGCGTGCAGGTAGCATCTCACATCCTCTCTTTCCTGATATCTTCTTCCTCCCCCCTCCCGTCCCCTGTGCCCTATTGCTCTTCTTTTCTTTTTCAGATTTTTGTGATGATTGGTCTACATGATTATTGGTCTCTGCAATGTACAATTGCTTTCCCTGGCTCCCAAAAATTGCTTCTTTTTTCAGATTAAAACTTTTTCCCTGTCTCCCAAAATTGCTTCTTACCCTGTACCTCATACTTGCTTGTGAACTGTTAGCAAAACCAGTTGTTTAGACCTAGCTGTTAGAAAGAAAGAAGTATAGATAACCCGCACAAGTATTGAAAAAAGGACGGAGCACCCCCTAAACTTTAAACTGGAGCACTTAGCACCCAAAACACTATGTAATACCGGGCAATTGACCCCCTGACCCAGTCTGACGCTGTTTTGCACGGTGGTATTGCGTACGTGGCAAACTGGAAGTTAGATAGGCGGGTAGTAATGCCTACCTGGCAAATCCCCTCCCACTCTGTTCGTCCACCATTGCGGTGCGCGCCGGAAGCACGTCGCGGAGGCGCCGTCGGCGCAGAGCGGCCACGCCCGCAGGCAAGCACGTTGCGGGAGGGCGCCGCCGACAGCGAAGCACGTCGCGGCTGATGGAGGATGGACAGCAAGCGGCTGAGCATGGTCTTGGTCGCCGGCACAGGGCACGGACGGCGGCGCTGTGTGAGGGCGTCTGCTAGTGCCTACTGCCTCAGATCTGATATAGCCGGATTCGTTCCTCCCGGTCGTCCCATCCATGGCGACATGGCCGCCGCGGGCGAGCAGGATCTGAGCCGATCTTCGGGTCTCCCGCATGCCAGGAGGTGACATGCAGGTTGGCCGCGCGTACGAACCATCAGGGCCTGAAGTTTCTTGATTTTTTCTCCTCCTCATACATCTGGATTCACCTTCAGCTTGCCGCATGTGAGCATGATTTTTGGTCCATCCTGATGTGTGCATTCTCTGATGCCGTGCTTTTGATTCTTGGTGGAAAATTGTAAAGTGGTTGTAATCTTGAACAAACCATGTTCAAAGATCCATATACTATTTTTTCTTAATCTTCAAATTCTTTCCTATTTGGCCTCAATTTTCTAACACAATCTGTTCCAGATCATGTATGTGTGCTGGAAAAATAGGTCCAGATCATATTAACTTACTGGAATTTTTTTGGTCCAAATCCAGTTAACGTAATGTTCATTCCTAAGCTCTGCTAATTTCTCGCATGCATTCTTAATCTCTGCTAAGTTCTCACAGTAAAAGGTATGGTAAATGATGAGTCGGTAGGTTCAGAATAAAACAGGTCCAGCGTGGCATGGTCTGACCTAACCCATTGTCCACGTCACCAAAACCACTGTCCAAAACTGCTTAGGGGGTCAATTGCCTGGTATCACATAGTTTTGGGTGCTAAGTGCTCTAGTTTAAAGTTCAGGGGTGCTCTGCCCTTTTTTCAATACTTGTGGAGGTTATCTATACTTCTTTCCTGTTAGAAACTGAAACCGTTGCTAGTTTGGTCACTGTGGAAGAACGACAAGAACACTCTATTTGCTTCGATCAGTTTTTGTACAATAACTCTCCTGCTTTGGAGTATCATATACTCATTTATCTGATGCAAATCGGTATATACTCTTTTAAAAATGAAGTGTGTACCACAAGTTCTGCTTGTAGTACATAGTATGTGCCTTTTTTTATGATACTAAGTATATACTTCATCCAAAAATATAACAGCGCATACCACCTGAGTTCAATGAAGTATATCTACTGCTTTGTGAGTTCAATGAAGTATATACTGCTTATCATCAAACAAAGTGTATTCGATTAGATGACGAAATATACTCTATATTTTTAATGTTATTATGTTTGAAAAATAATATATAAACATTCAAATATACACATACAGTTTTTCATACATGTACACAAGTTTATACTGTCCAAATTCAACAAAACATCCAATTCCATGGTTTGTACATCCAAATAGGAATTGGAATCGGGTGCTACTCTTTGATTCCAACAGAAAATACCAAGCACACTCAAACAACATAATTTGAATTGGAGGCCATTTTCTTTCCATCTTGGATTTGGTATTCTCCGTCAATTCAATTCCAAGCCAGTTTTTTCTACATCCAAACACAACATACATGATTATTGCATATTAAATTTGTGATGAACTATGTCAAGAGCGTCGCCCTCCCTTTCCTCTCCCCGCTACAGTGCAGAGAGGAGATTTGTTGAGAGTCCACCGTCGATCCACCGTTTCCGCCGGTGAGGCGTGGGTTCCTCCCCCTCCGTCGGCTGCTCCGGCGGCGGGAGGGTGGGGGAAGCCCGTCTCACGGCGTGTATATAAGGTAGGGTATGGGGGGTGGCCGGCCGGCGGTGCTTCGGAGGTGGAGGCGCTGCGGGATCGGTTTTTGGTGTCGCCGCGGTTCCCCTCTGTCAGTGGTGTTCCCTGGAGCTCCGCCGTCTCGCGCGCGACTTGTCCGAGCTCGAGGATCTCCGGATTTCTCTGGCTCGGTTCACCACGGCCAGATCCGAGTACGCGGCGGATCTGGAGGGAGATCATGAAGAGGTTGATGCAGTGGTTCTTCGCGGCGGCGCTGGCGGTTCCGACAGTAGTCTCTTCAGAGGCGGTGTTCGATGACTTCCCGTCTGCGGTGTGCTGGGCTCCGGCGATCCAAGGTTTGGGGAGCTTCAGCAGCGACGCGCCATCGTCAGCTCCGGTTCATCGTCTTCGTCGTCGGGATCTTGAGGGCTTCGTTGTAATTTTCCTTTGTTTCAGGATCTATCTGTAAGATCGGGGAACCTTTGTATTCTCCTCTTTTCGCAAAAAAAAAATTGTGATGAACTGCCTGCATATATAACATGGTTTTGAGTTATGCTTGTAGGAAGAAAAATGATTGCTATATGTAAATCTGGAATTACGATGTCATATTTTGCAGCATATTGCACACAAACCGTTTTATCCATAGATCCTTATTGCTAAGCATCTGGCTGCCCTTGCAGTCATGGAGGGGCAACCTATGGTGAGCTATTCGGCAGGGTCGATGAACTGCCTTGTCGAAAAGCTCACCAAAGTGAATATCGTCTCCCCTGAAATTGAAGGGTTAAGGAAAGATCTGGTGAATCTTGACAAGAATTTCTTCCGCAAGGTTGCGAGGCGACAGGACATGGATTCACACGTCGAAGTGTGGATTAGGCTTGTGAGGGAGTTGGTCTACGACATCGAAGACTGTGTCGATCAGAAGCCGGGCATGGGGGATCATCAATTGGAGATAGAGGAACAAGTGCTACTATTCAAATCCCTAATCGAGCATCTGTGCGAGCTCTGTGAAAGGTACGATCTTGTTATTGGAGTTCCCACTGATCATCTCCACGATCCTGCCGTTGTACACAGCCAAGGCACAGTTTATTCTCGTATACTTTTGGGGGAAAAACTGTCCTAGTTGGAGAGAAAAAGCCGACTGATGAGCTTGTGAAGCTTCTGACAGGCAAGAACGAGAAGATGCTAAGGGTGGTATCCATCTTCGGAAGGGAAGGCCTTGGTAAGACCACCCTAGCCAAGGAGGTTTATGCAAAGCTTCAACTTGAGGGGCAGTTCGATTGCTGGGCTTCTGTCTCTGTTGGAAAGAGACCATCCATGAGGAACACTCTAATGGAAATACTTCGTCAAGTAAAGCTCTCTGAGAAAGAAAGGGTAAAGCCCAAGCCTAATCCTATGTATGCAAGGGGAGCAGCCAAGGATCTGGAAACGCTCATCAGCGAGCTCTGGGAGTACCTCGGCCTGAAGAGGTTCTCTGCAATTTAATCACCTCTTCATTTCATTGTGTGTAAATGTATTAAGTATTTCTTACTAGTATACTAGGTTTTGTGATTTCAGTGTGTTTTGTTTGTTAGAAAACTGAAATTTTATAAAATGAATCATGTACCCACTCTAGAATACATGCACTAGTAATTTGCTAGGAACGCGTGGACAGATAATTTGATAGGAACACGTGGTAAAAACTAAATTCCCATCCCTGTTGACTCCTGCTGTGCCACATGTGGCTTGATCGCCGTCCCTGTCCTATAGTAACACTACTATTTGCTTTTCCATCTCTGCTGGCATCAAACGATGGCATGGGCCCACTGCAAAAAAGTGAATTTGGAGACAGTCTGGATCATGTATACCCATCATCTAAAAATAACATATGTACTCATCGAATTTCCCTTAGTGTTGAATTTCATTTGGGTAAGAGAACCGGCTGCTGGTTGGTTGGATGATTTGGTGTGCTTGTACCTCATTCCATTTTAATATTCTGGTAGCTGAATGCACTAGAAATTATATGTAGTTACAAAAATCAATTTCGCCTAAAAATTTCACAGAAATCATTAAATAGAACCAAAACTGATTTGCTGTACATATGGAGTATTATAATTTTTGATTTTCTTAAAAACGTGATATAATTAATTTTTGAATTGTCGTGGTAGCTTATAATACTTTGCAACTTTAATTTGTCAGGTACTTCATCTTAGTGGATGGCCTATGGAGTAAACGGGCTCGGCAACTTATCATTTGTGCTTTGCCAGACGGGAATCGTGGAAGCAGGTATTGACAACAACTAGCATGAGCTTATTCCCCACGAATGTTTATCATATGGAGGCACTTGACGAGAAGATGTCTACAAGCTTATATCTTAAAACATTGGACAGAGAGAACGGTTGGCAGATTGCAATGAAGCTACCAAGAATATGTTTAAAATGTGTACTGGCATGCCATTGGCAATAACAGTTACAGCCGGCTTATTAGCTACGGAATCAGAAAAAGTGCCAGAGCCAAAAGTTCCTGCGTAAAAATGTACTTTCATCAGTCGCACAATATTCGAGGTCAGAAGGGATGATGAGGATACTGCAGGTGAGCTACGCTGCTCTGTCTCTGCCTTTGCAGTCTTGTTTCCTGTACTTGAGTGTTTTTCGAGAAAATTATACCATCAAGAAAGATCGTCTAGTACGGCTTTGGATAGCTGAAGGGTATATCCCTAGAGAAGATAATGAAAGAAGAGGTGAAGAAGAAAGGGTTGAAGAAACAACAGGACGCGAAGAAGGAACAGCAAAAGGTGAAGACATAATAAGAGGTGAAGAAAGCTTGTGGGAAACAGGGGAGAGGTACTTCAACGAGCTTATCATGAGAAGACTGATTCAGCCGGTGTTCAACTACAACGATGACCAGGCAGTGGGTTGCACCGTTCACAGTGCGATCCTGGATTTCGTCAAATCCTTGTCGACCAAAGGCAACTTTGTTACTGTTGATCGTGCTCATTTGAGAACAGATAAGGTTCGTCGATTCTCACTGGATTGCTACGATGACCAAGACGAAGATGGAGATGGCACCTTAGCCTCAATCGCAGTGCACCTATCTAGAGTGCGATCCATCACTGTTTTGGGGGATATTGAAAGGATGGATGGTCATTCAGCCCTCACTGAGTCTGGGAAAATTGAAGGAGGGCCTATTCTTCCGCGCTTCAAACTTATAAGAGTTCTTGATCTTCAAGGTACTGTCAGTGTGGGAAGCCACCATCTAGAAGGCATTGGAGGGTTGGTTCTTCTGAAATACCTGGGAGTTGCAGAGACTAATATTGATAAGTTACCAGAAGAAATTGGAGAGCTAGAGCAGTTGGAGACCCTAGATTTGAGGCACACAGAGTGTAGCACTGCCTGAGTCTATTGTTAAACTGAGAAGGTTAGCACACCTGCTTATTGACTATACTGTCAAACTTCCCCGTGGAATCCAAAAAATGCAGGGCTTAGAAGAAATATCAACAATTGGTGTTGACAGTGAGAGCTCAGTGGTAGAGCTCGTGAGGAATTTGGAGCGTCTGAGGGTACTGGGCGTACGATTGGTTCGAGGCATGTCTTATGGGGAGCTTGTACACAAGGTGGGGTTTGTAAGTTCTACAAAGCTTACTTCCCTATCTCTTTATTGCCCTTATGAATATTTGCTTACCTACCCGTATGGTACACCACCTGATCAGCTCCGAAGATTTGAGCTGAAAATCTCTGCTCCAATTCTCACAGAAGAGTTACTACTCATGCCCCCGCCTGTCATTGTCACCCACCTAGACATTGGAATTGTTGAATTAGACCAACGGGTTGTCCGTCTGCTGGGGGAATTGCCAAATCTTGTCCTTCTCAAGTTAGTATCTACAGGTATCAACTCACAGTCTGAGGGCAGAAAAAGTAGTAGGAACGTTGTCGGCGTGGATCGTGGATTCAATTATCTCAAGGTGTTGTCGTTCACATGCGGTCTGGTGGGACGAAGCTGCAGTTCAGTTCAAGTGCCATGAAGGAGCTCCAAAGGCTTTCGCTCGAATTCAGTGCACGGGAAACACTGTCTCTCTATGGAGATTTCTGGTTCGGCGTCGAGCATCTCTCTTCTCTCACACGAGCCCATGTCACCATTGACTGCAAATCGGCTGCAGCTTTGGAGGTGAAGAATGCGGAGGATGCAATCAGAGCACAACTGGGTAAGCTCTGCATAGACCCCACGGTAGAGAAGTTTTGACAAAACGGACCACCTTGGCGAATGAAATGTTAAAAATGACCACCTGTGAATTTTTTTGTTAAAAAGGACCACCTCCGGCGTGACGGCAGGTGCGCCAGGCGACACGTGGCGCCTGCCGCCATGGACAGAGGCGGCTTGCAAGGCCGCCGGCCACTGTGGCGGCACGTTGAGCATAACAGGACCGGACACAGGAACCGCACCAGTCGCGAAGGGAATTTCTGAGCAGTGGGGCCCAGCCGCCGTGGGCGGTGGCGGCACCCTGTCATGGCTGGCTGGCCGGCTGGCCGCCTGGACCAGTGGCGGCCTCTTGCCCGAGTTCTCTGCAATTGCTCTCATAGTTTATTGCCGCTATGACCACCCACTAGTTGGACGTTTGCGTAATTTTATCTTGAACGAAGGAGCAAGACTCAGTTAAAGTCAGAGGGAGAGATTCCTGCTGCTATGAGCTGCCCTCACGCAGCCAATAAGCAAAGCCGACGACTAACCCTTAATCTAAGACTAATCACAATGGAGAGTATCATATAGTGGTATCATGCACATGATACTACTCTATGTTACTAACCCCATAGTGTGTAGTAACATAAGTGTAGTATCATGTAACAGTGCATTTATTGTGTTTGTAGACTCAATATGCATTGAAATGCGTTATGTTATGATATCTACCTATGATACTACTACATACTCTCTCATCATTAATTACAGTGCCACGTCAAATTTTTGCATGCATGTATGCATGATACCACCTATGATACCCCCATTGTGGGTAGTCTAATTAGCTGGAGCTAGTACGTGCTATAGCTAGCTAGCTGTCCTCTAGACGCCTGTATAAACTCGAGAGAGTACAGGCTCGGGCGAGAGGCCGCCACTGGCGCTGGCGGCCGGCCGGCTACGTCAAGGTGCCGCCACCGCCCACGGCGGTTGGGCCCCACTGCTCAAGAATTCTGTTCGCGACGAGTGCGGTTCCTGTTATGCCCAATGTGCCGCCACAGTGGTCGGCGGCCTTGCAAGCCGCCTCTGTTCGTGGTGACAGGCGCCACGTGTCGCCTGGCACGCCTGCCGCCACGCTGGAGGTGGTCATTTTTGACCAAAAAAATTCGTAGGTGGTCTTTTTTGACATTTCATTTGCCGAGGTGGTCAATTTTGTCAAAAATTCCACGGTAAAATTCATCAGAACACATCTAATGACATAAAGCAAAGGCGACAAAAGTACTGCGTAGTACACCGGAAAGTTTCTTTGGCTCCCCAGTGCTCCTCCATTTTTTATAAAAATATTTACGAGTTTCAAAAATTTTGAAAAAAATTAAGATGTAGCCAATGATATATCTCACAAACGTGCAAAATCATTTGAATAAATACAAAGTATTATGGTCTACACAAAAATGACGGAATCTAATAAAATTTGAGATTTCAAAATAGGCATACTCAGATCCACGCTTTGTCACTTTTGTGTAGTTCAGAATACAAAGTATTTGAAATTGATTTTTTTTTCACGTTTGTGAGATACACCGTTGGCTACATCTAGATTTTTTTAATGAATTTTAAAACTCATAAATATGATTTTCAAAGTTTTTAAAATAGCATTATCGGGAGCCAAAAATCTCCCTTGTACCACACTCGAAGAATCAATGGAGTAATCGTTCCGGATAGTTCAAATTGGTCTAGCCGTTTCAAGTTGCCCAAGCACACAAATGCAGAACCAGCCACCCGTGCTTGTCTGCTTCTCTAATATTTACTACTCCCTCCAATCCAAAATAATTATCGTGGTTTTGAACTAGAGTTTTTTTAAAATAAATTGCGACATCGGATGTAGCCTTAATTAAGCAGAAGAAAATTCATTAATACCTCACTCCATGCTCTACAGTCTACATGGGTGTTACTGGAGTCTTGATGCCTATCTACATCTAGAGCTCATGGCGGGTGAGCACCGAGCACTTACACGTATTGTTAGTCTGAACTGATGAGAATTATCCTTTCGGTGCATGACCTTTGCACGAGAGGATGACCCAGGCCCTGCATCCAGCAATCCGACATCCACTTCCGTTGAGCCGTCACCGCCATCGGTGCCCTCTTCTTTTGCATTGTGGGAGCTCACTTGCTGTAGTTCTGCCTTCCTGGATGCAACGCCTGAAAAGAAAGTGATGTAAAGAAGTTTGACCGACTACTCTACAAAAGAAAGTTTGGCCAACTACATTAGAAAGAAGATGATCTGAACCTCTCTCTCGCTTGATCATCCATCGTTTTGTCAGCAGACTTCAGTCTCTTGTTGCTACGAGGTCTTCTCGATTCTCCGCTTCCTTTCGTATCCTCGTCAATGAAATTCTGATCTGAACCCTCTGAGGAAACGCACAAGTAAACGAAAATTGACTAATTTCAACTGCTCGATATCTAGTACTATTAGGACTAGATTTGTTAGTACCAAATTAAACAAATATTTTGACCGTCCACGCAAATATCTTGCAGATACAACGTACCTGCGGTCCTAGAAGGGGAATGCCTGCGCTTGCCAAAATGGCTGGTGGAAGACTGCCCAGGGCTCGTCGCACTTGCTTGGAGCTGCTGGATTCTTGTCCCGTCTCAGTGTCAGTGGTTGACGCATCGTCGTCCGAAGAATGGACTTCTCCATCTTCCTCATGCTCACAACGGCAAGGCGGTCTGATCTGCTCAACCTTTCTGCATGACCTTGCTCTGTCAACCTTGGACGATCGCTTGGGTCTAGAAGGTCGTCTTGGGGAGAGACTGAAGAGTCCATTGAAGCTGATTTCGCCGTCGTGTAGCTGGTTCACAAAGGATTCTTGCAATAAGCTTAGGGAGAGCGTGTGCTTCTGGTCCGTCCATCCTGCAGAAGAGCACACCGCCGGAACGTCCTGGCAGATGAAAGAAAGAACTTCAGGAATCAACGGTTCAGAGATCAAACCATCTAAATACTGGTGAATAGAATCTAGGCATGCTTGGCCAACATTAACATCTGAATTCGCATTAGGCCTACACAACAACCTGACAGATCGATCTTCAGGTATACTGGGAGTCCGGGAGGAAGACGAAGAAGAAGAGAGCATTTACCGGAAAGCGCGCGAGCTCACGCAGATCAGCCTGCGCCTTCTCCTCAATCGTCTCCTGCTTCGACTGAACTCGATTCGCGCGTGCTCGACCGATCTTTTATCCTCGGTGGCTTTGCTTTTCCATGTGGTAAATATCTGGAACCTGTCACCGTAATGTAGTTGGCCAAACTTGTTTTTGTGCTCTACTAGGCTAAGTATCACGCGGCAGGTGGGTGGGACAGTCTCGCCGCATCGCCTACCTCGTGGCCTCTTTTGTGATTCGAGTGGTTCGATCGTGTTGCCGCTTGCTCCTAAGATATTTTCCAGACACCACGAAACCGTGCAGTTCTTTATTATGTGTTATATAGTGGAACAATATTTTCTGGTCGATAAGAGCATCTCCACCGGCGCTTGCGTCCGACTCTTATGTTTGGATGCAATGCGGTTTTTTAACACCTAGTTGGACCCACACGGCTTATCTTGACCATTCAATTCACTTCAAATCACATCTAACGATGGTTTGTATTTTTATGTTTAGAATCTTCATTTCTAACGGTTAACACATAATTTGAATTATTTTCTCAAACGTGTGGTTATTGGCAAAAACTTATTAAATCTATCGTCTGGGCTCTTAACTAATTAAAAAATTGCTCCTGGTACTCAGTGTAGACCCTTGAGCATTAATCCAAATATTTTGTTAATGCATCATTCAAATTTTATGTGAATGTGTGATCCTAATTTTTTTATTAATGTGTGATCAATTTTTTGTTAATGCATAATCCGAATTTTTAATTAATATATAATCCGATTTTTTCGTTAATACAAAATTCCATTTTGTTTTTAATACATAATCCTAATTTGGGGTTTATTTTGCAAAGTATTAGAAACACAAATCTCAAAGAGATGGACGCTCAAGATAAGCCGTGCGGGCCCACAGATTTGGGCCAGCTGCTTGTCCTTTGCATGCCCACAAATGCGCAAATAGATCATTTTGCAGTTGCATATAAATTTGTTTGTCTCGGATTTCGACGTCCATGAGGAGGAAATTGACAAACTCTCCTCGTACTTCATGATCAGTCTGGGCAAGAGCGCATTGATGAAAGAAATTGGCAAACTCTCCCGGCACTTCATGATCAATCTGGGCAAGAGCGACCTGATGATAATACAGTTGATCATCGGCTAGTGGGAGCAGCGCGCTCACTCTCGATGATAATGTTGAGCATGATAACACAAGTCATCCTCACCTCCCACATCTCCTTTTTTGACCAGGTTAGAGCGGGTACCTCACAATAGCAAAACGAGATTGGAGCACACACAATGCCCGCCTGACATCCTTCCTAGCACCCTACTGCTCTGATGCAAAATGAGATTGGTTCTGAAGTAGAGGATTGGAGATTGTCTTAACAAATGCACACCATCTTGATCGACTACAAATTATCTGCTAGGTAGTACGCCTTGTATGGCCATTGGTCTCATAGTTTCGTGGTGGAGCATGGCCTTCAGCAAGTCTTGCAAACACACCGGTGAGCAGCACATTGATGTCATTGTGAGATCCGGCCATAAACCAAAAAAGCGTGTCAGATCCAAAAATCCTTATCTGCCATATCTCATATTACGACGCCACACTCTCAAATATGACATTTGTAAATTACTTTCCAAGCGAATGGACAATTCTTTCATTCCCAATATGCATGCAATTGATGTTTCGAAACATCCCAGGAAATTCTCTAGCTGCATTTTGTGCCATGAGTCGAGCATTGTCAGCCTTCATTTGGTGGTCTGATACGTCTCCAACGTATCCATAATTTCTGCTGTTCCATGCTTATATTATACCATTTGCTACATGTTTTATATACACTTCGTATCACTTTTATGCATTTTCTGGGACTAACCTATTAACAAGATGCCACAGTGCCAGTTCCCTGTTTTCTGCTGTTTTTGGTTTCAGAAAGTTACTTCTGGAAATATTCTCGGAATTGCACGAAACAAAAGGCCAGGTCCCTATTTTTCCAGCACGTACACGGAGTCCGAAGGAGAGACGAAGAGAGCCACGAGGTGGCCAAACCACATGGGGCGCGGCTGGGCCCACAGCCCGCCTGGAGGTGGTTTGGGCCCCTCGGGGGTCCGCCGACATCGCCCCTTCGCCTATTTATTCCCCGAGATGCGAAAACCCTAAAACACCGAGCCTTTCATCCAGAACATATTCGCTGCCGCCGCCGTCGTCAACCCTAACTCGGGGGGTTCTGAAGCTCTTCCCGGCACCCTGCCGGAGAGGGGAATCATCACCGGAGGGCTCTACATCGCCATGCCCGCCTCCGGAGTGATGCGTGAGTAGTTCATCCTTGGACTATGGGTCCATAGCAGTAGCTAGATGGTTGTCTTCTCCACTTGTGCCATCATGTTTAGATCTTGTGAGCTGCCTATCATGATCAAGATCATCTTATTGTAATGCTACATGTTGTGTTTGCTGGGATCTGACTTATATTGATACCTATGTGGAGCTGAATATTATATTATCATGTCTATGTCATTTGTGATCTTGCATGCTCTCCGTTACTTGTTGAAGCCTTGGCCACGTGAATACTTGTAACTCCAAGAGGGGGTATTTATGCATGATAGTTGGGTTCAACCTCTATTTAACCTGGGATAGTGACAGCAAGTTCTAAGGTTGTAGATGTGTTGTTGCCACTAGGGGTAAAACAGCAATGCTTTATTCAAGGATGAATGTATTGTTTACATTACGCACATTACTTAATGCAATTGTCTGTTGCTTGCAACTTAATACTGGAAGGGGTACGGATGTTAACCGGAAAGTGGACTATTTAGGCATAGATGCATGCTGGATAGCGGTCTATGTACTTTGTCGTAATGCCCAAATGAATCTCATAGTAGACACCACAGCTCACACATGCATGTTATATGCACTTATCAATTGTCAATTGCCCAGCTGTAATTTGTTTACCCAGCATGTTAGTTATCTTATTGGAGAGACACCACTAGTGAACTGTGGACCCCGGTCCATTCTTTTACATCTGAAATACAATCTACTGCAATCATTGTTCTCTACTGTTTTATGCAAACAAACATCATTTTCCATTCGATACGTTTAACCCTTTGTTTTCAGCAAGCCGGTGAGATTGACAACCTCACTGTTAAGTTGGGGCAAAGTAATTTGATTGTGTTGTGCAGGTTCCACGTTGGCACCGGAATCCCTGGTGTTGCGCCGCACTACACTCCTCACCAACACCTTCGAAGCAAACCTCGTTTTCCTACTGGTCCGATTAAACCTTGGTTTCATACTGAGGGAAAACTTACTGCTGCACTCATCATACCTTCCTCTTGGGGTTCCCAACTGACGTGTGACGTACAAGCATTGTTTCTGGCACTATTAACCTAGAGCCACCAACACGTTTTCTGGCGCCGTTGCCGGGGAAACAGAATTGCTTCTGCAAGGGGAGTCTCTCACACCCAATCTCTTTACTTTGTTATTTGTCTTGCTTAGTTTATTTTTATTTAGTCTTGTTTGCTTTCTTTATATCAAAAACACAAAAAAATTAGTTACTTGTTTAATTCGGTTTGTTTTGTTTTTCAAAATGAATACTCCTGAGAACACTAAGTTGTGTGACTTCACTAGCACAAACAACAATGATTTCATATGCACTCCTATTGCTCCACCTGCTTCTACAGCAGAATTTTATGAAATTAAACCTGCTCTATTAAATCTTGTTATGAAAGAGCAATTTTCTGGTGTTAGTACTGATGATGCTGCTGCCCATCTTAATAACTTTGTTGAACTTTGTGAAATGCAAAAGTATAAGGATATGGATGGGGATATTATAAAACTGAAACTTTTTCCTTTCTCCTTGAGAGGAAGAGCTAAAGAATGGTTGCTTTCTTTGCCTAGAAATAGTATTAATTCTTGGACAAAATGCAAAGATGCTTTCATAGGGAAATATTATCCTCCTGCTAAGATTATATCCTTGAGAAGTAGCATTATGAATTTTAAACAACTTGATAATGAACATGTTGCTCAAGCTTGGGAAAGAATGAAATCTTTGGTGAAGAATTGTCCCACTCATGGACTGACTACTTGGATGATCATCCAAACCTTTTATGCAGGATTAAATTTTTCCTCAAGGAACTTATTGGATTCAGCCTCTGGAGGAACCTTTATGTCCATCACTTTAGGTGCAGCAACAAAGCTACTTGATGATATGATGATCAACTATTCCGAATGGCACACCGAAAGAGCTCCTCAAGGTAAGAAGGTAAATTCTGTTGAAGAAACCTCCTCTTTGAGTGATAAGATTGATGCTATTATGTCTATGCTTGTGAATGGTAGATCTCATGTTGATCCTAATAATGTTCCTTTAGCTTCATTGGTTGCTCAAGAAGAGCATGTTGATGTAAACTTCATTAAAAACAACAACTTCAACAACAATGCTTATAGGAATAATTTTGGTAGCAACAATTATAAGCCTTATCCTTCAAATGGTTATGGCAATTCTTATGGTAATTCCTACAGCAACAATAGAAGTGTGTCCTCTGATCTTGAAGCTATGCTTAAAGAATTTATTAGCACACAAAAAGCTTTCAATAAAACTGTTGAGGAAAAGTTTGAAAAAATTGATGATCTTGCTCTAAAGTTGATAGTCTTGCTCATGATGTTGAAATTCTAAAACTGAAAGTTATGCCTAATGAAGTTAAAGATATAAGTCATTTGCTACAGCAAATGCCATCCAAGTTCGAATTGATAATAATATTAGGATGTTGGCTGAATTGCATGCTAGGTGGGAAAAAGAGGAAGAACTTGAAAAAGAGAATAGTATAGTTAGAGTTTGTACTATCACCACCACTAGTAATGCTAATGTTTCACATGCTAGTAAACCTCCTACTAATGGTAATGTTATTGGTGTTGGTAATGTCTCTACTACTTCTGCAAAGCGTTTGAAATTGCCTAAAACTGCTGAAACTTTTTCTGATAAAAGTGCTGAAATTTTTCAAACTATTGGAGACAATGGTTCCACCACCATTGACAATAATGATTTTGATTTTGATGATTGTAACATCTCTGAAGTTATTATGTTCTTGCTAGAAGTCCCAATGCTAGCACTATTAATTTGGCTTTTACAAAGCATATTACAAATGCTCTTTTGCAAGCTAGGGAGGAGAAGTTGAAACTTAAAGCTTCTATTCCTAGGAAATTAGAAGATGGTTGGGAACCCATCATTAAGGTAAAGGTGAATGATTTTTATTGCAATGCCTTGTGTGATCTTGGTGCAAGTGTTTCTTTTGCCCAAGAAGCTTTATGATATTCTTGATTTGCCACCTTTGGAACATTGTTATTTGGATGTTTTTCTCGCTGATAATGCTATGAAGAAACCTTTGGGGCGAGTTAATGATGTTTTTACAGTAAAAATAACCTTGTCCCCGTTGATTTTATTGTTATGGATATTGAATGCAATGCATCTTGTCCTATTGTTTTGGGAAGACCTTTTCTTCGAACTGTTGGTGCCATCATTGATATGAAAGAAGGTAATATAAGGTACCAATTTCCTCTCAAGAAAGGTATGGAACACTTCCCTAGGAAGAGAATGAAGTTACCTTTTGACTCTATTGTTAGAGCAAGTTATGATGTTGATGCTTCTTCTCTTGACAACACTTGATTTTCACTTTCTGCGCCTAGCTGAAAGGCGTTAAAGAAAAGCGCTTATGGGAGACAACCCATCGTTTTTATTTGCTGTTATTTTTGTTTTCTTTGAGTCAAGGAGTTTTGTTACTTCTGTAGCAACTCCTTTGTATCTTTATTTTATCGCAATGTTGTGCCAAGTAAAGTTCTATATTGAAAGTTGATGCAAGATTTGGATTTCTGCGCGCAGTGACAGATTTTTAGCTGTCACGGATTTGAGCTTATCTCCCTGTAGAAAATTCAAAAAATTCTGAGAAAAATCACGCATATTCCTGAGATATGTACGCAACTTTCATTATTTTAGGCCAGATCCATCTGAGCAACTTAAGTGCCTCGAAAAAATTCGTCATTCCAGACTGTTCTGTTTTTGACAGATTCTGCCTTTTGTTTTGCATTCGCTCTTTTACTGTGTTTGTGTGGATTTCTTTGCTCCACAAAGCATTGGTGGCTGTAGCTAATGTCCAGAAGCTTTGGGATTGATTGTATCATTACAGAATATGAGAATTTTTGATTATGCACTAACCCTCTAATGAGAACTGTCTTGAGTTTGGTGTGAAGGAAGTTTTCAAGGATCAAGCGAGAAGGGTGATATTATGTGATCAAGAAGAGTGAAAAGCCTAAGCTTGGGGATGCCCCCGTGGTTCATCCCAACCATATTCAGAGAGACTCAAGCGTCTAAGCTTGGGGATGCCCAAGGCATCCCCTTCTTCATCAACAAACTTATCAGGTCATCTCTAGTGAAACTATATTTTAATTCTTTCACATCTTATGCGCTTTACTTGGAGCGTCTGTGTGTTTTTTTTTTTTGTTTGTTTGAATAAATTCGGATCCTAGCAATCCTTGTGTGGGAGAGAGACACGCTCCGCTTTTTCATGTGAATACTCATGTTCTTCACTTATATTTGTTGAGTATTCTTAACTAGCTACTGCAGTGCTTTTAGCTCCTGTTTTTCATGCATCTCTTCGAGCTGTTAGCACTTGTTTATAAATACTCTCTTGCTGCATTATATTATCATTTGGAGAGTTTATGTTTAAATAAATTATTGGTGTTTGTTTGGAAGAAAGAAAATGCTACATGTAGTAGTTGGTATTGGAAAAGACATATGCATTCTTGTAGATCATTGTCTTGTTTGATTTGATGCTTTGCAATTGTTTTGAGCTCTCAAGTAGATCATGTTTAAGCTCTTGCATCATGTAGTTAAAGCCTAGTAGTGGAGAACTACCGTAGAGCTTGTTGAGACTTGGGATGCATATTTGTTCTCTCTAAGGTCTAGATATTTTCTGGTAAAATGTTTGAGCAACAAGGAAGACAGTGTAGAGTCTTATAATACTTGCAATATGTTTTTATGTGATTCTTGCTGTACCGGTTTATACTTGTGTTTGCTTCAAACAACCTTGCTAGCCTAAACTCTGTACTGAGAGGGAATGCTTCTCGTGCATCCAAAACTTGAGCCAAAACCCATGCCATTTGTGTCCACCATACCTACCTACTATGTGGTATTTCCTGCCATTCCAAGTAAATATTTCATGTGCTACCTTTAAACTATTCAAAACTTTATTACTCCTTATTTGTGTCAATGTTTTATAGCTCATGAGGAAGTATGTGGTGTTTTATCTTTCAATCTTGTCATTTACTTCTGACAGACTTTCACCTGGACTAGTGGCATATACATCCGCTTATCCAATAATTTGCAAAAAGAGCTGGCAACGGGGTGCCCAGCCCCAATTAATTACAACTTTCATTAATAATTCTCTTCACATGTTTTGCCCTGATTTATCAGTAAGCAACTTAATTTGCAATATACACTCCTCCATGGTATGTGAATGTTGGAAGGCACCCGAGGATTCGGTTAGCCATGGCTTGTGTAAGCAAAAGGTTGGGAGGAGTGTCATCTATAAAGAAACTAAAATACATGTGTAAACAAAAGAGAAGAGGGATGATCTACCTTGCTGGTAGAATAACGTCCTTCATGGGAGCCGCTCTTTGAAAGTCTGGTTGACAAGGGGGTTAGAGTGCCCACTACCATTCGTTGACAACAACAAACACCTCTCAAATACTTATTTTGTGCTCTCTATATGCTTTCGAAAACTTAAAAAGCTCTAGCACATGATTTAATCCCTGCTTCCCTCTGCGAAGGGCCTATCTTTTACTTTATGTTGAGTCAGTTTACCTACTCCTTTCTATCTTAGAAGCAAACACTTGTGTCAACTTTGTGTGCATTGATTCTTACATATTTACTTATTGCACTTGTTATATTGCTTTATGTTGACAACTATCCATGAGATATACATGTTACAAGTTGAAAGCAAATGCTGAAACTTAATCATCCTTTGTGTTGCTTCAATGCCTTTTACTTTGAATCTATTGCTTTATGAGTTACCTCTTATGCAAAACTTTTTGATCTTGTCTTGAAAGTACTATTCATGAAAAGTTTTTGCTTATATGATTCATTGTTTACTCTTTATCTATTTGTTAGCAAACTATAGATCATTGCTTTGAGTCACTTCATTCATGACATGAGCCTTGCAATATATTGATCAAGATTGTGTGAAAGCATGTCTCCTCAGAAATTATTTGTTGTTATCGTTTTACCTACTCGAGGACGAGTAGAACTAAGCTTGGGGATGCTTGATACGTCTCCAACGTATCCATAATTTCTGCTGTTCCATGCTTATATTATACCATTTGCTACATGTTTTATATACACTTCGTATCACTTTTATGCATTTTCTGGGACTAACCTATTAACAAGATGCCACAGTGCCAGTTCCCTGTTTTCTGCTGTTTTTGGTTTCAGAAAGTTACTTCTGGAAATATTCTCGGAATTGCACGAAACAAAAGGCCAGTCCCTATTTTTCCAGCACGTACACGGAGTCCGAAGGAGAGACGAAGAGAGCCACGAGGTGGCCAAACCACAGGGGCGCGGCTGGGCCCACAGCCGCGCCTGGGGGTTTGGGCCCCTCGGGGGTCCGCCGACATCGCCCCTTCGCCTATTTATTCCCCGAGACGCGAAAACCCTAAAACACCGAGCCTTTCATCCAGAACATATTCGCTGCCGCCGCCGTCGTCAACCCTAACTCGGGGGGTTCTGAAGCTCTTCCCGGCACCCTGCCGGAGAGGGGAATCATCACCGGAGGGCTCTACATCGCCATGCCCGCCTCCGGAGTGATGCGTGAGTAGTTCATCCTTGGACTATGGGTCCATAGCAGTAGCTAGATGGTTGTCTTCTCCACTTGTGCCATCATGTTTAGATCTTGTGAGCTGCCTATCATGATCAAGATCATCTTATTGTAATGCTACATGTTGTGTTTGCTGGGATCTGACTTATATTGATACCTATGTGGAGCTGAATATTATATTATCATGTCTATGTCATTTGTGATCTTGCATGCTCTCCGTTACTTGTTGAAGCCTTGGCCACGTGAATACTTGTAACTCCAAGAGGGGGTATTTATGCATGATAGTTGGGTTCAACCTCTATTTAACCTGGGATAGTGACAGCAAGTTCTAAGGTTGTAGATGTGTTGTTGCCACTAGGGGTAAAACAGCAATGCTTTATTCAAGGATGAATGTATTGTTTACATTACGCACATTACTTAATGCAATTGTCTGTTGCTTGCAACTTAATACTGGAAGGGGTACGGATGTTAACCGGAAAGTGGACTATTTAGGCATAGATGCATGCTGGATAGCGGTCTATGTACTTTGTCGTAATGCCCAAATGAATCTCATAGTAGACACCACAGCTCACACATGCATGTTATATGCACTTATCAATTGTCAATTGCCCAGCTGTAATTTGTTTACCCAGCATGTTAGTTATCTTATTGGAGAGACACCACTAGTGAACTGTGGACCCCGGTCCATTCTTTTACATCTGAAATACAATCTACTGCAATCATTGTTCTCTACTGTTTTATGCAAACAAACATCATTTCCATTCGATACGTTTAACCCTTTGTTTTCAGCAAGCCGGTGAGATTGACAACCTCACTGTTAAGTTGGGGCAAAGTAATTTGATTGTGTTGTGCAGGTTCCACGTTGGCACCGGAATCCCTGGTGTTGCGCCGCACTACACTCCTCCACCAACACCTTCGAAGCAAACCTCGTTTTCCTACTGGTCCGATTAAACCTTGGTTTCATACTGAGGGAAAACTTACTGCTGCACTCATCATACCTTCCTCTTGGGGTTCCCAACTGACGTGTGACGTACAAGCAATTGTTTGGCACTATTAACCTA